>VZRR01006872.1:0-19060 GCA_013398015.1 Oreocharis arfaki | reverse complement strand
CTCTCGCTCTCTCTCGCTCTCTCTCGCTCTCTCTCGCTCTCTCTCGCTCTCTCTCGCTCTCTCTGCCTCTCTCTCTGCCCCTGGGAGCAGCCTGCCAACAGCTCCTCTCCCCTGCCTTTGGGGGCCAGCCCGTGTGCTGGCCCCAGGCTTTGGGGAGGCAGCATGGAATAAAGACCTTTGCAGTGCCATGAGGAGAGCCTTCTCACCTCCTTTGCCATCACTGAAGTTGCAGGCTGGCAGCTAGCTGGAGCAGCGGTGCGAGGAGTCCGAGATGGACTGCAGGAGGGCAGAGAATCCCTGCCTTGTCCCAAGAAGCCCCCGCTGCGCTCCCAGGGAAAGCTGCAGCAGCTAAGCAACACCCAGCACTGCAACAATTACTAGGTTGTGAATTTAGACCAAAAACTTTCTGGTTTCTGTTTGTTTATATAAGGACAAGACAGAAGCTGATTATAGTAGGGCTAAATTTTTACTAAACCTTGATAAAGAATATGGGAAGGAAGAAGGGGAGAGTGCTTTTCCTGCCCAAAGGAAGGAAGAAGGCTGAGTCTAAAAATTTCTTATTGCCATAGCAAGAAATGCTTGGTGATACCTTTGCTTTTATGTGATCTGGTTGATTTTCCTTTTTTTTTGTTCAAGGCATAGACACCATAGTTCAGGCAAAATGACTTGTCTAGCAGCTTGCCTACCGTTTTCATAAAACCCAAGAGGCCACGTTGCTGATATCTGTAGTTTAAATCAATTATTTCGAGTATATGCGAAAGAAGGAATCCAGTATAATCTGAAAGCAAAGGCCAAGTAGTTCTTTTAACATAGGTTTAAGTTGCAAGTTCTCTGGCAGGAGAGAACCTTGCCTTTTTAAAAAAAAATAAACCTCTGAAAACCTGGTCATGTTTTTTCTTGCTAGCATAATTTGACTTGCTTTTCCTAGAACAGAAAATAGATTGATAGATTGGAAGGGATGTGGGGTCTGCTTGAAGCCTCTTTTTTTTCCTTTCTTTTTTTTGGTTTTGCTTAAGGTTATACTTTCTGTACTTCTCAAGAACAAGGCTATGCAAGGGCCGTTCAGTCCAGTCTGGTGAAGCCTGCTTTTCAAAATCCAATACTCCAAGCTCTGTTCCCCATCTCTGCTGTCCTCTTTTTGGAAACTCATGATCTATATTCATTATTCCTCCTTTTTCTCCATCCACCTGTGTACACTTAAACCTAGAAATCTCCTCCCTGGGATCCACTCCCCGAGATAACAGTGCATGATTAAGCTGACAGCATGTGTCTGATGCCATGTTTTTTCTTAAATATAAATATGTCTCATCAGCAATTGCATTTTTTCTGTAAGATGCTTATCCTAAAGTTAAAGTCCAGGACACACAGAGCAGAATTTTCTTTCGGTACTAGCAGTGTGGTAAAGTGCCACGCTCACTACATTTTTTTCCTCCCATTCCTGCATCAGTGCACTGTAAATTAGCATACAAACTATTTTATCAGTGTTTCTTATTTTCCAAGGGTGATGCACTGTTGAACTTCCCATATTTTTGTTTGGTTTTGTGTCAATAATTAAATTGCAGGCGGGAAGGAAGTAACACTTCACCTACTGGATTGTTTCATGACCTAAGAGATGACATATGTTTAGTGCCCTATATTTCTGGTGCAGTCTTAAGCTGATGCCAACAAGCACTCTTGAAACTAATTATAGGCACTTAAATCTGTATGATTTAAATCTCAGCAAAGAGATTACAGTGGAAATACTAGAAAAAATATTAAAAATGGCTGTTGTTTTGAAAGAGATAAACACGGAGAATTGACCACACCTGCTTACCACACAGATGCTGTGCCAAGGACACACTCAGAGAGTCGATACCAGGAACTTGCAGCACAGTTACACATTTAAGATTATTGTCTCAAAAATTGCTAAAATAAACTAGCAAGGCTGCGCAACACCATTTTATGTGAAAGAGCATGGTGTAGCTTTATGCAGATCAGGATATGATAGGTTATCATAATCAGTCAGTTATCAGCTTGCTTCAAAACAGCAAAATGAAGAGTTTACCTTGTGTTCTGAGAGACTTAAAGGCTGTGTAAAATTAGTTCTAGTTTTGAAACCCCCTTGGCAGTTAGTTTTTTGAGGGTAGCGTGCAGAGCTGCTATATAAAGAAGCAGTCTTTTTGGGTACATGACATCACGAAAATCAGATTCCTTTTCTCCCCCAGGTTCTGCTTTGCTGACAGTTGAGCAGGCCATCGCAGGGCTTGGGTTTAGTTCACTGTCAGCACAGCTTAGTTAATATTATTATGGTTCTTCTTAATGATAGAAAGAAAGAGGGATGCAGTACCTGGGGTCCACGGAAACCATCGAAGTTCCCTGGCTGAGTTTTGCGGGTGTTTCCCAGCTAAAGGCCTTCAGCCATTACCACACAGGTTTACACCTGCAAAATTCAGAGTTCCATCCTTGTAGCTATTCTACAGGGATGCTAGTTTGCAGAAAAAATATTTACTTTCTTTCTTCCTTGTTCGAGTATGTTTGTTTTCTCTCATTTTCTGCTGCATAACTGAGGAAAGTAAACCTGATGACTAAGTAATCTCTCACACTGGATTATGGTTTAGATTTCTTATCAGATTCCATTGTATAAGCATGATCTGACTCATGGGAGAACAACTCTTATCAAATACATCTTTCTTCAAAAGTTTTGGTAAAAGGTAATAGTTGATAAGGTTTTCCTAGGTTATAAGCCATGTTTTGCTCATGCCACACTTTCCTAAATAGACAGAGATAATAGCTGGTGGGGCTTTACTGATTTCCGTGTTTAATGTTTTCAATTCTTTATTTAATTGTTTTATAACATAAACTGTGTTAGGTAGAAGAAACAATACAAATCTTCAGTCTTATCATGTTCATGTGGTAAAGTTGCATGCATATTCAATGATTCGGCAGAAAAACTAACCCTTACGATTGCTGCAGAGTTGCCTAGAAATTGGATCTATATGAGATTGTGTTCTGGTAATGTTCCCAAGAACTTGGGCACCTAGAAATTTAAAATATTGCTTCTCAAAATCTGGATCCATTAAGTTCCATCTTATCCTGGAACTGAAGAAATTTCTTATGTACTCCAGAGGCCTGCTGCCATCCAGAAACAGAATGACCTGTGTCTTTGAGAGTGCTGAATTGTCAGGTATATGTGCTATTCCCAAACTGCAACAGGAATTGAAAAAAAAAAAATTATCTGTTGGGGACTATCTAATCCACATCTTATGCACTCAGCACCAGGTTTTTTTACACCTACCTCATCTGGACTACAAAGAGAAAGAGTTGCTATTGGGGATGAGAGGTTTTGTAAAATAACTCACCTACATTCAAAGCTCTGCTGCCTATCTGGTAGAGGAAGGACTTGAAGATAGATTGTCTGTAACATAAATTTGTGAGTGTTGATTGATCATTTGCTAAAAAGAACGCCTGATACGTCCTCAGTTTGCTGTTTGTGAAGGGTTTTGAGCTGGTGAACAAGCCGTGCTGGGCACTTCTAGCTGCAGGACAAGGCTCACAGTTGTGAATGGAAGTGGATTTAAGTGCCTGCACTGCTTCTAAGGGGAATCCTAAATGTATCTTCTCCTTTGGTATTTTATCTTAGCTAGGTCTGCCAGTTGATATTAAACATCTCCCTAATTGTTGAACAGGGAGCCTAAAGACGTTAGCTTGAAGCTGTGAACCTTGCTGGAATTATTCAGAAAGCATAACACTGTTGTTAGGGATTATGACAAAACTCAGTTTTAGTAAAATGCAAATGAGAAATAGAAAACATCCTGTCCTTAAGAGACCACAGCATAAATTGACAAAACACAGAAAAGCTGTAACGCTGAGGTATTTCTATCTCTCAGGTGAGGGATTGATGTGTTGGCTTGCTGAGGTTTATAAAACAAACCCCACCTAGAGTCAAACATCCTAGAGTAGAAGGCATCAGAATCAGAAGGAAGTTACAAGATTCCAATTTTAATTTCTGGGAAACCGGAGGAGCAAAACCCCTGATTTATTTTTTTTTTTTTCATGAAAATGATGTCCATTTGAGAATTTTGTGCATGTATGCAGATTTTTTCCAAGATCCATCTCTGACCAAGAGAGGATCAGCTGTACTCTACAAGCAAGAGAGACCTGAAGCTCATGGGAACACTGAGTATTCTAGCAGATAGCCAGAAAATTATCTTAAGGTAAGGTGAGTACATCAGATACACAGAGGGGAAGCAAAGTTTAGAATTCTGATTACCAGGTCAGACTATCCCTAAGATTAACCACAAGAGTATCTTTCCTTTTACAAGAGCCACTGGTGGTCATCTGCCATTTTTTTGCTTTTGTAAAACAAACAATTTTTAAATGTGACCTAGAATTGCTGAAAGTTATTTTACTTTTTTATGTATTTTGTGTCTAAAAATGTGGGGTTATCTGTTAGTTCTAGATCGTATATCCTACAACTTTGGCTTTCTTTTGTTAGAAAAATAAACTTCTCAGCCCTACAAACTGAACTCAGTATTTGCATAACAAGTATGTGAGCAAAACTAAAAAAGCTCATTCGTGACCTCAGTATGCATTCACCACTTCACCCATATCATTTAACAAACATGACACTACATAAAGGGATTTGGTGTGAACTGCCTTCTCATTTCACTTTGAAGGAGGAGGGTAAGTTGAATTTCCTTTTAATAAATCACAAGGAATTTCAGCTAGAAGGCAAACCCATTCCTTTTGATTTCTGTGGTCATATTTACATTCTAAAATTGAATTTCCCTTTATTAGTAATTTTTTTACTTTGCTTATACTAGCAATTTTAGTAGATAAAGAGGTGCCTGAAGGACACTAGATAGTAATGACTGATGAAGGTCATTATAACTGAAGAGCTGTGTTTTTCCATTTTGCTACATAACTGATCAGGAGTCTGACTCTGCACCGTAACCCAATTATGAGCTGGATGCAGTAGTCCATTCAAATGTAATTCCCTGAATGATCATCACCAGGCAAAGGGTACATGTTGTAATTGCATTTCCTTATCTCTAGGATGTAAGTATTCCTAGCCACTTAAGGTAGGTTTCTGTTAAGGTCTTTAATAATCTGCTCTCTCTGAGTCACTGGCCAGCATTTTCAGAGGTGGCCTTCGAAAGAGTAAAGGATAGACAACTCCAGATGATTCAGATTCAACAAACAAAACTCAACAGCACCTTTAGCACTGCACGTGTGCCCTCAGGTGTATTTGATTCTAAACTCTTTAAAGTGGAAATTCTAGACCATGTGGAATAGATACTGCTATTAATTACACAGGTTCCATATGCTGCAAATTTATGATGTAACTGAATACTCTTATATGCAAGGGTATGTCCCATCAGACTGACTTTGATCAACAAGATCTTTTCAACCTAGAAAAACAAGTTGGTGTTGATGCAAATCAATAATAATCTCAAAAGTCTTCTAAAATGGATTCAATCTGGAAGAAATAAGCAATGTTTTTTTCTTTTAAAAGCTCACCCCATTCAATAGATGACACTAAACTTCTATTTTGATTCTGATTGGCATATATACTTCGAAACGAATACTTTGTTAAAGCTGATGAACCTAGGTGTTAATAATCTTCAGGCATTCAAGCCAACCAAGTTTTTATTTTAAATTTTAAGTGGAGCTAGATTAAGAATATATTATGTATAAATGCTGATTTCTTTAAAGATGGAAATTTTTAAGAGAGAGCAGTCCAGGATCCTCTCTAATTTGTGCCAATAGAAATGTGAAGTAATGGATATTAATTATTTGTTTTGTATGGCTCAGCATAGGAGAAATGGATACCCATTCTGGCAACTTGAACCTTTCTTTATATCTCCTGTTAGTTTAACTGAATGATGTCAGTAACTGTGTATCTCCATGCCACAGTATTTTATGGCCCTTCAGGTTTGACAGCTGCACAGCACACCCACTCACTCTGCTGTAAACCCATGATGTGTAGCTTCAAAGTGCTTTTTAGTCATGATATCTCAGCACTAAGATTGTAACCCTACTTACTGTTTTATTTGTAAGGATAAAATATGGTGAATAAGCCTATTGCCAACCAG
Organism: Oreocharis arfaki; assembly: GCA_013398015.1. NCBI lineage: Eukaryota > Metazoa > Chordata > Aves > Passeriformes > Paramythiidae > Oreocharis > Oreocharis arfaki. The sequence continues at coordinate 12,986 of VZRR01006872.1, read as the reverse complement.
CAAAAATGCATTTTCTACAAGATTAACGCTGACATTTTCAATCTTGTGGAATTTTGTTCGAAACAGGATGGGAATGTCAATTGAGCTATAAAGTTTTGCCCACGTGTAAAAGAGTATCAGTTTATGCCAAATAAATGTGCTTAGATAGTGTTGTGCTTTAACAAGCTCCAAAATATCACAACTCCCACAGTGACAGATTCGCCTTTCAGGTTAGTATCCTATGCATCATTGAGTGAGTGTAGTCCTTACAGGCAGCTATTGCTATAAGTGTGGTCAGTTACACCAGAGCCTGTCATTTCTCAAGGATTAATCCAACAAATAGCCAGTGAAGGGGATAATTTATCATCACTACTCCCCAACATGTGGCTATCATCCTGTGATAAGCATATCAAGACTTATCAGTCCAGAAAGAGTTTTGTGTATAAATTGCACAATGGTTGCACAATAAATCTGGGAAATCTCTTACATCCAAACTGTAGACTTTATTTAAACAAGGAAATAATGTAAATTTCAAGAAGGCATGAAGGGAGGGGACTGCACCATCATATGAATAATGCCTACAGTTTCTTACAGAATCATTGCCTGACAAATGCGTGGGGTTTTTTTCAGCTGGCCTGAGAAATCATGTTGTCTCACTCATCCTACATGCTCATAGCACTGGCTGCTTTGTTAGTGACCTGCCATGCATCGAGTAAATGTCCAGGAATTTCTGGGCTGCCTGGTATCCCTGGAAGAGATGGGCTGGCAGGTAAGCAAACTTGCCTTTTTTGCAAGAGACCCTTGTCACAAAGGCTGCTTGACTAGAAACAGATAACACAGAAGGACACGTGCTCTCGAGGAAGCAGCTGTGTTAAGCAGAGGAAGGAAAACAGAAGGGAGGAAATGGAAAGTTTAATTTTTTTTCCCAAAAAAACAGGTCCCCTCTCTTTTCTTGGGGAAGAGGGGAATTGAACATGTTATCGACATATAAACATTGTATTTATATACAATGTCTTTGCAGTGCTTTTCCATTGACTTACCAAAGGGAATTGCTTCTTTCACAGCAGAAGCTTTTTCGTAAAGGATGAAGACAATGTTGTTTCAATATTTACAAATGCAATTGGAATTCTGGCACATTTCGTTGCAGCTCAGGGATGCAGCAACATTATGTGCTTCCAAATTGTTGATTGTTTCAGTTGTGAATAGTGGATCATGATCGTGGGAGTAAATTAATGAGCCTATTCTACATGTAGGACCTCTGTTACCTATGGAAAGTGGTATGAAAAAGAATCTACCTTTACAGTGGGTTCCCATCTTCAGCAAGCCGTGCTGCATGGACTGTATTTCACACTGTCTATTCAGAAACCTTCCTCTACCACTGGTTATGGCTCTCATTAAAGAAAGATAAACACAAAGCATACACCCAGAACATTAAAAGGAAAATCATATGGTGCCATAGAAACTGTTTCCTCCTCGAAGTATCCCTTGTGCCTGCTCACTACCGATTAGTAGAATGAAACTATTTCTCTTTGGCAAAGCGAGTTTCACAGATATAACCAACAAAAGGCTTCAACCTATAAAAGCTTCAGTTTCTTCTCTGCAGAGGGGAATTATCAGCATTTCAGGGGATTGGAGGTTTTTGTTAGTTTGCTTTAATATAGATTAACAACACTGTGAAAAAATACTGGGGAAATAATTATTTTATACTTGCTGATGTTAAAAAATATGTTTGCAGGTTAGTTCTAGAAAATGATTGGTTTTAGCCAGGGGATTGTTCATATCAGCAGAGCCTAGTTTTTCTTGATTGTATAACCTTTGTTTTTATCTGCATAGGTCTACGTGATTTGCTGGATGCTGAACGCCATAGCGCTCTAGTAAATTTGACACACCGACTTTTCCAGCTTGAGGCCGGTAATTCTTCCCCTTGTTACTTTTTCAGCTCACAATCAATTTTAAGTGCAATAGGCAAAATTACAGAGTAAGTTACAGGAAAAAGTTACAGAATCACGACTTCCAGGAAAGAAACTGCTTTTGAAAATGGTACATCCCAAAACCCCATTTTCTCATTCAAAGCAGGGCAAATCAGGGCTCTGTTTCCCTGGAGAGGAGCAGATTCCACTTGGCATAAATGCACATTTATGGCATAAATAATGCACATTTATTCAAATTGGATTTATTTTTTTAAATATTCCAACTACCTGGTGTTGTTTTCCACATGGATTCATGGAAACTCAGTCTTGTACCACTTTTATCTATCAGTAACCAGATTGTTAAGGGTGGTAAGTTGTTTTGTACTAAAGCGGGATTCACAAAACAAATATAATTTCTCTGTCTCCCTCGATCAAATCTGAAGCAAATTGATCTTCTTTAGAAAGTACAAAAAATATAACATAATCGGGGCTGATATTTGGAAGGTGTTTGTGGGACATCCTTGTCTTGGAGACAAGGACAGGTGGTCACAAGCAGCAAAATAATATATTTAGTTAATAACTAGTGAATGGGTAAAATTAAAGATCTTTACTCCTCTTCATCCTTTGCTCTCAATTTTTCCCTCTGTTCCTCTTAATAATTTTCGTTTTCTCTTCATCTCTTGATTTCTCTTTCTTTGCTTTTACATCAGTATGCCATAGAAAATTTACGAAGCTAACTCTTTTCATATTTCAGTGCTTGCTTTGAATGGGAAAATAAGAAAAGCAGGAGAAAAAATGTTTGCCAGCAATGGGAAGAAAGTTGACTTTCCGTCTGCACTACGATCCTGTGAAGAGGTTGGAGGAACTCTTGCAGCTCCCAAGAATGAGGAGGAGAATAAAGCTATTGTGGACATTGTGAAACAGCATAACCAATATGCTTACTTGGGCATTAGAAAGGGGGAGACTTCAGGTCAGTTTAGGTATATAAATGGCATGCCTCTGATTTATAGCAGCTGGCACCAACATGAGCCTAATGGCCAAGGGAAAGAGAAATGTGTGGAGATGTACACTGATGGCACCTGGAATGACAAAAAATGCAACATGTATCGTCTCACAATCTGTGAATTTTAAAGAATGGCCTTTCAGCCACTGCAGAGTATGGAGATAATGAAATATTCTGTGTTTCAGGCTGATTGAATTTCTGCAGTTTTTCTATATTCTAAATTATAAAATGAATCATGATTTTTTAAAGAAAATCCCAAATATGCTTGGTGATTCACGTGATTAAAATGTGCCTGAACTGACATGTCTGATGTGCTTCTCTCTTTTGGAGGGTTGGGAATACCTCAGAATTCATTTTTCATGGGAGACTGTCTCTGTACCTTCATGAAGATTAGAGGAAAATTCCAATGTTTGACTTGGGATATTGGAAAAGTCTGAAGTTAGAATTGTCCATGGCTGCACAGCTGCAAACATTTTGAAGCACATGATAGTTCCTGCCTTAAAAAAGATGCACAGAGGTTGACTTCACTGGAGCAATTACGGTTCCACGTTCTGGACATTGCTTTCAATTACAGAGCCAGTATTTTGTCATATTGAACCACCCACTGCTTCATCAGCATCCACATTTAACTTTTCTTTTATAAAAATATTAATACTACCAACTACAATAAATTTTTCTAGTTTCAGAAGCTACTCTGAAACTATAAAACACAAAGAAATATTGCACTAGATGCAAGCAGAGGTGTGTATAAAATGCTAAATATTGCCTTTTGTTGCTAAAACAGCACATTCCCTCGGAAAACCACGAGGTTGCAGTGTTAGAAGGCCACCTGTCTTTTCCCAAAACACTAAGCAAAGCACATCATATTTTGGGAAGGCAGCTAAGAATGGAAGTTCAATCAGTTCAAACACAAACACTTCTGCTGATGTTGTATCAAGCAACAGCACAAAAAGACCTCAATTCCAATCCAGTAGGACCAAGAAGCACCTTTTCACAAAATACTTTCACTGCTACTCCGTTTGGGCAGCTGGTGAGCAGTGGGAGCTGAGCAGAGTACCACCAGCAGCAAATTCTTCCATTCTTACCTTGCAGTGAGGCGGTCCTGGGCTCATCCATCGCCATTTTCACACTCCTTGATGGAAAAAAAAAAAAAAAACAAAACAAAACAAAACAAACCACAATAAATTTAAAATACATGCATTAAACGCATCCTCCTCCCCCACATTTGTCTCTGTGCAGGGAGCCCCTGGGAAGCTGGACTTGACTCAGGACAGAGATGTTCCCGAGCCTTCCCTGAGGAAGAGAGATGGGATCTATTCCCATTCAGTTCAAGCCCTGCCATTTAGGAAAGGATCAGCATCTTCACACACTTTTGGTGAGGGATGATCCGTGTCCAAGTTACAGTCAGCACTGATCAGAGAGCAGACAGGAATTCTGAAATGGATAAAGTACCTCCAGAACCACGTTGGATTGATTTCAAAGTGTGAACCCTCTTTCCAAAGTGGCTTGTTTTGAGACCTATGACCACGATATCATTTTAGCCTAGAGTTTCAAATGGGAAGGGAGTGGAGCCATGACAGCAATTCCGACTCTAAGGTTACATTGAGAAAAGTAAGGCTAAATTAGTACCTCTTAATTTTCTCTGGCTTAGCTCTGACTGGCTACGCTAAATGTGCTCAAAAGAGTTGAAAGTTTACTTAAAACTGCCTCTGAAATTTTAATTATTAGTATTTTAGTAAGTAAACCTCATTAGCAATTTTTGGGTCTTTTAACCATGTAGATTCTGTTACAGAAAAAGCCTACCGCCAAAAAATCCATACCAACATGATCTTTTACTCTCTGAACTGATAAAGCATATTCATTTACACTGGTCTCCAACTGGTTTTGGGGTACCCTATTCCTTTAGTTAATGAGAAATTTATTTCTACCACATTGAAGTTTACAAAACGACTATAGAGGTCTCTTGTTAGGATCCTTAACATGTAAAATATTACAAATGTTTTAATGCAATATGACATCTATATCTAAACAGATTCAGACTTCAAGACACTCAGGTGTTTTTATTCCATTTAAGAAAAATAAGATTTTTGTTTCTAGTCACAAGCTAGTATTTATTACCCCAAAAAGAAAACATCTAGCCTAGGTCTGAGAGCCCATTTTCTTTCAGCTTTAGGCATTATTATTGAAAAAAAGGAGAAAAAACCAAATCAAACTCATACACACGGCTGAAAAATAAAAGTTCCTCAGATCCAGCCAGAGAACTGCTAGGCAGTACTTTCCCCTGTATGGTTCACACTTGATCTGTAATGTTGCTTGATTATTCTGTGCAGTTCCACAGAGAAAAAGCATCCGGAGATTATTTTTTCTTTCTATATGGCTTTTTTAAGGTGTTTTGGTGTAAAACCCTATCAATTTTTACCCTCAAATACTATTCAAAAAAACAGCATTTCAGGTCAATTTTTTGTGAAAGATCTGAATTCTCCGTTTATTTATTAATTAAGTTCTTTAATGGACAGAGAGTTTTGGCACATGAAGAAACAAAATAAATCGTTTCTGTGTTCTGCTATGGTGATATAAATATTTTTGATAAAAATCTTTCCTTTAAAGTACAAAAGGCAACATAATTCCTGATATATAACAAGCAGACCAGGAAAAATCCAGGTTAGTCTTTTTTTTCTGAATTTACAATAATTTGCTAAAGAAGTACAACATAAAGGTAAGCTCTTTAAATCAGAAAATTAGTTGCTACCCAAATGCTGTAGGAGCTGATTTTAAGAATTAGGATCCCAGTACAAGGAAAAAGATGACAAAAAATTCAAACCGCTTTGAGGCAAATTGACCGTGTCTCACACAAGAGAAATTGAATATAGTTATTACAGTATGTTTAACAATAAGACTTTGGCCATAAAAATCATGGATATTTATTTCAGGAAGAATTGTCTCTGGTCTAGAACAATATCTTCTTTTATAATGGTATAATTTAATTGGTTGTTTCAGCTTAGAAATAGTATTATTAATTTTGAGCTCTCAAAAACCTCACAGCAGCCCCCATCAATCCCTACCACATGTGAAGAAATTGACCTTCAATTCTAGCAAACACAATTTTTTCTGGGGCTTCCTGATTTTCATAGAAATTTGATTTTAAAAACCACCGAGGCCCAAGGTTCTTGAGAAAACTGAGTTCAAATTCAATCTTTTGTGGACCTAAGTGGCAGGATGTGACACAAGCTGGCAGGGCTACCTTATCTTGTACAAATTGTGAGCTGTACCTCAGAGTATCAGATTGCAAGTGATTTTTCATTATCAGGAGTTGAAACATACTGTTATAAAATCCTATTCACCTACAGTTACACAAACATACCCGATTTTAAAACACAGTAAGATACAGGCTTCTTGAAAATTAAAGTGGCTCCTTAAAAATGGTAAGGGGACTAGGATTGTTTTTTTAAGCCTCTGTTAGGAAACCAGGGTGTGGCAGAATTTGCCTCAAGGGTGATAAGCCAGTTTTGATGCCAGGTGAAACCTGGAATGAAGCTTTCACACATCTCTGCCCTTGTGGCTCAGGAGCTGAACAGCACTGCAGGGCGAGGAGGCTTGAGGAGGCTCAGTTATGGAAGTACTAATTGTGATAGTAAAGACTTTAGTGAATTTATCCTTCTTCTGCAGGCAAGGGAGAACACCTGCAGACTCTATGGAATAATAGCTCATTGGGTTCATAAACAGTGATTTCGGGGTTTTTTCCCTTAGAATGCTGTTTTGCTGTTAACAACTGTTGGAGAGATGAGATATTCTATAGCCTTTTATTTGCTATACAACTTCTTCCTGTGTTTTTTCTCAACTGAGCTGTGCCAAGTGACAAATCAGAGACATCCAGAGACCTCCTCTTGGATCCTTCACACATAGCTTAAGCCAGTGGGGCAAGATGGCAGTGGCATTTATGTGCACTGCTCACAGGTAAAATGAAGGCTTTCCGCTCTAAAATGCTGCTCATAATTTAATTTTTAAAAATGCCTATTGAAGTCTGCCATCCCAGGTGTCCATGTCTTACTGAATTGCTTCCTGTTTCCAAGGCTCAGCAAAAATAACCTCAGCCCTCCTCTGAGAAATGGGAACTCGTGTCTCCCCATACTCTGTGCCCGTCCTGCTGTTTCCAGGCATAAGGAAGTTGCTGGGGACATTCTGATGATTATTTGGAAGAGAAAAGGAAATGCAGACAGCACAGGACAGGGTGAAAACAAGGTAGGGCGGAAACAACAGCAGAACAGAATAAAATCAATGTAAACAGAAAATATGGGTGGAGTAGGGGGCATTTAAATACAAACAGAGAATAAGAATATCATTTTTAAGCTTATCTGAGGTGTGAATAGCACTATGGAAGAAAAAAACTGTAATTTTCAGGAGAATAAGTATACCAAGGAAAGGCTTATCAAACAGGCTTATGGAAGGAGCACAGACCATTCAACTATTAAACCACGTCTATATTTCTCAGAGCAGCTAAGAAAGCAGCATTAACCAACCTTTGTCCTTAGCAGGTTTCAATTTACCTACATACACTGCACAACACAACCTACTCATAATATCCTTCATCTGCTTCGCTGTCACTGAAACTATGAAACCTCTTGCTAACAGAAGAAGAGTTACCGCAATACTCAAAAATAGTTTGTTCTTTATCAGATCTGTCTCCTTGAATCTTGCAATACCTCTGTGATATGTGGTTCAAGGAAAGATCAGAAAATAGTTTACACGTTATTGTAGTTATATAAAATATTCAAGTAGGCAATCATAAGCATATTAGAAGTAAAGGTGTATTTATCTATCCACCTTGCTCCATCTTATTAATATGATGATGAAAATCAAGACAAGAAAGGTTTGTAGTTTACCAAATCTACATCGGTTTTTCCTAGGAGTCTATCACAAGAAAACTTCCGTCTCCTTCTCCTGTTTCCCCAAGCCCTGAGTGGGCACTCAAAACCCACAACTGCAGGCCAAACCTCCTCTTCTTCTCACGCTTGCCTAACTTGTGGTTTCTTCCAGGTGCAGTTAAATGCTGAAGTTATTCTCACCATGGATGAAAAGGCCCAGGCCCTGCCAGTGACCTTTTCTAGGGCTTATCTAGAATCCAGGTAATGGCTTGTCTTATGTTCTCAGTTTGATTTTTGTGGGGTTTTTTCCCAAAAATAACAGTTAAAAAACCTCTGCTAGAAGAATGTTGAAAGCTTTATGTCAACCACTCAAAAGTTAAGAAACTTGAAGTTTAACAACAGCCCTCTTCTGTCAGGATGAGTACAACTGGGTGCTGCCTATTTATTTTTCACAGGACTGGTGCACTCAAGGGCACTCAACAAACAATGCTGCAGGAATTAATCCAGCATCTGTGGGCACACGACCAAGGACAAAGGTGTTGAGGCATACATCAGTTGAGGTGAGTGCAGAGCACAGGTGCAGAGTGCCGGTGATCTAGGCTTGCTTAGATCCTGCAGCATGTTAGATTAATATGGATACAGCTGACACTCTCCATCTAGTCTCAAAGCACTTCATTCCTCAACTGTCTTGGCTGTCGGCCTCAGGATGCTGGCCTGACACCACGAGCATGATGCGACCACATCTGACTTGTCTGAACTGGAACACAGACCCAAATTCCTTTCCCCAAAGTCTTCGGTAGCTAGAGACCGCTCTGAGCTGAGAAGAGCTGTAAAATGCTTGGCAAGGCCATCTCCATTTTAGTGGTGCTCATCATCTTGGGCCTCTGTGCTTACAGGACTGGCTTAAAGCAGCTTTTTCCTTTGCTGAAAGAGAATTGCTCTGTTGGAGAAAACTTTCATGATTTAAAACTTCCCCTGGAGTATTCTCTTAGTTATTTAAGCCTGTGTCTCTCTAGCTATCTCCTCCACATGTGCTGCAGATGTACCACTCCCTTTTGGCTTTGCTGCTACAATTGTGAGATTCTGTTAAATTACAAGACATCATCACTGGTAAGTCATTATCTCTGGTAAGTCCTCAGCCAGTAACAAAAATGATGGTGGTGTTCCTGGTGCATACTATATTTCAGGTGAACTTGTTTTGGCTTATCTTCTGTGACATTTGCACAGCCGTTCTGTGGAAACATCAGGTATTTCAAATATGAATTGAGAAATTTGTTCTGTTCCAGGGTTGGTGTTTTAAAACATGTGAAAGTGTTTCTACAAATTAAAAAAGCACCTTCAAGTATTTCCCTGTTTTAAGTATGTTTACCTCTTGAAGAAAACAATCCCCCTATCATTCCAGTTAAAGTTCATGAAATTTCCATTCATAAGCAAATTCATATGGTATGACGTGTTCTTTGTGCTTTCTGCAGGTAAGAAGATGAATCTCAAGTTACATGCCCTATAAATTGGACCATTTTAATGAGCCTTTCTTAGTTCACACTGGAGCTGCTAGGTAAGTTGAACATCTTTAGAAAGGTTGCTGCTTCAACTATGTCAAATCTCCTAAACTGTATCACAAAACTTTCCAATTTAGATGTGGATATCAGCACTTTTATTAACAATTTCACCTCTTTCTATAGACAGCATCACCTGAGGTGAAGAGATGTTAAAAAATGGGTGCCGCAAGAGAAGAATAAGGATTAGCGATTGTTTTGCTCTTAAACCAATAGACAAAGACAGCATGTCCCACTTTGTCTTAAGCTTTCTCTTGCTAAAGCAGCCACGTGTCTACTGGTCTCTTGTAAAATGAAACTGTAACTTTTTGCATAGGGAAAAATGGTATATAATAGTATCTGATGTACAGAGAAGAGCTTTGAAGGGATGTTTTGGGTTTTTGCACTGTAGACTTAGCAGACTGTCCTTTGAAAAAATATTTTAATTGTTTGAAGTAAGATAACTTTGCAACTACATGAATTTGCACTGCAGGCAAAGCTTAACATACGTAAGACTTCATACCCAGAAAAATTCTAAAACAGTCTCTCTTTTTTTTTTTTAATGCAGGGCTCTACACTGGAGAGTAAACCAGTCTGGTTTACGTTTAAATGATGCTGTCTCCACAGCTGCACAAGATCTTAGCAGTAGCTTTTTTCCTGCTCCCATTCTGTGCTCAAGGTAAACCTGCAGGACTTCTTTCACGGTTCCCTTTCAAGCCTTTTTTTGGGGGGGGGAGCAATGAAGCGCAGGTATCAGGTACGTGACGTTATCTCCATTTTTATCTGTTGTGTTCTACTTCTATCCTTTGTAAACTCAGTGCTATCTACCATAATCTGATGGGTGATCTACTTGAAATAAAATAATTAGAACTTTATTAATTCCTTATATGAAGTAGGATGATTAAATCTCTATTTAATGATGCAGTGGTTCATTCAAAGAAAAAAGTTTAGAGCTATCCATAGCACGAGAAACTTGTTGCTGAGTGCTAGGTTGGAGCTGTAAGCAAGTGCTTGAACAGCCTCAAGGATTCTGTCGAGGATTTAGGTCTCTAGCCACAGCTGAAAATCAACTAAACCTACTGCACGAGTGCCAGTGTTTCGCCTGGACTGGCTCAGTCACTTAGAGAGAAAACTAACTCAGTTTTCCAGTTCCAGTTTTCCATAAACATCTCTGCTCTGCTGATGACTTCCAGGAACTTATCCCCTATCCTTACAAAGATCAGTGTGTGAAGATATTCCCTGTTTAAAACACAACAGTAAACTAAAACATGTCGAACAAACATTTAAAAGTTCTTATCAATTTCATATGATGAGCTCTGCTTTATCTGGAAGCCAAGACTGGAACTGTAATGCAAAGTGCATAATAGCTGGTTTTGTTTATAGGTTTCACATCTCTGGCTGGTACTGAAAATGGGGACATCATCCATCAATTAGAATATCGGATTTCCAGACTGGAAGGAGGTATTTTATCTGCACTTACTTTCTGCTGCAACTGGGTTAGTGGGGATAGACCAAATGGGCAAAAATGGCTTCTTAGGGGAAAAGGCAGAATTTTCTGTAGTTTTTCTTGCATTCTTTTTTATATCTTCTTCACTGGTATATCACTGAGTAAAAACTTTCGAAGGGGGGAGGTGGGAATTAGATTTTCATAACTAGTGGGAGACACCTGGGTAACAGCTCCGAGGTATGAGCGCAAGCAAGGCAGGAATGTACCAGGTTAAAGTCTCTGCCTATGCAGAACTGCTCCATGCACACCTTGTGCCCCAACAGACACGATCAGATCAAATCTATGATCCCACTCACTCAACACTGGTATACTGCAAACCACCTCAGAGTCTTAGAGTCTCAAAGAAAATTATGTATTTTTCCCAAATACAGAAGTCCTCATTTCCTTTCCTCCTTCTCCAACCTATTTTGTGATTCTCCTGTTTCACTGTCTGTGTATTTATGTGTTTCTTCCCTTTTTCCCCCCCTCCTCACTTTCAAATTTCTTCTGGCTTTTGGAGGTAGCGGTTTTTTCCTCTATTTTTAATCTTTGATTTCAAGTTCTCCTTTCTTTTACCTTTTTCTGGGTTTAATCTAAAGTTATGGAGCAAACACACAGGAGTTCGAAGGCAGCAAAGTGAGCACAGAACAATGCACAAATGTTTAACCGGTTTTCCCTCCTCTTGCAGTCCTTCTCTTGAACAAAATGATAACAGAGTCTGGAGGAAAAATATTTGCTACCAGTGGGAAAAGAGCTGATTTTGATGCTGCAGTGGAAAAATGTAAAGAGGCTGGAGGCTCTATTGCCACTCCAAGAAACCCTGGAGAGAACGATGCCATTCAGTACTTCGTGAAGTATTTTAACACCTACGCCTACCTGGGGATAAAACAATCTCTTATTCCAGGCAAATTCCAGCTCCTGAATGGTACTCCACTGAGCTATACTAACTGGTATGCAAACGAACCTTCTGGCAAAGGGGAGGAGGAATGTGTGGAGATGTACACTGATGGCACTTGGAATGACAGAAAGTGCAACAAGAATCACCTTATTGTCTGCCAGTTTTAGTGCTGCCCTTGCTGCTCTCTGGAATATGCTTCCCTATCACTTGTCTCTTTACGTGTAGCTAATGAACTTAGATAACGCAGCATGAAAAAATAAAATCCACTTTCCCAGACTGATTTGTCTTTTATACAAATGCCAGCCATAAAGAGGAAACTGTATAATGAAAGCAGTGGCCATTTTGTCTGTTTTGTGACCCACTGAGTGTCTTAATACTACTGCCTGTGGGTTCCTACTGCTGTTAGCCTGCTGATTGGTTACAAGACCAAAAATCAGAGTTCTTGGCCTCATATTTAAAGTGACTTTCAGCCACAGGGTCTTCCAGCACCTCTTTACCCATGAGCCTCTAAGTTGTATTTTTATCCCTTTCTGTAAGTTTCCCTCACCAAGACTCCCCATATAGGCACTCTGCTCTTTCTCAGCCTGTGTTGCTTTGGCCACCCTCACCCCCAACAGGTGCCCTGAAAGGAGACATAAGCAGCGCTGCTGGGGTGACACAGAGCCACCCCTCTTATATTTCCCATTGGAAAACTTCAGACTCAGCAGGTCTTTACCCTTCATGCACCTCAAAAGTGGTGACCAGAAGCCACCTGTTTAGCAACTCCTAATCCCTCTCCTGACTCAAAGATGTAGCAGCACAGTAAGACCAAGGTCCCCTGTCATATGGGATGTGTGTGTGCAAGAAAACACACAGGAGCCAAACAGGAGTCACTGCACCTATGTGATTTGGAGAAGATCAGCAGAGCTCAGACAAGACGAATTTTTTAAGCTGTATTGTCATGAGATTGAGATACAACTGATTTTCGGCACCACAGAGCTGCTTGTCAGACCCTCATTGGGATTCCCACAGGGCTAAGCTTGGTGGGTGCCACGTGATTTGTACTCAGCACTCATTGCTGAAGTTGCTCAGTCTTCACTATCCAGCTCAAACTAAAGGATTGAGAGAAATCTTTCTCAGCTTTCTTGCTTGAGTCTGTTCACCTACTGAAGGTGAGAATTTTCCAGGTTTAGATTTACAGCTGTGCAGTATAGCTGGACATCAGAGATGTCTGATTCAGTTTCTTCCTTTCTCTGGGGCAGTTGACTTAGGAAATGAAGGCTCTGCATCAACTCCATGACATGGTGCAAAGGCTGGTTGAGCATCTGGGGATG
>VZRR01006869.1:888781-915630 GCA_013398015.1 Oreocharis arfaki | reverse complement strand
TTTAATCTCCTTGTGTAATTTATAACAAGGGATAAACCTTTTTTTTCTTTTTTTTCTACAATTCGTAGATGTACTTTTTAAAGAGCTGGTATTACACTAGCCCTAACACTAGACTAATAAATGTTGCTGCCCAAAATGTTCAGTTAATTTAAGGAGTTTCCAACCATTTGCTTGGCAGCTGTTGTAGGTACCCAGGGTGGTGATTCAAAGATCTGTCATATCATGGAAATGTTGGTTTGGGAAGCATTTTGAGTTCATCCTATTTGACAGGGAGCATGTACTCTGTTTGACCCCTGCCATCCCCAAAAATCTGGGTTATTTCTAGAGCAATACACAAATCATGACCTCCTGACCAAGGTCCACATCTTTTTCTTCCCTCTAGATCTCCACCTGCATCCAAGAGTCTGCACAAAGCAGAAGAAAATGTAACTTAGGAGCTCACTAACCTGAGGTTAAAAGAGGTTTCTGTATGATCTCTGTGAACGTTCTGTGGGCAGAAGCCTTGCTTAGAGCATTTGAGCAACAGCATCAATGAAACACAGACATTATCCAGAGGAAAGCACAGCTCTGTCTTCATGAGTGTCTAAAAATTGTGTAGGACCAAATATTTGCATATTCAGTTAAAAATTTGTCTTTTTTTCCACATGCAGGTGCTAAATGGAAGTTGTTCTGTGACACCATGGGGGGCAACAATAAGACAGACATTATTATAGTAAAGAGGAGAGATAGATAATAACTACTTTGATTGAAAAACATGAGAAAATAAGGAAAACTGACCTCTTTGCTCTTCAATTTGCTGTTGATAAATTATCAGCTGGTACTTCAGGACAGGGTTATTATTACTTAATATAGTGTTTACCACCAAGTTTCTTTTTAGCTTCTGTATATCTCTATTTAATTTTTATTTTTAGGACAAGAGGAGTATTTTGGCAGCCTAGAAGCTTTTCTAAAGCCTGAAGCCTTTTAGAGGTACCTTCAAAAAGCTGAAAAAAAGCAAGATATATCATTTATGAAAATATTTTACATGTTCTTGCCTTAGGTGCCTTAGAAGGCAGATGCTATGAAAAATTGTATCTGATTGGCAAGTATCATTATTGGCATTGCTGAAAAAAGCCAGACTATTTTATAATCCTTCATCTGATGTCTGTTCCTTTATGAGTATCTGGTGAATCTGATGCTGATTGATGATACCGAAGGCAGGTAATGTATAGCAGATTTCTTTTGTAAAGGTTTTGAATATACTTAGTGCGAAATTCTTAAAATACGGACTTCTGAAAAAGATCCCTTTAGTGTTAGGATCCCCAATGCCATGTCCTACTCTAGGGAATAAGTCCCAAAATTTCAATTTCTTGAATATACATAAGGATTTGATATTTTCTGTTGTCAAGCTCTACTGAAGACTGATATTCAGACAAAATGAATCACACATTGCAAGTGAAAATTAAACTGTCTAAAGACCATCCCATGAACTTGCACTGATCATTTTCTGCACAGCTCACTGACCCACTTCAGCACGCTTCATGTGTAACTCCGAATTTCAACTTGAAAAATATTCATAGGGAAAAAATTCTAGGCAGAAGTCACAGTGATGAGTTAGAGCAAGGAGGGCTGAAGTACAGAAACCAAATCACTGTTCCATAAGAAAGGTTAGTCTGAGATGCAATCAATTCTAAGAAGTGCTTTGGATGAGGAATTTTGCAGGAGCAATGATAATGCTCCTGCTTCTCTGGGCATTGTGTTAGAACTAAAATATTCCTATCGATAAGCTCTGGCACATCCACCCTGTTTCTGTATTTAAATTTATAAGAATTGAGGGGCAATGTGAACAGACTTTCCAGCAACTGACATTCATTCAGACACTCTGTTACAGTATGGAATAGAAGGTGTAGGTTCAAAGCCAATATGTGTTTGGGTTTTCTCCCTCTAGGAAAAAAAAAGAACCAAATCATGCTCCCTGAGCTTCAATTCACAGACACATACCCTGAGAATCAAAAACTACCACCACCACCAACAAATACAACCCTCAACTCTTTAAAACTGTGACTAAAAATGTGGTTACAAGCCCAAGCTAACTAATAATAAAATGAGAAATTTCTGATATTTGTGTTGTTTTGCTTTACCGTAGTAGCGATTCTTGTGTATATTTTAATGGAAAAAAGGCAAAAATAAAATTAGAGAATGAAAATCTCTGTTACGACACAGGGTGTATATATATGTGTGCGTGTTCAATAATGCTTTATTCCTAACAGTAATACTTTAGTCCTGAGGTGCAAAGATAGGTTTACAGCAAACTAAATCTTGGGTAGAAAAGTCAGGAAACTAGCAGTGATAAATGTACCTCTTCATGAAGACTCAGGATTGACCTGTAAATCAAATCATGGAGCCCCCTTCCTTTCTGCTCTCCACACAAACTACAGCCTGATCAGGGAAGCTGGATTAAAAGATATTGTTATGTAGTGTGGTCACATAAACTCCTACCAAAGTGAGAGGCTGGACAAAAAAAAGAATAACAAAGGAATAGAGATACAGGGACAAATCTCAGGACTCCACAATATGTCAGAGAAGCAGGCCATGAGGGAAAAGAGGCATGTCCAATATTTGTGTAGTGGAGAAAAATGAAGAATTAAAACAAAAACAATTAGCAAAGTTATTAAAGTAAAAAAAAAAAAGGAAGGAAAAATAGGGAAAATTGAGAGAAAGTTTTCAAGGACAAACACAACAACATGTTCCTGGTATAAATTATTGGGCTTGAAAATTAAGCAAATGCAGATGTGGTGGATCAAGGACATAGCAAAGAGAATTCAAAAAGAGAGAACTTGATGGAAAATGAAGAAAATCAACAGAAGAGCAGGGAGCTCTGTGGAAAGGAAAAGAAAGGAAAAGCACAGGCTCGAATGCTGCCTAGCTACCGAGCACCCCAAGGACTGCATTGTGTTGCTTCTGCTGCTTTACGCTGCTTTCTTAGGTCATTCCTCCCTTCTCTGTGGTAACGGCTGCAGGGGTGAAGCCCTGAAGGTGTCGGTGGAGATGCAAGGGAGGAGCCAACACACGGGCAGTGGCTGCATCATTACTCCAATGGACTGAGGGGGCAGCTGAGCAGGACAGCTGACACACTTGGCCAGGTTGTTCCGGGTTTGTCGGGGCGAGCACAAGCAAGACCGACTCAGTATGAGTGATAAAATGCTTCCAACTTTATTCACGCAGTTTGCTCTTTATATACATGCTCATATTCCTTATGCATAACAAGCCTAAAGATTACATTGGCACGCCTCAACCCCCCTTGCAGCTGGCAGTCCAAGGTCCTTCTTTATCTCTTCCACTACAACTCCCTCCCAGGGACTTTTTTCGATACTTTCTCAGGGCTCCAAGGCTACTTTGCTTTTGTTATTAATACTTGCAGGTTAGCATGTTTCAGCACGAACTCTGCTCCTACAAGGCTTCCATCGACTCATGGCTGCCGTCGGCCAGCCATTCCTCAACACAGGTTTTATCGTTTTCTGCCAAGAACTAGAACAAAATCCATCATACCTGGGGAAAATACGGCTTTCACTGCAAAAAACTGTTTTGGTGTACCTTTACCAAGCTCAGGTCTGGAAGAGAAAGAGAGTTCTGTCCTTGAGCTTACCTTTGCCAAAAAGACATCTAATATTTATTACCCAGTAAGAAATCACACCTTGCAGCCCATGGAGTTTTGTTATTGTTTGGGGGTTCTTTTTGGTCTGGTGGGGTTTTTGGTCTCTTTTTGTTGGTTTTTTTTTTTTTTTTTAATTATTGTTTTGTTTTGTTTTGTTTTTTTTAATCTGCCACTTAATTCTCATGAACTCATGAGTTTGGGGTAAGATACTTTGTTCAAATAATATTGGCAAAGGTTGTCATAGGTATTTTGCTACCAAACTAATCTATTTGACATCTTTATTAATTCTGAGTTACGTTCCTACTTAAATCGTTCTTCACTCCAAACCTTGAGAGAAGAGAGTGCTTACTATTCTCTTGTTCATGGGAAGACACACACACATCTGAGTCACTGTTCTTGGATTCTGAGCATTGTAAAAACAGAACAGGCAAGGAAGAAAGAAGAGAAAGGAATGACAAGGTTAGAAATTGATGAAGAAAGGATAATCCTGGATGTAGAAAGAAATCCAAAAAGCCATCACGGAAGGCAGCCTCTTTTGAGGGGTTTTGGTGTTTATTTATGACACTATATTTAAGGTGATCAGGAGTGGGAAGACTTGGTTTCATACATTTGCAGCTCTGCAAACCCTTTACATCATGGTTCAAACCCTCGTTTTCTGCCTACACCTCCAGCTTTAAAAGATAGAACATTTTTCTTTCTGTCAGGATAAATTGATGAATATTTAAGTACCCACTGTTACAGGAACCTGATGGCTGAAAACAAGACACTGCCAGTTGTTAGCTAGACCTCTGTGTGTAGTGCTCTGATGACAAGATTTATTGCATCAGGCAAAATAATCTTATTTTAAAATATAATTTTTGTAAATATAAAAGCATTCAGAGCTACGCCCTATACAAACAAAAATGGTCTCTCCATTTTGAGAAATTAGCTGAGAAGTAATCCTGTCTCTGACCTCACCTCACTCAGACCTGTGCAAATCCATCTGTCAAGAGTATTGTCCCCGAAATGCCTATCAGTCTTTGGAAACCCCTGCATCTAAAGAAGGGAAATTACTTCACATGGAAGATTTCCATTATGCAAGCAGATTCCTGATGGCAAGTGTTCTTCAGCCAAATTAGAAATGTGTACAAGACTTGTTTATACTTACTTTAAAATAAATATCATTTAACCTGGACATCCATTCACTGTGGCCCTGTTAAGTGATTTACTAAACAAAACATTGAAGACTTGTTTTGTTCTTAGGACTGAAAAAACTCTTCAGCCTAGGGGAGTACCTGACGAATAGATTAAAATTCTGTCAGGTCACAGGCTGTTTGCATCATGTCTGAGGCTAAACCCAGCTGAAGCAGAAATGG
The DNA here is from genome assembly GCA_013398015.1 of Oreocharis arfaki. Classification (NCBI taxonomy): domain Eukaryota; kingdom Metazoa; phylum Chordata; class Aves; order Passeriformes; family Paramythiidae; genus Oreocharis; species Oreocharis arfaki. The sequence continues at coordinate 910,641 of VZRR01006869.1, read as the reverse complement.
TCAAAAATCAATCTTTTTGTAGAGGTTGTAAAATCCAGAAGCTTAGTAATTGTATACACAATTATTCAAAAAGTATATGAAAGTATTTTTCTGCATAAATCCAACACAAATCAGCACAGGATTATACACCACTGTCAGTTCTTGGAAAAGGGTGGATAATGTATTGTACGAAACACCAGTGCCTTTGCTTAGATTGCAGAAGAACAAGTCCTTTCCAAGATGGGAACAGAGTCATACACAGGATGCATACATAAAGGGACGACAAGACTGTCACCTTCTGCATGCCAATGTTCCTCCAGTGCTGTCTGTCATGGGAATTTCATTTCAAGGGCAAGGACAAAAGAGAAGAAAGGACACTTCTCTCAGTCACCAATGCAAATTAAACCCATGATGGAAATAATGGTACTTTAATAATCATCCCTAATTATGATATTATGATATCATTACAGTTGTTCAAATTTTTTTTTTTTTTTAATGAATTTGCAAATCTCCATATTACTCCCAGGGAATAAAAATGAATCCAGACTCCGAAAAAGAATTAGTAGGGAAGAAAAAAAAAAAAATCTTCTGCCTCAAGGTTTGAAAATATCGAGAGTCTTATAGAGTAAAATAAAGTCACTGTTTGTCAAAAATGGGGTATCAGTTTGCTTCTAGGAGTTACCTCACCGTTATCAGTGCATATATCAAAGAAACTGCATGGGAAATGATCCATAGATCATGGTAGGTCCTTGAATAAATTCAAAGCTTTCTAACATTTGTGCGGGCAAAAATTTTTGAATGACTAAGGACACAGTAGTTAGGCTTGTGGCAAAAACACATAAATGTTTGTTGAGCTGTCAAAGTGTTGCCCCAAAAACAGAACAAAAATCTTTTTTTAAAAAAGAACTTCAAGAGGATAAACTGAATAGAGAAAAAAAAAAAAAAAACAACAACAAAAGTGAGGAAAAGCATCTGTTAAATTTGTTTTGTGTAACCCTCTTCACACTCGTGTGAGATGAGGGAATTTTTTATGTAAGGATCACATAACATTTTTTTCCCAGTGTTTGATACAAATCTAATCCCCAGAAATCACACAGGAGAAATGGGTCTTCCTACCAGATTTTTGTAACTGTTATAATTGACCATTAATTATACTTTATGCACCATTAGACATCTCAAAATTATCAAATAAGCCAGTCTTCAGTATCTTAGAAAAACCTAAGAACTATTGCTTGAGTTTTCAGAATATCTGATCCTGTATGTGCCAGTATCAAAACTCCTGCTGAGATTTCACACCATGAGGCATGGACAGCACCTCCATAAATCAGATACTGAATACCTCAACCTGTGATTGAGGCCATGAGGACATTGGCTATCAGGCAACTGTTCACAAGAGGAGTGGATTCAGCTTCTCCTACATCTGGTGGGACTCCCCAAACCTCTGATCTGCTGAATTTCTGTATCTGTAATTGTAGCCTATGGCCCTGCATGACTGCTGCAGGGTGTGCACGATCTCATCTTAATGTACCAAACATAATAAAACTACTTTATTTTTGTGATCTAACCTCTGTCAGCAGCTCAGCCTCACACAGCCAGTCTTTGGAGTAAATCTTTTCCACTTACTGAAGCAATGGCTAAACAAAGCTACACTAAAGATCATTATTTTACTACGAGGGGCTCAGCCTTGGAATATGAAAGGTAATTAAACTTCATTACTAAGGAAAGTTTTGCTCATATCCTAGATTCAGTCACAAACATTGTTTTTGGCACATATGGTAGTCAAATCTTGGGAAAAAACCTACAGAAAAGTTGATTAGAAAATTTATACAATGGCTGGATGGGGGGAAAAAAGTCCTTTTCTGGAAAAAAAAAAAAAAAAAAAGAAAAAAACTACTTATATAGAATCAAATGAGTGAGACATATTTTGCAATTTTTTTGAACAAATTACGTGCAAAATATCCCTTCGGCTTTGGGAAAAAAACAAGTAGATTCAAAGTGCAGAAAGAAAGGTCTTCTAGGGTCTGACAGTTCTCAACTTGAAGCTTGGATTATTACTTCAGCCAGCTAGCTTTTAGGACACTTTGTATATTCTCCTGGGAGAAGGTGAAAGAACTAGAGGACGATAAGTAGTTTTATCCTTTATTTAAGCTGAAGGTTGTCCCCATGAGGTGCTAATCTTATTCACTTGTCATCGTCAATCAATTTATGATGCAAGAGGAAAGGCTGTGGGTGTGGGCTTTTAAATCACGGAGTATTACGTGTCTGGGAGCAGCTTTGGCTCTATAGGAAAACACTGTAGCTTCTTCAATTGGCAGCACTGCCTATAGAAAGAAACGTGAAATCCTCTTTCAAGCCTGTCTCCTGTAATTATAATCTTCTGAAGGCTTTGCAGATAATAGTTCCCATTTCCTTCATAGTAAATTGAGTACGAGAAGTCTGTGCTGGCTTCCCAATGCCCAAGACAAATAAAGCCTTCAGTCTCCCCTCACAAGCTTTGTCTCTCAACAGAAATGTGTTGCTACTAAATGTTGCTGTACAGACTTCCATTCTTGACTTGAGGAGGTGAGGGGAATACAGACCCTCCACATCCCAAGAGATTGATTGTTAGGAAATCAGTTACAGTATTGCTGAATTTCTGTGGTGGTTGTTTTTTTTTTTGGTTGGTTTTTTTTTTGTTTGTTTGTTTTTTTTTTTCTTTGCTTTGAGTTGCTTTACTGCTTTTCCATAAAAGCTCTGAGACTTTCTGGTCTAAAGCTTGCTGAATTTCTTACCACACACTATCCCTTAAAATCATGAAAATGTAAAACTGTTTGTGGTGGTTTAACACCAGCTGAAAATTAAACTCCAAATCAGCCACTCCCCTTCTCTCTGCCCCTTCCAGTAAAGGAGGGAACAAAAGCAGAGGCCATGGTTTGAGATAACAATTTACTGAAAGCAGGAAGCAATGGAATAACAAAATGCTCAATAACAACAACAACAATATTAATACCAAAAGTATACAAAGAGAAATGTTTTACCCTCCGAAAAGGTATTTACCACTGGGAATAAAACCAAGATCGAGGTTACATCCACACTGCACTAAACTCTGCCCCCATCTCTGCAACCAGGGCAGTGCTGCTTCAGGACAAGAATCCATCTGGGCAAAGCTCCTGTGTCTAACTGGACATGAGCAAACCCAAAAAAGAGAAAGAGCAGGGCAGACATACTTGCCTGGAGTGTTCTCTTAGCCTTTGACTACTATCTGCTCAGGGCATTTCCTGAGACCAGCTGTGAATACGAACCCTCAGAAAATTTCCTTTCCGCAGCCTTTCCTTTCACAGTTCTAACTGCAGGATGTGTGTCCGCAATTCTTGTTGTGCTTAAATCCATGATTAAATCCATGATTAATGCTGAGAATGTGATTAAGAAAGTGGTCTCCATGGATGTACTTCTGGAGTTTTTCTAACCCCAGGAAGAATTTAACAGGCAATTGGCAATCATGACCTCTGAACTGGGAATAAGTATAGGTTTTCCATTTCCAGGGGTGATTTCTCAAAAGTAGAATCATAAAAACATAGATCATAGAATCACAGAATCACAGAATAGTTTGGGCTGCAAAGGACCTTAGATATCTAGTTTCATTCCCCTGCCGTGGGCAGGGACACCTTCCACTAGACCTGATTGCTCAAAACCCCATCCAGCCTGGCCTTGGTAACCTTTGATCTCTGCCAGATGGAGAATAAGATGGACTTCTCCAGCTACAGATACTCTTACATTTGGAAAACAAGATTTGAAGAACAGAGGCTTTTTCCTTCCTTTCCCTTCTCTGTAAGCACCAAGAACAAGAGAGCCATAGCACACAGTCCAGACATCTACCACCAATGACTGGAAAAACACTAACCTCTCTCTGTTTCCTCTAAAGAATTGTATTTACAGTTGGTAGAGATTGACTGATTTTTTTCAAGTTGACTTTGAACATTAAAACACTCAGGGGTTTTTTTGGGGTTTTTTTTTGGTTTGGTTTGGTTTGGTTTGGTTTGGTTTTTGTTTTGTTTTGTTCTTTGTTTTTGTTTTTGGTTTTTTTATCTTACACATTGGGATAAAACTGACCTTCTTAACCTTTTAAAGCTTTCAAGAGCTGTGACAATATGTCACATATTTGTCAGAGAAAAAGATTTTCTAGTCAAGTGATTGGCGTATACTGAAGATTCAAATCTATGAATGTTTAAGTCTTTATTAAAATATTAAGAATTCTAACAAAAGAGATCTACTGGATTTGTGTAAATAAGTGTCCCAATTTGGATTCAAAGGCAAACTTATTCTCACACTTTATTTTGGATTATCAATTAGATCTCTCCAAGGGAAATCTCAAACAATGCTTTTTTTCCACAGACTCCCCAGTTGCCCTGTCAGGTTTCATATTCTCAAGCACTCTCACATGGAAGGGCATGCAGCATATGGCTTCACATATTGTTATAAAAATACCAGTTTGGTGATCTGCAGTGAACACAGCATCACCGTACCTGTTTTCAATTTTAAAACAAAAAACCAAAAAAAGAACAAAACCAACCAACCAACCAAACAAAACACAACAAAACAAACACACAAAAAATGTATTATTTTTATTTTTGGAGCTAATGAGGCCAAGAGGAGACAGAAGGTTAAGGGCTGCATGGTGCAGGTGTAGTTAGTTTGCTCTAAAGAGAAATAACCCTGAACAATATGGACATAAGGCCATGCCACTTGTTCTCTTCAGGACCAGGGATCATTCTCTGTCTCCTGCTTAATTTAGGAGTAAACAGTCAGTAGAAGTTGTTTACAAAGTAAAGGTACCTTAGTAAGTCACAGGAGCAGTCTGGAACCTGCTTTTGCTTGTGTATGCCATAAACAACCGGGTGTATTTCCATCAGCAAAGGTCCACGTGCTTCTCCAGATCTGCCATCCTCAGATTAAGAACATTTTTCCACAACGTTGCCAACCTGTTGCAAACAAATAAATTGCCTTTAAAAACTGGCTGTTTCTCCATTCTCATGGCATGATTTTAAGCAGGTAGCATAGACTAAAAGCCTGATTTTTGGGTCTTTATAGTGAAGGAAAAAGAATACTAAGCTACATCTGGCATTAATTTGATATGTTTTTAGTATTATCACCATCACATTTGTCTTGGGTAAAAGATTTGTGGTTCTTGGTGTGGTATGCTGGTATGAGCTAAATATTTCACTGTAGCCATCCAGACTGTTTCCCCATGCTGGCAGAGGACATTTTTTCTTGTTGGCAGCTATATGGATAAGACTTTCCAGAAGACAGTATGTCCGTAAATTTCTTGGATACCATCTTTTACTTTGGCGTTTTATTTCTCATTGAGACGTTTCCAACTCTCTGTTTTGTTTCATCACTGGCAAGATATCACCCTGCCAGCCTATAGTGGTTTTGGTCTTGGATGTTTTTGACAGTGGCCATGTCAATGATAAAGTCTGGGTGTTGGGGGAAGAAAAAAATGATCAAAAATCTTTATTCATCTGTACACTCACAGTTTGTATTATAAAGATACTACTTCAAAATACAGAGATGAGCCGTATCCTGTAGATATGTTTTAGATTTTTAGATCTCAGTTTGTCCCATCATCCAAAATTATGCACGGAGACAGACTTCCCTTCTTTCAGTTCACTGTTCCCTCTGCAACACTGAGGTTTTAAAACACTTCCAGCCTGTTGGAGTACAAGCCCAGAGATACTGTTACCAGCAGCAGGTTATACTTTGCATGCCAGAATTACAAAAATCCCCCTGATGCTTCAGTAATCCAGTGCTGAGGTGGATTCCATAGGGCTGCAGAAAGCTTCACACAGAAGGTTTCAGATCTGTAGTGGTAAAGCAGCAGAAGGACCAGCCACATCAGCCTGGCAGCTTGGGGGCGGCTCAAAAAGTGATGTCTGCTACATTTGAAATTTGACCAGAGCTGCAGAGCCACCGCAAGGGTGAGACAAGAGGGTAGCCCTAGTTTATGGTGCTGATACACACTGCACAGGAAGGAAGGCACGGGACTGTAGCTGTCACAGTGTCGGTCAGGAGGTCAGCAAGTCCAGAGCTGATGGGTGGATGCAGCAGCATCTGCCTTAGAAATCAACAGGTTTCACTGGGAAGTTGTATCTGAACTGTCTAAAAATTAGGCAGTTCAGGCACTACTGGGCAGTGGTGTGCAGAGAGGTCAGATCTCACACGGGCTGCACAGCCTTGCTGGGATCCTGGGAAAGCACCTGAGCAGCCAGACTGCAGTGTAGTGCCAGAACACTGCCAGCAGTAATGAGCTTAGAGACAGGCTGGGAACATCCTCCTGCTCTGTGGTGCACTCCTCTGAGCTGCATTCACACATCCCCCAGATCCCATGGAGCTATCAAGTCTCTGTGCCTTGACAGAACACAGGTTCCCCTTCATTTTGATGGCTTCTCCTCTCCTTTAGCAATGTGCAGGAAGGCAGCAGGTGGGAGAGTTGGTGCTGCTTGGCATCAGGTGAGAGCTCCTGCATGTCACAGAGAATCACACACCTCTCAGCAGCTCCCAGAGCGATGCAAAGTGGCAGGAAGGGAAAGAGGGATTCTGGTATATGGCTGTGTGCACTGACTTCCTGTCAAAAAACCTTGAGCTGGAAGAGCCACTGAGCCCAGGAGTGAGCAGGACAACATTCTCTGGGGTGTTAGGGGTCGCACGGTTATATGAGCTTGGGGCAAAACTCTGGGGAAGAACCAGGCAGAGACTCTTATAGACAGGAAAAAAATCTAGTTAAAGCAAAGACTTTGGGATTTTGATAAAAACCTTATGCGGTTCTGACATGATTTTCTTTGTCCTGATTACAGCAGCTGTTTACTTCCCCATTTCCAGCCTGCCTGGGTTTATCCTCCCAGCATTGCTCCATACCACTCCCTCTAAATCCTTCCTGCCTTTCCTACTTCTCTCCTTTATTCTTTGTCTCAGAAAGCATAGTTTTGGAGCGATCAGGAACAGGGAGCTACAAATAAATAAATAAATTAGTAAAGGAGATGAAAAATGGTGAGTGGAAAATTACAGGGCAAATGAGACACTCAGGGAAACTTTCATTCTTAATGCCTGAAGAGGTGATAAGTTAAGTGGTATTTAGTTTCCTTATTCCAGGCATATTTTAAAATTCTTTTAGACAGTTCTCAAAAGACATATCATTGCTTTACATGAAACACAGTGGGGAGATTTTACCAAAATAATAATTTTTGCTCCCATCTTTTCTATCCTTAACTCCTACAGCAGTTGAGACTCTCTTACCAGCTATCTAGTAGCTTAATTTACTGTAATTTAGTCCTGCCTTGCTTTTGATGGCTTACTTACTTTCTAATTATTTTTGGCTGTGGGAAGAAGCCAGGTGAAGGCACAAGAACGAGCTCTTATGAATTATTTGTAATCTAGTAAAGTTACAGTTTCACTCCAAAATCAAGGTCGTCTCTTGTTTGGCATGACATGTAGAGTGATAATCCAAAGACAAAGGAGGAGGGAAAGTTGTATTACGAGCATCTCTGTTTGGACTGAAGAGGTGATTAAAGATCAGTCAATGTACTGCCTGTCAAAAAGTAAGTCCCTTTCAGTAGTAGTATTCCAGTCCTTCCTGGCAGCCCCCAACAGACTCATACTCTCTGTACTTCTATTTTATTATAAATAAGAGGTCTTGTGTTGCTGTTGATTTTATTTCATTCATGGGTAACAAGAACAACAAACAGATTGAGAAATCTCTCTACTGAAACATCAAAAGTTATCAGCCAGGAGCAGAAGTCTATTCTGAATTTTGAGTTTCTTTTCCAAGCCCTGGTTTTAGCAGGTTTCTCATATATGCCTTTTTTTGTTTTCCTCTTTTTTTCTCAAATTTTAAGTATGATTCTGAATGTTAACCATCTAATTATGTTTGAATTTTTATAGGGAATCACACAAAGTCTATTTCAGAGCAAGCATTTTCTTTCCAGGTTACTTTGATTCACACCAGTTATTCCCAAGACTTCCATGACAGTTTGCAGTTTTGCTTTCATTAGACAATTCTTCCCTCCTCCCTTTCTCTCTAGTATCTAAAATTCCCAAGGAAAAAATCCTTCAGACTTCATAAAATAAGCTCTAAAACAATGGGATATTTTATCTTTCGTAAGTCAAAACCCAGAAGTAGTGTTTCATTTATTAAAACATAACAATTAGCTGTAAAGTTGTGCAGCATACAAATATTTTCCGTCTTCATCAGTGTATGAACATGGCCATCTATATCTAGAAAGATATATGATATGTTTATGTAGATAGATACAAAGAAGGCTTGAAAATAAAAGTTAATCTGTGATTTTTTTTTTTTTAGTCTGAAGGAGCAAAAAAATTACTAATATAGGTTATGTGATAGGTATTAGCTAGTGACTGCACACATAGGCACAAACACTTTCTGACAAATAATGTCATATTGTGATGCTTGGCTCATTCATATCCAAGAAGAAAAGAAAAGTGCATTGCAAAATATAAGAAAAAAGGTTAGAGCTTCAGGCATCAGGCTCTAGGCCAATGATACAGATTTCAAGAAAAAAAATGGGCTGCAGGCCAAACACTGATATGTTTGCCAACTTTGACATATTGGGTGACAGAATAATACATTTAGTCCTAATCTAACACATAATCCCATTATAATTAAAATCTAGCATATTTTGCACAAGGTCGCATTTAGTTTTATTGACCACTGTGATGCTGGAAAAAGATTTATGGAGATGGCTTGAAATGTCTCAAGTGCTAAAGCAAACAGATGTAAAATGCTTCCCACTTGAAAGCCAGATAGGTAATTGTCCTTTTCTTCTGTGATTTCTGAAGAAATCTCTCTTTTTCTGATGGCTGTGGTGTACCAGTCAGAAAATTCTCTGTGCCATTATCAGCAAGCTGAAGATTTTTGAAATGTCAACTATATAAGTAATGCTGTAAGTGTGTTAAGGTTTGGGTTTTTTTTCCATAGGTAGCAGAGCTTTGTAGATATTCTAACAGCTTCAGGACACCAAGAGAAAATATTTTTTCTCCTGCCTTCTGATGCAATTCCTTTGAATCCCTTACTAAACTAAGCATGGATAAGAAGTGGTTTTCTTTTTCCATTCTTAATGGAGACAGAGTGGATATGCTGTAGCTGGTTAGGACTGAGATGGAAATTGAGTAGGACCTGTGCTGGCTTTGTGCAAGCTGGTATCCGGAGGCTGCAATTGTAATTGAAAAAGTTTGAATTCTCATTTAAGTATACCACTTACATCACTTTAGCTAAGTGTGTAAGGCTTAAAATCAAAGCTGCAATGCTGAATATCTTTCTGATGGAATATTAATGTTACATTCAGCTTTGAATTTCATTGTACTGTACTGTCAGGGTTTGCTTCAAACAATGGAAATAACCAGATTATAATGATAGTTTGGTCCCTTTTTCTACAGCTACATACTAAGTAAGAGAAGAGAAAGCAAAAAATAGTTAATTTTCTAGCAATTATCCAACTTCTTTAATAAATCTGCAATCCAGGGATAGTGTTTGTCAGTACAGATCCTTTTCTCAGCGGAGGGGAAGTTTTACGTTTCAATATAAATACAGAAAAATGCAAAATACTCTAACCAAATCTGTGTGGCTTAAGGCAGTAAGAATGAATCTCAGTTTGAGATGGCATCACATAAATTTAGATGTTTATGTGTTTTTGTCTGTAGGCATAATGGATATTTTCTGTGTGTCTGATGAGTGTTCAAACTTTAATTGTATTCAGCAGAACTCTAAACAATTTGGTCAGTAGATTTCAGACACCATCTTATAAAACATTTCAGTTTATCTTAAGGTTTACAGACTGTGGTTTAGAGTGACTATTCAGTTTCTGTTGCCTATGCCTAAATGTCTAACATCGTTTTGCTAAAGGCTGATGTTCTACTTAGCTTCCAGATCTGGGAGATGGTGAGGCCATCTGAACCAAAAATCTGTGGAATTCATGCCAAAGGATGAATTACCTTATTAATCACAGTTGAGTCAGAATAGTTGCATGTTGAAAACTCCCCATTTGCTGGCCTTTAGAGTCAAAGGAAGGAATGGAAATAGCATAGCAAAAAAATCTTTAATTGACAAACTCTGTCTAAGGCTAAGAGTTTTACTTAGATAGTTACAGTGCTCAGCTGCTATTAAATAAATTTAAAAAGAGTAATAAATTGATAACTTTCTGAGTTTACAGTGAACTAAAAAAAGTGAAAATAATACACAGGCTAAGACAGAATGTTCATACTTGGGAATTATTACTTTTCAGAAAATAAATATGAAAATTTTATATATCTGAACTTCAAGACTTGATCTTGAGACTTTCAGCTTCAGAAGTGTTTTACCGATGAGGCAAAGAACTTGCAAATAAAATTGTCTTCACAATTCTGTTTACTTAGGGAATTAATTTTAATGGAAGGAAATATGGAACGGATCCAGCATATGGACCACACTCTCTTGACTGGTGGCCACAGCTACAAGATGGCTCCAAAGCAAAGCCCATATGGATGCTCTAATGCTAATCATTGAAGATGAGGGATGCTGGGTGGTTGCAGGGGAGGTATTGTTGCAATTCTGAAAGTTGCTGTCAGCAAGACACTGTAAACAGAAATAATCAAGCATTTGGTACTGTTTAAAAGCAGAGAAAAATGGGAAATTGTGCTAGGAGAATTAAGGGTGCTGTCAAAGCACCAACAGTACGGCATGCTACAGATAAGTGACAACTCAGGAATCACTTGCAAGACAAAAACCATCACAGAAAGCTGGAATAATAACAGAGGGCTTGGACACAAGCTGCTACCTAAACTTTGTTTGGAGATTCATTTAAATCTCCAGGGAAAATTGCCTTGTTGAAGCAACTAAATTTCTTGGGATAAGAAGAATCCAAATTAAAGATTTATATTGGTCTGTGGAAATAACAGGCCTCTCTGGAGGGCAATAAACAATGCCCAAATTATATCTTCCTAAGAAATATTCCCAGAAGAATCTCTATTGACTAAACTTTAACTGTGTAATCTGCCATACAGAACAGCTCTTGGCAGCAACAGGACATAAGCTTAGTAGTGAGTTTGCAAGGCCTCTGGACTGAGGCTCATCAGCTTTGCTCTGTCGGAACCTTTCCTGACCTGGTTGCAGCTTTGTTGCACTTGATTTATCTGTGACAGCAATTTCTTTAATTAACCAGGTGTCTGTAATTAATTTGATTTACTTTTGTTTATCATGAGTCAGAGTTTTATACTGGTGACAACAACAAGCAGTTGTTCTGTGCAGAATGCGGAAGTTATGATTAACACAATGATGATAGGTAGGGAAATGGAGGTCTTGTAAAACAGTGGAGGCCTTGGAAAGTGGAGACATGGATGGAGCTGAGGATCAAGGGAAGGACCAAATGTATAAAAGCATGTCACAAAACATTAAAATTTACCCCAGATGCATCCTGGAGAAGAAGACATTAATATCATATTAATCTCAGTGGAAGATTCTGGGTGCTGACAACTATCCATAGCATCTCCATCAATATTGCCTAATATCTTAGGTATTAATGCCTAATATCTTTTAATCACCCATGAGGAATTGAACAGAGCATTTCAGACTTTTTTTTCCACTGGCATTGCCTTTACTTTCCCTACTGAGCCCTATGTAAGTAGCAGGGAATAGTTGGCAGACAGAGGGCTAAAACAGCCCCAGTGTGAAAGATGTTCTTTGCCTGGCTTGGGAAAGGAGTTAAAAAACTTTGAGGGATTTACCTTAAGCGGATTTTTGAGCATTTCATTGGCCATGGGGTACTGTGAAGATCTCGGCAGCCTTGTACATATGAGTTAGTGAAAATTAAGAATCCAATTCATTCTACATTTAGACATTAACTGACGTGTTAAAATCATGAGTATGACTATCAACTTCTCTCACAGAGAGAGAAATCTGCCTCCAGATTGATCTAAGACCTAAACTGTTTTCAAAGTTTACTTCTCTTTACTGTAAGCAAGGTCTGAGATACCAACAAAGACAGCTCCTTAAAATGCTAATGTTGGATGAAAGTAATCCAGGTGTAAGGTTGGCTATCAAGTTAGGTTCTGGTAAATTAAGGCTATGAAGATCTCAGCAGTGCTCAATATGGTGGATTACCTGCTAAAGTCATTATAGAGGTTGAAGCTTCAGCATCATTTGCAAAGTAAGTGAAAGTGTGACTTTCTAGGGCAAAACCCTTAATATGATTGAACTTCATGCATATTAAAGGTTGATACAATGAAGTTGTCTTCAATCTGATAAGAATGGTTCTCTTTCCGTGTGATATTATCCAACATATAAGCTCTGGTCATTCTGTACCCTGAAGTTAAGTCTTGTGGTCTGTGCTGGTTCACATCCTACCTGTTTAGAGCAAAGATAAATCCTGCATATGACCCAGGATGAGACTGAAATTTCTCACTGTCTCAGGAATACTGGAAAAAAGATTTTTAATGAATGTAATTGTATATCCAAGTCCTTTGTTTCTCTTTCTAACACCATCTGTTTACTACTTGCAATCATCATATTTTTGGGTAATATACTAGTACTTAATTCATTTTCACCCCATTGAGCAACTAAACCAATAAAAGAAAAAAACAAGGAAATAAGAACATGGGAATGTAACTCCCATTTGTCTTCAAATATTTCATTAATCATTTCCTTCTGTTTCTAAAAGATGTCATATATGTATTCAAAAAGAGATTTATTGTAACTTGAATCACATAATCTGATTATTTCATGACCTTATCACAGACAGTCTTGCAATGGCTTTGGTTATGTGAACAGTGATCTATGGATGTATTCAGTGGTGCAGCTGAGATTTCCCAGACCAGTGATTAATGGTGGGTTCAAGCTGTCCATTGTACACCCTCTGCTATGGCATAATCACTATATTCCCAAGTGCAGAACTATGTTGTAAATGTACAATCATAACATAGCTCGGTGTCATAGCCCTGACAGTTGTTGTTAGCTGTAATTAATTACTGTTTATTTTAATGGAGTTAAGGTGTAGTTAAAACAATAGCAACAGATAAGTGTAAGACCTCAAACTAAAACACCCTGTGGGAATGGTCGCTCAAGCCACAGTCAATCACGAGCAAGATTTATATGTTATATTAAAATGCTCTTGAATTCCACAAATTAATATTTGGATCTGAATCCAATACACTTATCAGATGTTTGAGCTGCCTGAATTTCATTCCACTGCAGGTAAAAGCCCTAAATCAGTCCTGCCTTTTTAATAGATTTTGTACTTCTCCATGACATGGTAGTGGGGCATCCACAAACTGCTCTAGTACCTTATCACTCTTGTCACAAAAAATTTCTTCCACATGTTCAATCAACCTGCCATCTTTCACTTCAAATCTGTTGTCCCTTGTCCTGTCCCTGGAGTCCTTTTCTCAAGTTTCTTTTACATATTGGAAGGGCACAATAAGGTCTTCTCAAGACTTCTCCTGGCTGAACAATCCCAGCTTTCTTGGCCTTTCTTCACAGGAGAGGTGTTCCAGTCCCCTGGTCATTGTCATGCTCCTCCTCTGGAACAGTTTGGACAATGTCCTTGTCTTTCTTGCACTGGGTTCTCCTGACCTCTTATTCATTGGGACGGAAGGCTTTTGATCTTGGAGGATGTGATGTGATACTTGAATATTAACCATCTTTTCTGGGCCTCTCTTTCCTCCAGGGCTTTATCCTGTGGGACACTTCTAAGCAGATCTCCTTGCCCTCAGGATCCTGAACTCCACCATCTTGTGGCCACTGCAGCCAAGGCTGCCTTTGATCTTCACACCTCTGATGAGCCCCTGCTTGCCAGTGAGTGTGAATTTACCATGATCTTTAATGTTAGCTCACTCACATGTCTAAACATTTAAAATCAAAGGCAATTTTGCAATTTCTTCTTGATTTCTGATCAAAATGTTTAACAGCATCAGTCGTAGTATTGATCCCTGAAAAGTCCTCTCCTAGCAATAAATATTTTTGGAATGTTGATTTTCTATTTCTTGATAAAACTAACTCCTACATTTAACATTGCAGAGGGGTTTTTTCTACTATTCTTAGGTTTTCCTGCTATCTTTCTTTTTCACTCCTGAATAATTTCCTTGCACTCCCAGAATTCAGTGCTACAGCAATCCAAGAGGTCTGATCTGCAGATTGCTTTATATATTTTCTATCACACTGATGGAACAAGGTAATTAGAATATAAAAGAATATCTTACAGATACCCAAAATTCCCCCCTCCAATTCAGTGAATATTTCCTACATGCCATTGATACTGGAGGAACAGCTTGCAGAGTGTGTGGTTTATTATACAAAAAAGGAAATAATTAAATAATATATCACCTCATTTCACACAGAGGGTTAAAGCACATAGAACTAAAAGAGTAATGCAAGAGCTTGAGAAACATTGATTCTTAAACTGTGAGCAATTAAAAGCACTACAAACTTCTGCTAATCTAGATCTCATTCGAGGTCACAGGGTCCTGCTCCAAATATTATAGCATAGTTAAATGTAGCTGAGAAGCTATTTAATCCTTGCAGAGAGATATCATAAAAATGATAATAAAAAACACATGAAAATGTGAGCTTAAGCAGGAAATTATGATCTGGGAAATTTATAGAATGGATGAAAAGAAAGTTCATGTTCCCTTTACTTTTCCACCAGCAGTAAAGGCACAGCTATTTTAGAGCAAAGCCTTAGTAAGAAATAAAGGGATAAGAATTAACTTTGCTCTCTGTATGATTGGAGCAATTCCAGGTTTCACTGTACCACTGCTGATTCTGATCAGATTGGACCCATTTCTTTGTAGTGGTAAACTCTGGTTATTAATTTCAATTTAAAAAAAAAAAGGAAGAGAAACAAAAGTTAATGGCATCCTTTTATTTAATTTGATGTCATCTCCTGTAGTGAGATCATGCTTTTAAAATGATTTTCTGACAACATTTTATTGGTAACTGCATAATACAATAATTATTTGGCTGATAAGCAGACTTGTCCCACTACCTACACTGATGCAGAACAGACTATAGACAGAAAGAAACATAAAAGTTAGGAAAGGAAGTTTCTCACAATCACAGATTTTACAAGTTTGTGTCAGAATTCCCAGTAGCAGCCTTAACATCACCAAACTGGTCTCTTTGTTCTTTTATATGTATTTGTGGGAATGAGCATTGAGGTGAAAGAACGAGTAAGCAGTGAGCAAACACTGACATCACTCAAGCAGCAGTGCCTTAGCACAGCTCAGTTCTCCTGAAAACTGGATATAATTCCCCATGCAGAGTCAACATTGAGCAGGAAATGTTGCTCTGAGGATAAAAAAACCATCATTTATTTTTCATATGAGGCCCTGAACAACCTGATCTAGTGAGTGGCATCCCTGCCCATGTGAGGAGGTTGGAATTAGATGATCTTTAAGATCCCTTCCAACCCAAGCCATTCTGTGATTCTATGGGAGATGAAGGCTGGAGAGTGTCTTTACAGAGGGGTACAGGCTATGGGAGAGCTCTTCCCACTCACAGTGTGAGTGACACAGCTCAGAAGTCCTGCATGCACTTTGCTGCTGCTTCCTCCCCGATGCCATTTGGTGCAATTCAGTACTCGGACCACAAGAAAAATCGCCGCAGTTGGCTGAGCCAAGAGAAACCAATTATATTAATAATGGGAATATTCTGAAATAATGTTCTGCTTCGCCTAGCTTTAAATGGGTCTGTTTTCCACAGTTCATCCCATTCCCTGCTGTATCCAAGCTGATAACTTCATAGTTTGTGGGGTTTGGGGTTTTCTTTTGTTTGGTCGTTTTTTTGCAGAGTGGGAGTTTAGTTTTTCTGCTTGTTTTTAGTCAACATAGACCTTTTCAAATACCATGTTCTTCAAACATATTTTGGAAAACACAAAATACTTCATACAGCTTTCATTTTTCATCTAATTATGTAATTGTTAAAACCTCATTAAAACTGCACCAGAAAATGTGATGAAAAAGGGAAAATCACTGTGATTATTATTCATAAAAAAATTCTCAATTTTTGAAAAAAACCCTTCTTTTCTAACAAAATTTGTCTTGCATGAAAATTGATGTCTGTTTTTTCAGTCACTGTGGTATAGTTATTTAATGCTCACTTCATGTATTATAAATGATAAATTACATTAAGCACAGCAGAAATAAAATTATAAACAGTAATCTAAATATCCTTTTGCTTTAGAAGAAGAGATTGCCATTGGACTGAAATGAATTTCCTTTCTTCTCATTTATCAAGGTTTACTAGATTATTTTAATTTTTGCAATGCTGTCCTAAAAGAAAAACAAAAATAATTATGCTATCAGGTTTCCTGTTAATTAAGTAACCAAAGATTTATTTTCATAACAGCTTTCTCATGTTGAAATTTTTAACTTAACAGCTTACATTATTGCAGTCTGGTCTATATAAACACATCCTTGTCTTATCTCCATCTGTGACTAGAAGGTTTTATTTCTGTTATTGCAAGTTGTTATTTTTCTTCATTCCTCAAATCAGGTAAGAATAACTTGTTTGTTTGTTTCTTTTCTGTTGACACCCTCTTACACTCAATTTCCTTTCCAATGCAAATGACGCATATTCCCAGCCTGTTTCCTTCACACTCTCTGAGTCTGCCAGTTGTGATTATTTAAAATAAAATTAATTATTTTCCAGTGTTTTGAAGAGGACAGAGTCTGTTCTCAGTTCTGCTTTGCTTAAAAAGAAGGAAACTTGAATAACACCAAGTGTGCCACCCCATATAGAAATGATCAGATAGAATGTAATTCTTTTTGCAGGGTGCACTGACAGCTTGGTTTTGTCTAAATTCTGTTTGAAGTTTGGATATGATGTGGTCCTTTTGGACTGTACTATGATTTTTATTAGAACTGAAAGAATTTATTCAAACTGAAACTGAGTTGGTTTTTGTTGTTGGTTTTTTTCTTTTTTTTTCCGTAAAATTATTCCAGTAACAAAAGTAGATTATGAATTTTTCCTCCTGCCTCCCTTTCTCTCTTTCTCTACTTGGTGTTCTCCCCAGTTCTGCCACTATAAACAGTTACTGGGCTGCCATGTGAAGTGTACCTGAGAGCTAACCTGGGCTAACCATGAGTGTTATGGGGTAAAAGGAATGTTAATAAAACAGATCACAAACATTCCCAGTGGCAATAGAGGGGACAGAGGGAATGAGAGGATCTAGTGGGAATGAACAGTGAGCCTGAGACATTTGGTGGGCAGAGGACAGAAACCTTCTAAAAACTGTTGAAAACCAGTACCCTGACTGTCTCTCCAGGCTACAGCGGGCATTGGCTTAGACAAGTAGTTGTTAGATGTTCCCGCAGGTTTTTCAAGTTTTTCCTGTTGTCCAATGAGAGAGGATGAGTTCTCCAGGGTTTGAGCTGTCATTTCTGTTCAAGGTTGAGCAGCAGGCTGTTAACCTTTCTAACTGATACACTGAGATAGGTTATCACTGAGATTACTTCACAAGTTTTGAAAAGTCCCTCAAAGTATTTGCCTGTGCTTTGGTTTTTTTTTTTCCTTTTTGATGTTGTTGTGGTCTGTGTGGCTGTCTCTAAAGAGCTGGGTTTATATGTTTGCCTCTTGTAGCTGAAAGCTGAGCATGTCCTGCAGGCAAATGGTGTAAAAGGTTTTCCTAATGCTGCAAAGAGTCAGAATCCTAATGGATTGGGAAATGGGAACTATCCTAGTAGTTTTCAAGGACAATAACCAGGTGTTAGGGATAATGATATTTCCCATTAGTTTGCCCATCCAAGTAAAGAAGGAAGGATAAAGGTAGGGTTTACTGTGAATCTGGTGAGCACTTCCAAGGATGGAAGTCAGTTCTAGTCTAAAGATGAGTAAAATTTAGAAGACCAATTCAACTGATGTGCATTTGTATATTGAGTCGGATGGAGACAATACCCAATCAAATGCATGCAGCATGTGCTACCAAGCCCAAGCAAAGCTCCAGTGAGGCAGAAGTTCAAATGGAGCAACCTCAGCATAATATTTGAGACAGTGATATTTATACCAACTTGTTTATGACTTACAGCGCTACAGAATTACCCCGTCTCCATCTGCTGATCTCGGAAGCAGACGAGCAGAAATAGCAGAGTACCAGACATGCAAACCATTTCTGCTGGCATCTGTGTGCCATTCATGAAAAAGGAAGTACAGAAGACATGCACGCATATCGTGGTGATGATACAGAGGAAAGAGACATCAAAATAGGCCTGGATATCACATCTTAAAATTAGGCTAAAAAGATGCCAAAGTCTCTAACTGGGCCCTCAATATAGTTGTCCAAACATTGCATTTCACTACAACTATGGACCGAACTGTAAAAGAGTAATAGGCAGAAGAAACAAAAACATGTAAAACAGTAAAAATCAGTGAGGAAAAAAGGCTGTACAGGGAGATACAACTTGTCAAACTAAATAGCTGAAGTATTTAAAACAAGTCAGTATTGAATAAAAAAGGTGTTTCTGATCTTGTTTTCCTAATTGACATTCCACTTTTAAAAATTAGGGAATGTTTTTCTACTTACACGCAAGTAATTAAGAGAGATGTGCATTTCACCTGTTTAAGGTCTCTTTGCAATTTGCTGTCAGAGTGATGGGACATTACCTGGATACAAATGTAATCTACAATTATTGTAAAATAGATTCCGGGCTGCCAGCGCTGTTTTCATGGATGTGTAGTGCTGTCACCATGATCTTAGTACTTTCTTCTTGTTCCAGTGAAAGTTTAATTACCAAAGCATTGATTTCATTGTTCAAATTGAACTCAAGTCAAGAACACAAAATTAATCATAAATTATAACTGATCTTTGCTTCATGTATAGCATTTAAGACCAGAGAGTTATTCGGAGACTAAATAATCCCTATTTTGGAAAGAAAGTAGATTCCCAGGTTCAGCATATGAATATGTAAAGCAATTTATTCTGAGACCGTGTCATGTCTTTCATCAGATGAGATGCATCTCTCGCATCGGATGAGATGAAACGTACACCAGTAAAATAATCTGTAAGCATGTTAATAATAACAAACTGATAAAAAAAGAAGCTGTTATAAAACCTTTCATCCACTAAGAATGATACAATATAATTCTACTCACAAGCTGTATTAATTAAAAGGGTTTTAACCTGGACAAAGTAAGGAAAACAAACAGCAAGCTTTAAAATTAAGCAAGAAAAGTTTTGACATCTACCATAGTTTCTTCTGCGGTCTGGAAGAGAACTTTGGGAATTATCATATTTATGCTCACCCAGTTACTATACTTAACTCTTCACATCCTGCAACTTTTCCAGGAAACTGGATATTGGGGAAAATGAACCTTTGCTCTGACTTAAGTACTGGCCATCCTTATTCTAGGAAGATCTAATCATTGTTGAAGGAGATGGCATCCCTCTATTTTCTTTACACCCAGGGCATTTTGGATTAACTCAGAAAAAAAGAGGTCTTATGCCTCCAAAATGGGTACTAGTAGATGGTTCAGCTTCAAGCTTCTGCTGCCAGCAGTTCCACTTTTATTTCCGGTTAAAATCTGAAGGCATGGGAATTTCTTTGATGCACCAGACTGCATGGATTACCACTGCCACTAAAACAGAGATCCTCCAGGGAAGGACCTCAGTTTTAGTAGGATGGAGCAGCTGAGTCTACAACATACACCTCAGTTTGAGTAGGTTTCAGAAACAAGGGGTAGGACTCATCAATCTCACCTGACTTTCAGCACAGGCACCTACAATTTTAACTGGTTATTTGTGCTTCCATTATCATCAACAGAGATCTGATCAATTCAGTTAATGGAGTTTAGGACGCAATTCTTCTGAACAAATGTAGGCATCTGTTTAGGATGAGATGAATCACACTCTAAATTCCATTGTCTCTATTACTAGATCTTCTCTGACAGTAAAGGGAATCAAAAGTGACTTGCTGAAATGCACATTAGCACCCCCATTTAGTCAGATGAATCCTGCCGTAAGAGATGCCACCTGAAGAACTAAGTATTACAAATGTTCCAACAATTTATCTAACCCAGCCTGATAGGACTGAGCAGGTCACCAAACAGCAGCTTTCTTCTCATTTCATAAAGAGGGCTTTCCTCTAACAGTGGAATTACTATTTCCTCTGCAGTGTGGCGGAAGAAGAGATGACACTTGACATGTAAATTGGGAGAAATTACACTACCTAGCTATCTACAAACAAACAGAATGTCCATGTGAAAATCTGAGGTCAGGCTCTCTCAAAGAAGTAACACATTTTGTTCTGACTTCTCCAGGGGAAATTTTTCACCTTTGGAACAGGGCTAGATAACTTTTAAAGCTTTTACCACATATATGCAGCTGCCTTTAGAAAATCAGGCCAGCAAAATTTCCATTAGGCCAACTTGCATTATAGTGCCCCTGGCATAAACAAGCTGAAAGTGTTCCTGAGCAATTATATAATGCAGGGAGCTCTGAGATGGACTGATCCAGCGATCTGAAGTAGCACATCATGTCTGACAAGCTGAGAGTCAAGCTCCTAGCCCAAATACTTCAGCACCTTGTGAAAACACAATGTGGCAGATTTAAGCTAAATCTGTGCTCCCATGACACTTGTACTGATCCATACCCAATATCCCTTAAGGGTTGTGTAAATTACACTGCCTGATAAACTGGTAACAACTCACAGTTCAGCTGAGCATGTTGAAAACCCATCATCATATTCCCTTTAGGCCATTCAGTCTTATTGGACAGGAACACCAGCAGAATAATTTCATCTCTGTTTTCATCTCTTTTTCTTCCCCATCCACCTCTTTTTTCTCCTTAATTCATGAGGTAGTAAAAGAAATTGGAAAACACTATTCTTTCAGCTGCCATGTTCACCCTCCTTTAATGTGTCTATACTTTGAATACTACTAAGACTCTGGAAGTGAATACCAATGATTGCTATGTTCATTAATGCTGAAATAATAATAATAAAAAAAATTTAAAAAAAAGCATTGCGGTATGGCTGGATGTACAGGGATATAAATATCACTCAGCATTTAACCAGAGCTTGTGTTGTCTGGTGTAAAAATCCAATAAACCTCCTCTTTAAAGGCAAGTTATTTACAGTGTTTTCCCTCCCTTAGGGGATATATTTACAAGCTCCATGCCAATAATTCTAGGCAGGAAACATTGTGATTACATCTGAAAATAGTGTTCAGCAACAGATGAATTAGCTGTCCCCTTTGCTGGGAGATAACTCTATTTGTGTTCTTCAGATATTGTTTTAGCTAAAAAATAATTTTAATAGTTTATCAGGGATTAGAAGTACAGAGTATCATAGATGCGTGGAATAACTGCAGCTGAAAAGGATATCTAGATATTATGTGGTTTGACCTGCATCTCAAAGCTGGTCTAGTTTCAAAGTTCATTCCACACATACCCAAATATTAGAGTTTCAGCGGTTCCAAATGTTTGTCAAAGACCCGTAACTGTTATTAGGCCAATTTCTAGTTTTAAGACTCATTTGTATAAAATTCTTTTGGGTTTGTGTATTGGTTTGGCAGGGCCTGGTTTTAGGTAGCCGGGGGGCCGCAAAGATGGCTCCTGTGAGGAAGCTGCTGCAAGCTTCCACCATGTCCAGCAGAGCCAGTGGCTGATGGCTCTGAAGATGGACATGCTGCTGGCCACAACTGGGCCAATGAGAGATGATGGTAACACCTCTGTGATGACAAATTTAAGAAGGAAATCAAAGCAAAGTCACAGGACTTTGGATTCTAGCCAGAGAAGAAGAGGAGGTGAGAACATGTGAGGGAAAACAACATGGTGACACCAAGGTTAGTGGAGAAGGAGGGAGAGGAGGTGCTCCTGGCACTGGAGCCAAGATGCCTCTGCAGGCCGTGGTGCAGGGCATGGTGAAGCAGC
>VZRR01006869.1:845800-888619 GCA_013398015.1 Oreocharis arfaki | reverse complement strand
GGTGCAGCAGGGGAAGGGCTCCTCTCCCAGAGCAGCAGAAGAGAATCTCGGTGATGAACTGACCAAACCCTCAGCCCCTGTCTCCCTGCGCTGTCGGTGGGAAGGAGGGAGGGGCTGGGGAGGGAAGGTGTTCTAAGGGCTTCTTTTACTTCTCATTATCCTCCTCTGATTCTGTTAGTAATAAATACACTCACCTTAACCTGAGCCTGTTTTACCCTCTAAATATTTCTCCCAGTCCTTATCGCACTCATGAAGCATTCTTTTTTTTTTTTTTTTTTTTTTTTTTTTTTTTTTTTTCCTTTTCCTTCCTCTGCCCATCTGTGGCAGGGCAGAGCGAGCGGCTCTTGTGGGTGCCTGGCATTGGGCCAGTGTCAAACCACGACAGTTTGGTATCCGATCGGCTTTCACTAAAGGATGAAGACAACTGACTGTAGAGGGCACTGCTACTGCGAGGTGTGGAACAACTTACACATCTGGCTTAGTCATTCAATGATTTTGAGCTTCCAGATTTGATTCTGGAATGCATTTCTGATTTGTACTCAGCAAAACGAAAGTCTTATATGGCAGAACCTGTGAATAAGAGCAGGGAATCTACACTGAGTATGGGTTGAGTCCTGAGGGAAGCTTTCTCTACTGAATTTGGTTTTGATATAATTCTTAGCATGCAAAGCTTAAGGGTGAGATAATGCTGTCTAAGGTGTGTCTAAAAAAAACAACCATGAACTATTTATATTATTCACACTCCTAATGAGAAATGCACAATGAGGCAGTCTGAAAATCACTGGAGACCAGCTACATGACTACAGCTGCTTTCATTATCCTTATATCCAGTTTCCCACTGTGCCACAGGTGCACCTGGAAGTAAACCTAGTAAGAAGGCACATGATGAGTATTTTGAGCTGATACAAGAGTAGCATGTAAATTCTCTGATGCTGAGTAGTCATTCCCAAAATGCAGGTTAGGTTGTGATGGAGGTTAGTATCAGAGTAATAGATATGAGGGTGGTTGTTTTTCGTTTTTTGGGTTTTTTTTTTTTGTTTTGTTTTTGGTTTTTTTTTGTTTTGTTTGTTTTGTTTGGTTGGTTTGGTTTTTTGGGGTTTTTTTGTTGGTTTTTTTTTTTTTTAATGTGGCAAGGTTTAGGGAGTTGGGGAAGCTTTTCTGAGAAGAGATCAGGGGCTCACTCTATGTTGGACTCAGCTGGTTCCAGCTGACTTCAAAATGGCCCCACCACTGGCCAAAGGCTGCTTCTTCTGCAAAGCTGGTGATGTCTCTGTGACAACACATGTAAAAAGGAATTAAAAACACTGTAGCAGCTGTGAGAGAGGAGTGAGAAAAGATGTGAGGGGAAAAATCTCTGCTTTTGCATCTTTTCTTCTGCTGTCCTGTTGAGGAATAGTGAGAAAGTGGCTAGGTGAGCATCCAGAAGCCAGACAAGGTCAAACACACCACAGGGAATCTGAAATAAACCTTGAGAACAGAAAAATGACCAGTGGCATAGATTCACTAATAAAGCTCTTTCTGCTGATTTTCTTCAGAATCAGAACCTTACTGACCTTCAAAATAATATAACAAATATCATGAAACCACCGTCCTTTTGAAGTCTCCATCACCAGTTCTGTCACCTGAGCTGGTGCCAGGCGCTGGGATTTTAGAGGTTATCATCCTGTGCTATTGGATACTATCTCCATAGTTTAGAAACAGGAAATGGTGACATGCAGGATTAAAACCCATTTTGATATATAGCAAAGAAAATTAATATAAAAATGCTCTACTGAAAGTCAGACATTTTAAATGTGTTTGGGATAAATCGAAAGCATTGCATATGATACACTTCAGTAAATATTGTTTTTTTTACTTCACCTTTCCACTTTTAGGAAAGTCAGGAATATTGAATAAAGCTACACTTTCAAGAAGTGACTATTTTTCCATTTACAAAATATCATGTGAAATGCTTGCTTGGTTCCTTTTTAAGTCTTAGTTCCTCTTTTTAGTCTTAGTTCCTCATGCTTATGGTGATGGCATATCTGCCAGAAAGAATAAAAGAGATTATCTAGAAATGTAAGGGAATTGCCTACAAGAATGAAAAGGAGGTACCTGCTGTGTGTGATTACTGAAAGGGTTAAAATCGTTGTACTTGGGCATTCTTTGGTGTGCTGGAGCTAGAATAAGACACATTGTAACCAATGTAAAAGTTAGCTAAATAACTTGTCAAGAGATAGGGAGCAAAGCTTGCAAAAGAGAGGGACAAAGCTTGCTAAAACCAGTGAAGAAACCGCTGAAACAGCTAACAAGAGACTTTGCATGCCTAGGAGAAAAGGTGAGAAGTGCAAAGCAGAGACGCAGCCTTCATCCAACGAGGCTCGAGCCTTCCTCAGTGCGAGCACCAGGGTGTGCTGCGCCTGCGCTTCGCGTATGCGAATGATCACGATGAGTTCTAAGAAGTAGTTTGCATAACCACACCTTTTCTAAGGAAAACAAAGAATATTTATAAATTGTAACCATATATAGTAGTAAACTGCTGTGTGCCTGGTGTGTGCGTGTCAGGAGGAGCGATCCCCCACGCGCCCAGGGCGCTGAATAAAGCAAATAGCCGTTACTTGGACCTTGTCTCGGAAGTGTCTCTTGGCCTGGTTTGGGGCAAATCATTACAAAACACAGTACCTCAAACCCCATACTCACCTAATACCTTATTCACAGGATCAATCTTCCTGATTTATGCAGTGTCACAGCATGAGCAAGGAAGACACAGCAGTGGAACTTTTGTAGGATTGGGCCCTCAAATGACCCTCAGTGGTGACTGGTTTCTCCTTTGGCTGTAAACTTTTGTGAAAATAAATTGCCCAATCTACAATTTGTCCCTGTAGTGTTCCACTGTTTACGGATCATTTACAACACTCTTGTGAGCACCTTGCTAAAAGTACTTTGAAATATCAAAATGGACATTATTTGTGTAATAAGGTTTGGGGTTTAATAGCTTCATTCACACATGAGGAATCACAGGCTTTCCTGATAGGCATCTATTAAACAAAATGGTTTGCAGCCTCTGCTTGAGGGGAGAAAACCTTTGTGTTACTGCCCTGGACTAAGATTAAATAGGCCTTATGTCTGAGCAGGAGTTTTTTTGTAGCAAGGAAAAGCAGCAGATTTTTACTACAATGCTTTTGTTAGGGTGATGACTGAAGTGGAAAATAATCCATGTTGATGTCAGAAAGAAGAAAGGGATTGGGAGAAAAGTTTAAAGAATAAGGAACCCTAATTCCTGAAAGTATGTCCTTAGGTCCAATTTCCAGTTTTGCTAAGGTTATTGAAGTTGCAGGTGGGTGACCGGGAGAATTTTCTAAAATTCTTATTTTTCTGTCTTCTTAGCAGTCAAATTCTATTCTTAAACCATTTGTGGCACCAATGGCACTCATCAAGATAGGATGAGCAAAACTACTGCTTTCAGGTATAGAAGCCATTTTTCCCTACATTATAAATTCTTTCACTCTGTCATTTCTACTTAATTAAATAGCTTGAAGGAATATCCATGGGTTCTGAAGTTTCATTCAACCTACAGTAAAATTGTGATTAACTTTGGCATGATTTTAATCTGGGACAGCCTTAGGACAGCCTCATTTTAGGCCTTCGTGCAAGCTTGAGATCATTCCCAATAGGCATTTTGGATGTGGCTGCTCTGATCTGGGGGCTAAGAGAGTTTTACAGGAAAAGCAGAGGCCATTCTGTTTCACTCAAATTTAGTGCCAGAGGAAAATTCTGATCAAATTTATTTTAAATAATTGATGGCTTGCTGCCCCAGTTTGCCATATAAACTCTTAATACTGGCACTTGCTACAATACTTTAAGAGATTTTTGGGCCTGATTCAGTTTTTCACCCTGAGCTACCCTCTGTAATTTCAGATACTTTAGAGTATCATGCATGGCTGTCACTTTCCAAAAGGTTCTAAGTTTTCTATTATATCTTCCAGTTCAATGTGAAGGTTTCTGGCAGTTTTAGACAACTCAGGTGGTGACAGAGATCTTTGCATAGAAAACTGGATTTCAACTCTGGTGAAAATTCATTAACTTAACTAATTATAATGGAAATCCACTGTTTCCACTGTTTGATTTATACCTTAAACAGCTCTGATTTCAGCTGGTTTATTTTCTCTCAACTCATATGCCACTGAAGAATGGCACAGGTCTAATGACAGATCTCCCTATCTTCTTAGCACTTAAATATATGTGACAATTCATATGGCTTTACATACCGATATTTAGGCAATAGCCTATGTTTACATCCTTATGGAATAGGTATTTTGATCTGAAGCTGAATTCTACCCTCTGCCACTGTTAATCAGAGAGCTTATCCTGAAAGAGACACTAAAAAATCATTGCAGTGAACAGACATGACTGTGTCCATACTAATAAATTAAAAATGGCCGGGTCAATGGCTTGGGTCAATCTGAACTTTATTGAGTAATGCCTAAGGGCAGTCAGGAGTTAGATAAGATCAGGGACCGCTGTAATTAGGCATTTAGGACCTTACTATTTTGAGTAAAAGGACTGGTTTATGGTGTGGACAAGAAAGCTGTCCCAACCTGACCTCTGTTTCCTGTAACCCTGCTCAGGAGATAATCTCCAGTGACAGTTGTAACCTATTTGTCTGGTCACTCAAACTGGAGTCAGGGGAAGCAGATAACAACATAATAGCCAAAGGCTAATTTAAGCAATGCACCTGCTTAACCAATAGTACTGGTCAAGCACCTTGACTTAAGCCAGGTTTGGAAGAAACTAACATCTTTAGTCAGTATGCAAATACAACTGGATCAATCATGTTACTCCATAAATAGTGGACATAAGTAGTATGGCAGTGAGCTGCATGCCACGATCTCCCCTTGAGCAGTGACGCCTCTCAAGGGTCTCTCTGGAGGCCAAGAGAGTATTTATTGTGTCAAATACTCAGTGAATTGTAAAAGATTCATATCTTAGATAAGTGATATAAAGAATTGATTGCGTAGATATGACCCTTTAGACACAATCCACTGACCAATCTGGGACTAAGTCTGGATCCAGCCACATCTAAACTCCCCATGAGAAGCAATTCAGAAGACATGAGTCAATGAAAAGCTCTCCCTGACCCCATCCTCTATGCAGTCAACCCTTAAGAAAGCCTTGCCATTGAATCTTGTTAAATCACTGTCACATTTACCATCAACTTTGTAAAATCACTGTTTTATATCAATAAATGTGCTACTTCTCTCTTCTGAGTGTGTGTCATTTCACTCGCAACAGAGCTGCTGTGCTAAATGATCTCAGTGCCAGCTAATGTACTTTATTATGCTTTATTTACCAGTTTGGGTGTTTTCTCTGTGGACAGTTAAGTTGCAGTTTTGTGTCACAGCAAAAGCGAAGTCACACCTTGATCTCTCTCTGCCACAGGATGGTCTCATTGCCTTTCTCTTCAGGCCCTGAGTAACTTTCATTTTCATCTCCTACTTCACACCATTGCTGGGGCTTGTTTGATCTCTCAGAGAAGCAGTTCAGAGAAAGCTGTACATTTTTTCTACTGTACTTATTTTATGGGTCACCTGAGGGTTTCATGCCCACAGAGATCACACTTATGCAAGTGTTTTCACAAAGGAAACAACCCATGGGTGCATCAAGCCACAGAAGGGAAAGGGAAAAGGGTATGACTAGAAGACATTAAATCAGTATTTCCTTAATGCATGCTGTCACAGTGCAGCCTGTGGGTGCAGATACCCTACAAGCCTGTGCTAATTTAAAAATGGTGGTGCAGCAGTGAAGTGACTGAAGTGGTGTCTCCTCCTTCTGCTTCAGTGGTGTGAGATTTCAGTGATGTGTTTTATCTTCTCCATAGGGTGACCCACATCAAGGGTCTGCTGGTAACTAACTCTGCCCGGTGGGTTAACTTTGGCCCCCTTCCCTGGACACTCTTTCCCTCCCTCTTCTCACCAGAGGAGGAGGAGAAAAGAGGGTGGAAAAGCTCAAGGACTTTCAAGGTAAAGACAGGGAGATTACCCACCAGTTACCACCACAGACAAAACAGACTTAAGTTATTGTCAGTTAAGATAGATTTGGGTAGAGAAATAAAGACAGAGACTAAGACATATCCTTCTCACCACAACTCTTCCCCACGGCCCTCTTCCTTCCTTCACTCCTGACTTGTCTCCCGTGGGCTGCAGGGGGGTTTCTGTTTCAGCAGGGTCTCTACAGGTCAGCTGCAGGGAAGATCTGTGCCCCACGGCCTCTTCTGCCCTCCTCCTTAGGCCCCTCTTGGGGTCCCTCAGCTGCTGTTCCCTCCTTGGCTCCCTCTTCCTCTGCTGCTGGTGCCTGTAGCCCTTTCTGGAATCTGTTTCCCCTCGCTTCCCCAGCTTGGCTGAGGAGCTTGGCTGTGCCCTGGGTGGGTCACGGGAGCTGGCTGGGACCTTCTGTGTTCAGCACCCTCTCCCCACAGAGGAAACACCTGCAGCCCTAATGCCAGCCCCTGGGCACAGACATCTACTACACAGTGCAAGAAAGAAGACCCAAACAGCTTTTTGAGGGTCTGAAATTTTGTGAAACACCTCCCATGGCCACATACTACCCTGGAACTCGTTGACAGGAGCAATGGCCCTGTTGCCACCTGATGTGGTTAATTCAGAGGGATGTTACAAAAAGAAATACTTTCCCACTGAATACTTGGTGCTGCCATTTTGTGACAGATTCCATATTACAGGGAGTTGCCATTTTATGAAATGTCATATTGTATGTGCTTTTGTATGTGTTTTCTTACTGCCTTTGCATTGCCTGGCAGTGACGCCTTACAGTAGAACAGGTTGTTCAAATCTCCACAAGGTCTCAGGGCCAAACAACCTGATCTTGAACACTTCCAGGGTTGGAGCATCCACAGTTTCTCTGGGCAGCCTCTTCCAGTTCATCACCACCTTCCCTGTAAAGAATTTCTCTCTAATATCTACTATAAACCTGCCCTCTTTCAGTTTAAAGCCATTTCCCCTCATTCTATAACTCCTTGCCCTTGTCAAAACTCCCTTTCCTGCTTTCCTATATGGGCCATCTTTAGGTTCTGGAAGGTGCAATAAGGTCTCTCCAGACCCTTCTCATCTCCAGGCTGAACAGCCCCAACTCTCCCCGCTGTCTTGATAGGAGAGGTGCTCCAGCCTTCTCTCTGATCATCTTCATGGCCCTCCTCTGGACTCACTCCAAGAGGTCCGTGATCTCCTTATGTTGGAGGTCACAAAACTGAACACAATAACCCAGGTGAGGTGTCACCAGAGCAGAGCAGAGGGGCAGAATCACACCCTCAGCCTGCTGGCCACAATTCCTTTGAAGCAGCCCAGGATACAGTTGGTTGGATGGGCTGTGAGTGCACATTGCTGGGTCTGACAAGTCTCTGTGTTTTCCTTCTGGGCTCCTGTCTTTGCTTCTACCCTCTGTAGGCTTCCTTTTTGTGGTTGAATTTTGTTTTGTGATTCCACTTTTAAATAACGTTCTAAATACTCTTTCTGTGGGTTGTCATAATAGTCTTTCACCAAATGTCCTGCTACGTGTCTATCAAGGGCTACAATGTTGATAAAGCATAACTTTATAGTTCATAATTTATGTTTCAGCTGACAACCTTTTTAAAATATCTTTATCCTTATTCTATATTCATCATTTATGACTGGGAAAGGCAGCTGATTCTCTCCTGAGGTTAGCAGCATAATGAGCAGTGCTAGATGAAGTTCAGTTCCACAGATCCCTGCTATGGGAAAGCCATGATGTTGAAAAGAAAATGGAGCTGTGCAAGAATCAGGCAGGTGTATTTAATGAACCTGTAATAAGAAGAACCTTGTTTTCTGCATATGGTTACCTCACAGGCCATATTTCATACAATATCCAGCATTGAAGTAGAAGTTCAAAAAGCACACAATGTTTGTATATTCAGTCTTACATTCTGTTAGGAACAGCTGGAGGGAAAAAAATGCCCTAAGTGGAAGAAAAGGAATTATTCAACTACTTTATCATCAGATGATTAAGATAATTTGGCAAATTGTTTCAGAACAATTAAAATAATCATGAAAATCTGCTGATAAAAATGGAAAACTGTAAACCTTCAAAAGTAGACTAAGTCACTAAAGAGCAGCCTCTTCAGGCTATTTTCATGGTTAGAATTGCCATCTTCCAGAGCAGCCCTCATACTACATCCAGTTCCAAATACTGTGGTTCACATGAAAAGAAAATACATAAAGTAAGTAAATAATTAAATTGTGTTCCATGTGGTTCTGCATTTCCCTATCCTGTGTCATTACAACCTGTAAGAAATCTCAAAGCCAAAGATATTTGCTAGACCAGCAATAAAATACCATTTTGCTGAATTGTTACATCTGAATAGAATCCTATAAATCAGCTAAATAGGTAAAGGGAAATATTGTCCCAAGGCAGACACACAGATGTGACAAAGTGAATGCAAAGCTAGTATTTCTGTCGTGTCTTTAGTCCTGGTCCTGTTTTCTGTCAGATATAATCCCTTGTTCACTGAGGAAGGAATTAGTTCTCACTTACTGTAGGTCACAATATTCTAATACGGGGTAAAAACGCACTTCATGTAAAATGATGTATCAGTTGAAATATCATGTAGGCAGTTCAAACTGCTGAAGAATCCTATCTTTACTCACATATGGTGTACAGTTCCTGAAATCAACAGTATGACAGTGATGAATAATCTATAGTTGTTTGAGCAAAATACAAAAAGCTTGTTTGAGACCCTGGGTTCATCAAAAATGATCAGGCCAAAATCTCTTCTAATAAATCTTACCTTTGCATGCTATGTCAAGATAAAAATACTCACTGATAATCTTTATGTAAACAATGATATTTTTATGTAATCCTCAAAATGTGGGGGAAAAAAAAGCAAATAGAAGAGTAGTCTTATCTAAAGAAACTCTTTCAATACTCATTAATATATGAAAAACATCAATATTTATGATGGAGAATAATTCAATTTTTTTATGCTAATCTTTTTTCTCCTAAAGCAGTCTCTTGTCAGCTTTTGTGAACTCTACATGTCCGATCTTCCAAGCCGAGTTTCCGTGTACGTTCTGTTCAGAACAGCAGTTTTTTTGTCAGCTGTTTCGAAGAGGGGATTTGTACCCCCAAGTTTCCCACCTCCCTAGGAGAATAATCAGTATTTTAGAAGATGTGATAAGTATGTCTGCTGGCATGCTGCTGACCACACACACGTAAGAAATGGAACACTGAGCAGTGTGTAATTTAACTAAAGCACAGAAAATGTTATTAGCAGGATATGGTGGGCACTGGATACTGGCCAGGCTCTCACAGCCTTTTTCCTTCTTTCCTTGAATTCCTGAGATCTTTCTCCTTCCTATGCCCGTTTCAAGTGTGTGAACAGACCACAGCATACGTTTCTTTTCTGCCTCCTCCATCACACAGACAAAGTTTTGGAAGCTTTCCAAGAGGTCATTGACTTTTGGATAAGGATTTAACACAAGCCTCCTCCCACATCCACCTTCTCTGTGTACAATTTATCTCAAAATCAAGCTTCCAGTTCACAGGTCAGGAAGAATTGGTCACAGTTTTGATATTCTTCTAAGATGTTTTGTACATTATATTGGGGTGATGGATGTTGTCATGAAGGAACAAGTGAGAATTCACGAGAGTTCATCTTAACAGTCTTCAAAATACTGCGAGTGTTATACTGCTTTAACAGTTTATTAAATGGATGGTTTAAAAATTCCTTTTTTTCATCTAGTCTGCAATGTCCTAGATGTGTACCACTGCTAGAAGTTGTTTTAAAAGCCCTGGCTCTTTCAGTCCATTTTGACTTCTAATCCAGTTGTCCAGGCTCTCTGGGTACATGGGTCTCTTAAGATGTAGTTAACATTGGTGCTGACTGGCAAAACAGGATGCTAAGTTGCTTCTGATCAGACTGGAAATTCTCCTGTTAGATTTTCACCACCCCAAATCTTCCCACTTTCATGGAAGCTTTGTGGCTTAGAAGACATGGCATAGTCATGTCTACTGATGTACTGCTACTAGGCACATGTAAGAAATCGCATTCTGGGCAATCAGTTTTACACACAGAAATGTATTAAATATTTATGAAGTGTGCAGGTAGCTGGTCAGAGTTCTTCAATCTTTTTCTTTTTTTCCTCAAATGCTACTGTCCCATCTATGCCTGTTTACCTTTCTTTGAAGCCTGTGGGCCCAGAGAAAAACACAGATGGGTCATCACACACATTTGTCATTTGAGGAGTTATCCTGATTTAAATTCCTCAGGAAACTGCATCTAGTTTGATAAATTTGGGTTCTCTTTGCTTTGGAAGTGAAGGAGGGAAATTCAGTTAAGTCTGCAGTTATTCCATTTGGAATAACAGCATAGTAATTTCATATGCTTAAGCAATCCATTTCAAATAACACTTTTAATTAAGAATAATTTTATTGAAAGTGGCTGTGTGGGCAAGCTTAAGAACTCAATTGAGTAACTATTAAGAAAATTAAGGGAATCTGGAATAATAGACACACAGACAAAATTGCATCATTGGAGTCTGTTCCATCACTGAAAATAGAAGACAAGAAGAAAATTGCATATGCACATGTACATAGATAAACAGAGCTGCTCTTTACCCTAGTGGAATGCATTGGTAGATTACAAGAAAACATACCAGAATTCTCTTCATTTAAAGACACTGTTAAAAAGTAAAGCGTCAGAGATGATGAGAATGATTTTACATGATCAAAAAGGCATGCTGACAAAATGAAGACTGCAGCTAAAAAAAAAAATAATGAAACAGAGATTGTTTTGATGTTGTTTTAATTGAGCTGGTCAGAATCTGAATAAGTCATGCCACCAAACTGAGTCATGAACATCTCAAAGGAGTGTCCTGTGCACTTTGTAATACTTCTTGGCCAAGGCCGAAATCTGTTTTCCAGGGGCTCATTTGCATGTTTTCATCTTTAAACAGCTGCTTATTTTTTAGAATGAACAGGACACTTCATCAAGAAAGGGTTACTTATGTGCAGATGAAATTGAACAAAAAAGAAGGCTACACTAGAGTAGCAGGGCTACTTCTTTAGGCTGTATGAGTCTCCAATAGATTTCCTTACTCTGCCTAGTGCTGAGCAGTGATTTGAATGTTGGTTCTGCCTCCTGAAATTTTTCCAAAGTAGTCTTTCATCCAATAGAAGCAACTTCATTCATGTAGTCTGTCTGATTTCTGTTTTCTTTGGAGTTGTGGTAAGCAGGAGAGAGACTACATCTTAAATTTCTTGTCTGTTGTACTTGAACCTTTTACCCCATTGGGTATTTTTAATATGGACTTTGCACCCATATCCACATTTTTCAACGGCAGGCTGAAGTATGTGCCTTTTCACCTGATTCGGAAGAAAAAGCTTATCAAAGCTTTTCAGGGCTTATAATTTGAAGTAATTTTCTGCCTATCTGTAACCTAGAAATACCTAGATATGTCCCTAAAATAATGTATGACATAGAAAAGATGAAAAGTTTTTATTAAGCCCAGATGAGTCAGCTTTCTTTCTTTCTTATCCCCTTTCTAGAAGATGAGCTGTTATATGTGTGTTTATTTAAATAACCATCCCTGAGACGAGAGATATTCATGTGAAGACTCTTCACATCCAGAGGTAATCCTTTGTGGAATCATACCTTTAACAGTAAGAGTAAGTCCAGGCAGTCCTAAATATGTGAGGGAAGAAGTTACAGGGAATTCATGGGAGCTGCAGAGTGGTTCTGT
Source organism: Oreocharis arfaki (assembly GCA_013398015.1). NCBI lineage: Eukaryota > Metazoa > Chordata > Aves > Passeriformes > Paramythiidae > Oreocharis > Oreocharis arfaki. Next base: position 876,872 of record VZRR01006869.1, on the reverse strand, counting down.
GCTAGAACAATGGGTTAGCAAGTAGATGTCTGTGATATTTTGAGGAGGAGTGAGAAGGGTATGTGAGACTATAGACATTAAAGAGCTTTTCTACTAATGTGTTTACATTTGAAATATTTAATTAATAAATTTTAAAATAAATAAAATAGGATGTAAATGTTTGTTAGCTTAGACTATCTTTTCACTATATAAAAACTTCACGTTCAGACCTCATGTTATCCATTACAGCTAAATCAGCCCTGCAAAAACCCTAAATACTCTAAAAGTTGAGTTGTCAGTTTGAATGTTGCTCATTCAAAACTACTCAGCAGTTGGGTCTTTCACCTCCCAAGCCCCCACTTTGCAGGACATTGCACAGTGCAGACAAAAAGTGACAAATTCACACACACATGAACAACCTTTAAACCAAAATGTTAATTGAATAAAATCACTGCGAGGAGGTGGTATGCACCAAATTTATCCCTCATTGAATTAATTCTACTTCATAAATAAAATTTAATCTTACAGGGGGATAGAAATGACAAGGCCAGTAAACCCAGATAATACTTTCCATTTAAACTCTCCTAATACCTAGCTGTTGCATGAAAGTCAATTAGTCACTGTCAGACATATTTTCTCAAAATATTCTTCTTGGTAAATATATTTAAAGGATAACTGAGATTGACATGATATATCAACAGATGGGTGTGATTTTTCAAAAGTCATGCTTGCAAGTGTTGTGGGAAAGAGGTTGATGAATACCATACATCAACATTTTATAATGAATGTCATAGAAAATTGGACTGTAGAGATAAGACCTTTATTTCCTTCTTCCCTTCATTTATATTTTCAAATGGTATTTTACTGTTGAGAATAAATTTGTTGAAGAATCTATGCTCACATACCCAGTACAGTACAATAAATAAACAAAGTAAATTTTGCCCCAGGTAAATAAAAGTAGATATTTAATATGATTTCCATTCAAGGAAGACCACTTTCAATTTAAGTTTTTGTCACTGCAGCTCAGAATTAAACTGAATTTTATCTTTATATTCAATGTTCATAATATTTTGGTGCACAAAGAGTAGCACGAGGTCCAGGCCTCTCCCTTCTACAGTTTAAGACGAGACCCTGATCAGCTGCTTAGATGTCTTTATCTGAGGTGGTCTTTGTCTTATAAATCAGGTTTCCATTGGGAAAAGGAGTCAGCATTCAACACATCATAGGACCAAAAAAAATTTTAGGTTGGAAGGGACCTTTACGTTTATCTAATCAACCCTTCTTGTAATGAGCAGGGGCATCTTCGACTAGATCAGGTTGCTCAGAGCTCCATCCAACCTGACCTTAAATATTCCTGGGGAATTGGTATCCACAGCCTGTCTGGGCAAAATATTCCAGTATTTGACAACCCTGATCATAAAAAAAAAATCTTCCTTTTATCTAGTTTGAACATATCCATTAACTCTTGTCTAACTGACACTCTTACACTGGAATGTAGATTCTATATAAAGTACCAGCCACCTTGAAAGTGGGCTTGTAACAAAATTTTCCTGTGCAATTCAATGGGTTCCTTCCTGCTTCAGAACCTCTTGGGCTTAGAACCTCCAGACCATGGACACAGATATATTATTATCTGGTGCCAAGAAGCTCTGGGTATTTCCAGGGTTGTGAGAGGCAATAACATGACTCAACAATAATTCTCAGAAAAATATGTGCCAGTGTAGCTTTGCTTTGTTGATGAGCTGTTTTAGACATGATCCTAAAATTATGTGATATATTTAGTGCCAAATAAATTACTAAAAAAAAAAAAAAGAGACCCATTTTCCTTATTTAAAAAAAAAAATTAAATGTTTGGTGTTAATTAAGTGTAGCCATTACAATCTTTTCCCTGCATTGAAGATCTTAATACTAAAATTTCATTATTCTGATCTGGGAACATCTAATAAAATGTAAATGCCCAAACAAACAAAAAAACAACCCAACCTTTTTCTCTTTCTAATTCATTTTTATCAGAAGGTTTACTTCAAAAGAATCACAGGTGTCTCAATTTTTTTGGAAAATTTCTGCACAATTCTAGTCACAAACTTATTTCACTAAGTTATTATCTTCACTTGAATAGATATTTTTAAGAGCTTTTTCCTCTGAGACTATCCAAGTTCAAAAAGGTACAAAGATTAAATAGGGCATTATGATCAATTATCTTGATCATTCTCCTAAAGGAAGCTAAAGAATGGCAGCAGTGTATGCAATTATAGCTCAAACACCTGGAAACGTACATAAATGTATTTTAACCCAACAGAAGTTTAACAGGACACAGGTTGCCTCCATTCTGTGCACAAGAAGGAGCAGGATTGGTGCTTCCAGCCCATTCATATGTAGGAAAGTTTTGAAAAATGCTCAGTTATCCTAATATTGTAGTTAATCCTAGGATAAAATTCAGAAATCAAGCTGTTTCAGCTTTTTTTTTTTCATCCTCAGTTGAGTTTTCCTCATTTCTAATCATGTTCCTTTCACTTCAGAATTTTGTTTTAAAGTTAACAAAAACCGTGTAGCATAAAACATCAGGACCCCAATTTTTCACCTTTTGTCTTCCTGGTGAGCTATAGGATGGCAACAGGAGCCAAATTTCTCACCTTGTGTCTCCTCTGTGAGCTATGGGATTGCATACAATTAGGAAACAGAATTGAAATACCTCCATTAACTCAGTATTGGTGTTCTAAAGTCCATTTTTTCTCATCAGCAGCTTTTATTTCTCATGTTGGACTACAGCCCAGATACTCAAAGGTCTCTGAGTATGCAAAGTCCATTGATTTCACAGCAAATAGTTGCTTTCAACAACACTGAAATCCCTCTTGAAAAATATGGGCTTCAATCCTGCCAGAACCAAGTCTCTGCAGTACAGCAAGAATCCCGAAGCTCAACAAACTTTATAGCAGTTCTGCGGGGTTTCGTTGCTTAAGAGCAATAACCTTTTGCTTTCTCACAGCTCCTTCTGGAAGTGCTTTCCAGGTACTCTCTCCTTGGTACCAATTGGCTTACACTGCTGATTATTCCGATGCTACAGAGTGAAAAACACAATTCAGCCATTCTGAGAGATTACTACATTGATGCCAGCCCATAGAGTTTCAGTCATCTCAATCCGCTTCCCTTTTCTCTTCTTCATATGGAGTGTGGCAAAACTGCATGTCTGTTTGGTCTCCAGGCAATCAAAGTGCTCCAAGATTTTAATCCTGAAGCCCTTCATAAAAATGACTTTACGCTCTTCCACATTCCTCATTTGACATCCTGGCTTCTGGCCTGTATTGCAATTGAGGCATCATAGCTTCACCAAAACCGTTGTGTCACATCCCAGTTTTGCATTTTATCAGCAATGGAGCTGTCAATTAAAAGGAATTGGTCCTTTAGAGAAAATATTTGCATATTTGTAGAGTTACTTAAAGAAGAACTGACAAATCGGTGGTGATGGGATAGACAAGATGCCTTGCTGGTGCTGCAAGGACCTGCATCCAGGATCTTTGTATCAGTAGATAAGATTATGGCCCACATGGCTCACTTAGCAACGGATTCCATCCCAATTTGAGAAAGCGGGAAGCAAAGTCACAGCCACCACATCCTCCTGTGCTGACAAAATGAATATCCTCCTGCCTGTTCTGTGTCCAGCCACAATCACCTGCCTCACCAAAGAAGCAGGAGCAGGTTACAGTGGTCACATCCAGTCTTAGCTCAGCACTATGTGCATAGTTACATCTTCTGTATTCTGATGCAGAAAGTCTGCATTTTCCCAAAAGTGACACCGCTCAATGATTAGGATGGATGAGGAGATTGTGTCTTGGGTGAGTTTATTACTCTCGTACTGCAGGAGAGATAGCAGAAGGTTGTTTTCAATGACAGGAGCATTCTGATGTGAAGATGTCTTTCTCCTTAAGGAACTTACCCTAAACCTACACGCTAAAAACAGTTGATGAGAAGACAGCATGTAAGATACGTCCAGACACCATTCTCCCTCGTGGGCTCTTTATTTTGGTTTATTAACTTACCTGTTATATCAGAAACTCCTTATTGTTCTCGGCTGTAAGTCAGAGTTCTCCTTGGTCACCATCCAAGATTACCCCAGAGAATTTCCCTGGTATGTGATGACAAGAAGCAGTTTATCCAAAGGTGCAGATCACCCTAATGTACATCATGACACCTGAGAGATTTGGAATTAAGGCACAAGCAAAGCGAAACTTAAAAGCTTTCAATAATAACGGGCGGTGAATCAAATTCACTTTGAAATCAGCAGAGTTTTGTGCCGAGTTCTACCAGACTTTGATCAAGTTCCTAAAAAAAAATCCCAAAACCAAGCTGATGTGTTAATATTTGAAATTGTTCTGACATTCCCTGGCTGATCATAAGGAACAGATTTATTGCAGTGTTATTGGATGTAAATAATAGAATTATAGAACCATAGAATCACTTAGGTTGGAAAAGATCTTTAAGATCATCAAGCCCAACCATTAACCCACCACTGCCAGCTCATCGCTGAACAATGTCCCCAAGTGCCACATCTACACATCTTTAAATACCTTCAGGAGTGGTGACTCCACTTGTCCTGGGCAGCCTGTTCCAATGCTTGACAGCTCTTTTGGTAAAGAAATTTTTCCTCTTATCTAATGTAAACCTTCCCTGACACGACTTGAGGCCATTTACTCATGTCCTAACATTTGGTACTCGGAAGAAGATACCAACCCCCTCCTCACTACACCCTCCTTTCAGGTCATTGTACAGAGCAATAAGGTGCCCCCTGAGCCTCCTTTCCTCCAGGCTAAAAAACTCCAGTTCCCTCCTCATAAAGAGTTTTGTCAGTGTAGCCTATATTTTTTTTCATGTGGAATATTACAGACTAGTTGTCCTTGGATAAAATAAGACCTGGACTCACTTTTTGGCTCTGTTCTTTGCTTCCTGGACAAATCTTTTGATTTGTGCCTTAACATTCCATTTCATGAAACAAGATAATCAATGATGATAATTTTGAGATAGGTTTATTAAAGCACTATGAACAATCTACTTGGTACTGTTACAGTTTTTGGGGAAATCTGTGCCAAAAAAATCACTTTAGATGTCTTTAAACTTCCTACACATAATTTTTTTCATTCCATAGCATGCAGAAAAAACTAGCCGGCAGTTACGACTTATTAGTGAGGATGAAATTACTCAACTGAATCCTGTGCTAAATTCTCCTTGATAAACAGTTTGGTGAGACTTTCAGTTTTCTGGCAAACATAAACAATATTTTCCTGGCTTGTATCTGCCTTCTGAAAAGCAGGGAATGAAATAGACCAGAGTAGTTGGTGACATGGGTACAATGCCAAGTATCATGCTACTGTGTGTGTGTATATACAAATGCAACACTCTGGAGCCATGTTTCGGAATATTGGGTAAGAATCGCCGAGCAAATGAAAATTCAGCTGGAAATTAAGCCCCATGCAGCCACTCCCTTCCACCCACCCCCTCAAACGAGAGAGAAAAAAAGCAGGCATTAAGTGTGGTGATAACAATTTACTGGAAGCAGCAATGAGATAAGAAAACAGACAATAACAGCAAAAATCTTCATAATAAATTGTATAACAAAAATGTTTTACAGGTTAAATGCTCACCTACGCGGTGTGACCACAGCCGGTGCCACGAGACAAAGAATAAAATGGCTCCCCCAAACCCGTCTGTGTGCACTTCCTCTCCCCTAAGCCCAAGACAATATAAAAAACCAGTGGTAGACAGACCATCTGCATCCACACTACTCCTCCGAGCCTGAGACAAGGAAAAACAGTAATAGACAAACCCTCTGATAGGGACCAGACTCTGATCATGACACTGATTCAAGAAAACAAACTTACATTATTGGTTAAGCAGCATACTTGAGTTTTCCATTTAAACTGCTTTCTTCCTAAAATTTCTGTAATGGAATATATTGTTGAGAGTTCCCAGGCAACCAATGGTCAGTGTAATTTCAGATTGCTGGAGTTTCATTGAAAACATCATCAACAGTGGATAGGGGACATCATAGTCCTCAGTGTCAGCTTGTTCTCTGTTTCAGTATTGCATGACTGAAAGACATAATACCAGTATAAATAAAGTAGAACCAGTCTCTGAACACAAGTTTTCCCTATTTCAAATCCTCTGAATCTTCTGAGATCCACATAGTTCCTAAGCAAATAAAACCTGTGTTTATTTAGAACTTGGTCCAAGTTTACCACAGGGATTTTGAATATTGGATAAACTTCAGGTTTGTCACAAAAGGAAAGGTCGATATCTTTCACACTCCATGTAACATCTATCTGTGTATTAGCAGGGATAGATTATAAAATTGGAGAACTAAGAATAACACAAAATGCATAATCCGTGCCCAAATGATTTCAAAATCATGTTCTCTGACAAATTTCAACCAGATACTGATTCTGTTAACAATTAGTCCCACATGTATTTATGGATGGACCTATACGTATTTTCCTGATTGAGAACAAATACCTCTGTTTCAACAGGTGTGTTTCAGTCCCTGCAAAGCTGGAAACCACAATCCTTTGTTTGTTTCCAGTCTGTCCTAGTTATTTTTTATATCTATTTTTGTAATATCTAAGTGGGAAAAAAATATCCATGTTTAAAGCTTTCTAAATCTGGAAAAATTCCATTAATGATTCAGTTTCTGTGGCTTAAGCTTATGTAGTGTTACAGTGTGTAAATCTCCTATCTTCATTGTGTTGTGCTTTATCCATGTAAATCTCTTCATCATCCCCCTCTCACAGATAAGTAGTTTCTGCATCCAAAGCCAGTATTAATATAAATATAAACAATTGCATTGTGCTTAGGTCTGTCACATCTCCCTAAATACCCCTTTCAGGACCATTTTCTAAATCATTCTGGCCAAGTACTGTGGACATCTTGCTTACAAAATGTTACCTCATTCCAGTATTTTAGGGAATTTGCTTGATCTGTGCAGCTGAAAGGGTATTATGAATGGAGTGTAAGTCATGTTTTTGAGAGGGACAAGCTGATTTCCTGAGATGTGCATGGGTTTATGTAGACAACTATTGAGAAGATTCCAGCAGATCACTTGTGGAATCAAAATGCTTGTTGTGGTCTGTTGGAATAGTAGCTTAAAAACAGAGTATATGGATTGGCTTCTCCCAGGGTCCCTTGTTCTTACTATGGATTTTGTATTCCCCCTTCCCTTCCTCCCCTGTGTGTTCATCCCTGTACCTCAGCCCGCCCATGTACCGCCCCTGTACCCTGAGATTGGTCCTCATGCTCTCTCCGCCCCTTTTTCCCATATAAAACCCCTCGACCCTTGAGCAGCCTGGCTCTTCGTATGTGGTCCTTATCGCCTTAATAAAGCCTTTTCTGTTTGACCCATGCGAAGGCCCTCCTCGCCTCCTTCCTAACTGCTGCCTTCTCGAGGAGCAGATACCTTGCCGGGGCGTGAATGCTCCGAGCGCCCGTGATGCTCTCAAGAGGATGCGGCCTGCCACGCCGCTGCCAGGGCTCGAGCCCGATTTCTTTTTATTTATACAACAAATGCTCTTGTTTCACATACCTCTTGCTTCCTGGACAGTTCAGGCCCAACAGAATTAAAAGTTGTCCTGATAGTTGCATACCTCCTTCATCTCCCAGCTGCTCCCTGAAAGTCCTTGTGTCCCGTCTGGGTCCTTCATTCACTGGCTTTGCATGAGCCACTGCACGTGGTTAAAGCACCTCCTTGAACAGTCAACCATTTATTGTGTGCTGAATGTCCATTATTATTGCCAGAAATTATACCTGCTGAGCTTATCTAGCCCAATAGATTATTTTCTTGTTTATTTTTTTCCTTCCTTTTAGTTCACAAATAGTTTGAAGAAGAAATCATCTCCTTTTTTCATGGTCTGAAGAACGTGCCACCTGCATCGCTGTCAGTGGCAAAATGGATGGTGTAGTATGTCACGCGTGGTTTAAGAACTATCCTAAAGTCATACTAAAAATGTTCCTGTTCTTCTTAGTTAACTCGATAGTCTGGTGGATCTAGAAGCATTATATTGTGATGGCCACTGAAAAAAATGTTTATTTCTGGTAAACTAAGAGCAAGCGTTCCCTGTCTAAGGTGAATCATTCTTTCTGCATAGTACATCTGTGGAATACTGCCTGCACTTTTGCTATTTGAACACACAAGTTATACCTATACGAATGCATTAAATAGATTCAAACCATACACTGGCACTGAATTCTGTCAGCATGGAACATCCTGTTTTCATGTTGTTGAACTTTTAGTCTTCACAACACAGCACCCACACGCAGGCTGCCTGTATTACCTCCCAGGACTGTGCCCTGAGAATGCGAGTTGGTCTGCGTCAAACTGCCCCAGGCATCAAAGCTGGTGCATAAAGGAAGGTGCCCTGATACTCTTTCAGTGACCAGATGTACAAGTATAGGTAGAGAAGGATTTTGTGCATGAGAGAACAATTGCCAACTCTAGGCATGTCGTGGTTTGAGCTTGCTACGTGCTAAGCCCCCACGAAATCTGTTATTTTGCATAAGGGGTATTAATGATATTGAGGGAAACAAAAGTAATCTGCGAGGCAAAACAGGCACGCACTTGGGTACATAGAGTGTAAAGAAAGTTTTATTACTAACAGAACTAGAGCTAAAAGAAATTATAGAAATTAAGGCAATAATAACACACTCTCCTCTCTTCCATCCCCCCTCCATTTACCAAACTTGCACAAAGGATGGCACAACATGAGATTTTGGCCAGCAATATAGGTTTTAAAAGTCTCGCTAACATTTTGAGGAAAAAGGAGGTTTTTTTCTTCTGCTTAAACGTGGTTTCCAAACTGGCACTAGCAGACAGACCCGCCCGGAAATNGGGGGGGGGGGTGGAAGAGAAGCCCCCCAGTCTCCAGAAGCCTCGCCGGGTGGTCTCGGCTCTGCTACAGCTCATGGTTGTTTCTCAGCTGCCCGCGGCTCTGGGACGGTTCTCTCGCAGCATCTCCGGGGCCCATGCCCCGGCGCCGGGGGAGGGGAAGGCCCGGGCCCGCTGCAAGAGACGGAGCCCGGGGCCCGTTCCTCCCCCGCTGCCCCGCGAGAGAACTGGGGCCACTCCCCCTTCTCTCACTTCTACAAGGCTTGAACATGCAAATTCGGAAAAGCGCAATTGGCCAAAACTCACGTCAATCAACTCAGTTCCAACCCACGACAAGGCAGTAAATTTCTTGCTGTATTTTAAGCTTCTAAAACAGACAGTTGTAATTTATCGATGAACACCCACTTCACTATATCACAGAAAATTAAAGCAACCTTGGTGAAAGCCAGCTTTGAAAAGCCATGATAAAGAAGAATTTACTTAAAATTGTCAAAATCACTCTAGTAGATATGTAAAACATAGACACAATCTGTTTTTACTCTTGTCATATTGTTTGACATGATGCCCAGTACTATATCATGGCAATATTTTTTTTGTCTCTATAGTGCAAAGACAAATGCAGTTCTGGTTTCAAGCATTTCACTAGTGCTAAGAATTTAAAAGGAACTTCAAGAAAGTCATTGCCAGTTTCTCACTGACAATGTTTTTTGTAGATTCTGCAACTCATTCATTCTCACACTGCCTGAATATTTTCCTTCCTGAAGGCAAGTAAATTTCTGGTCCACCATATTTACATCGAAAGAGGTTTGAGCTCTCAAGAGAAACAGAAAGAAATTTATCTGAATTAAAACAACATATTCGATGGCTACACTTCTAGTAGCACTTTAATCCAATTAATTCACTGTGGGGGTAGTGTTTTATATACTCTGGCTCTACATACAAGTGCTGGTAAAATCAGTGCATCAAACAGTGTCAAGGAATGTTTCTAGATAAGGAAATATAATTGTTCACACTATTAAAAGGCATCCTGTGATGCTGTTGAACTGTAACATCTAGAAGTCTCCCCAAAACTGCTGGGGATGGTTTGAGACTTACGACAGGCCCGGAATCATGCCCTGAACACAATTTGCATGTGGCCATGTGGTTTTGGAGATTAAGATAATTTATAGCATTAGTCAAAGGCATTGCCTGCCAACTGGCCTTAAAACCAGAGAGCAGCCCTGGCAGATCTAGCAAAGGGGTGGATGAGGAGAGCTGTACACCCACTTCTAGCTGTGACCCAATTGCCAGCATCACTCTGTGCTGCAATTAGTGGGGTGGGAAAGAGGGGAAAAGCCACCTCTTATCTCATTTCCCTGTTTGCTGCTGAAACTGGGTTTGAATTCGATAAGGCACTGCTGGTACTCACCTGCACATTTGGCCACATCTTCTGGCAGTGTCTTCTACTACAATATTTCCTGCTCTTTGTTCTGAGGAAATTATTTGGAGTTTTCTTCCTCTTCATTCTCCTTTATTTCCTTTGATATGCAAGTCAATGTAGGGGCAATAATAAGGATAAAAAGCTGGGGTATGGAGAGGAAACATTCTGTGAAATTAAGCTCAAATAAGGTAAAACCAAAGCACCACATATTTATGTCAGTGCAGCAATGTTAACAACTCACTGCTTATGTGCCCAGGAAGGATACTCCTCCTTATCGCATACCTAGTGTTGTGTGTCTCTGTCATGTCTTGAAATATCACTCTTCTTTCTAGGTGTAAACCATTTTTTATGGTCCTTCTGGAGCTACAGAGCAGTACTTCAACCCAACCAAGAGAGAAGGAACCTTACCAGCACTAATTAATCACCCCAGCAGAAATTGTTTTCAGATTATGACACCGCCTTTGTTAATAGCAGTTAGAAATATCTGTCTGGAATTACTGTCACCATGCTAATTTTTGACAAATTACCACAGGATCTTGGTCAGCCTACTCTCACAGCTGGATCTTATTGAGAAGGCAGTGACTCGCTCAAGTCTGGTTTAACAATGTCAGGTCCACCCACTGACACAGAGAGAGGGGTCTGTTGGTGATGGTAAAAGAAATAGAGCTGAGAGATGAAGCATCCTCAGTACTAGCAACTGCAGTGATGCAAAAGGTGAAATGGATTCTTAAAATGTTGCAATTCTGACTGGAATAATCCAGTTGACATGCTTGCTTCAGCATTTTTTTTTGCATTGCTTTATATTGAGTGTAGCCTGATGAATATGAGTATTACAGAGGTGAATGCTATCTTCATTACAATAAATATTCTAATCTCATATCAGAACTTTTCTGTTATTATTTTTATTCAAATGCCCAGTCCAATATGTAATTTCAAAGTATAAAATTTACGTTACGTTGGTGTTTGATCTTGGGCCAGATGAAATGTATTGCAACTTCCTCATTAACTCTTAAAGCAGAGGATCTGGTTCCATGGAATTATTTGGCTATTTTCATAGAAGGAGATTGTTGCAAACTTTATATATATTACTATTTAACAAAGATATAGGTGGAACATGAAGAGATTGGTGGAAAAAACAAAAAACATACTCCAAAAGGTACAGTTTTTAAATGCAAAAAAAGCATAGACAAGATGCGTGAGAGGAACATACCGTTAAGTTAAAAGGTAGGAAGAAATTCTCAAGCTTTTGTTAGACATCTTACCCTGATCACCTATCTCTCAGATCAATTAATTTAGGAAATTACATTACAGAATCTGTGAAACTCATGAATTTCAAGCTGAAAATAGTTTTACTGTCTTCCCTCTCGATCCTAATGTAGAGATATTCCAGGACTTCACAATTTAACAAATTAGGTCCTGATATTTTAGAAGCTTTTAAAAGTGTGAGGTACTGTATTGCCTGGAATTAGGGAAATAAATTACCTTTTTAATGTCCCTCAGTGTAATTTAATGTGAATGTGTTAGATTGAATGGCAGAAGCTGAGCAGCCCTTCATTGCATCAGGGGTAGACAAACCATCAAGCTCTGCCACATACCCATGGTCTAACCACAGAATCATAGAAATCTATGATTCCTCTTGATCAGCTGTCCTCAAGATATATCAATTAAATCCCATGATGTAAAAGAAAGGAGCACAGGTTTTTTCTGGTTCAAGGAGCAACTACAGCAATGCAAGAAAAGGAGAAAGAAGTGAACAGTTTCTTATCCTGCTGCTCACTGCTGAGTGTTTCACAGACATGATGGTGATATGGAATATTGAAAGGGAAAAAGTAAGCTTGTGAGACACAGAATTTTATGAAGGGGTTTTGCTGTGGATTTTAAAGTGTTTTTTTTAAACTCCAACTATTTTTTTAAATCAAATTCTGTAAATTGTGTCATCGTTAGTGTGATGCACTCACTCTAAGTACTGCGCTGTTCCCTGTGCTGTCAGCTAAACCACCATTAATTCAAACATCCTTCAAAAGGCATGGCACTGATGGTGTGCAGTTATCCTACATCCACACAACCATAGTAGTACTGAATCAAAGGCAGCCAAGTGAATGGGTAACATGGGATGTGTTTTGGGGATCTATTTCAACCTTCTAATGGCTCAAGAGTTCCTTTATTTTTCTCTCATTTATACTACACTAATTAGGAAGAAGTTCCCTGACTCGTCCTTGGTCACACTGGTGAATGGCTCATTTAAGCAGAGTCAAGCCTCCCTGGTTGTATATTTTCATGCATACAGAGACTTAGTGCCTCACATACTGTGCAAATGTCATGCATATAAACATAAAAATGTATGTACAGACACACTTGAGTGTACATATATCAAATATACCTTGGAGTTCAGTACAAAGAATTTTTGTTTAGAGGAGTCTGCACGTACAAAACGTCTGTGTGCCTGTACAGACTTTGCAATAAAAATACAATTAAAATTTTATGAATATTTTCATCTTAGGTATACTGATGTGATAAAGCACAAAAATTTGATCTGAGTCATAAACCCAGGAAAATAGCCTTTCTACTGCTGTGGAAAACTCCCATTTGAAATCAGAAACACCAAGATGCACATTAAGAATAGAATGTATGTCATTGCTAGGAAGCAAATTGTTCTCCATGCTTCAGCATCCCTCCGTAATGGAGGAGCAGGTTATACCCTCTCTGTCAACCACCTTGTTAAGAAAGGAACTGTCTGTGTTTGTAGAACAAATACGTCCTTTCATCTGTCTTTGTTTCTGATCATGAAAGTGTCATTAGTACTTGAATCCAGGTAGGCAGAATTATCCCATCTATTTTTCCTTATGGAGCTTCTGGAACCTCAAAATAATCAAAAAATGTCTTGAAAAAATTAAAAATAAAGTAAGTGTAAATAACACTTGGACTATAAGACAGTGCTCTAGGTCTCCTCATTGCTCCTTTGTTCTGTTTTTCAGAAAATATATTTTCTCACCCTTTCTATCAGTTGAGAGCAACAAACTAAGGATAAAGAAGGAGTTGCTCGAAAGGCACATATTGTTTGTCATAGTTATTGACAAGCAAGGAAGGTTAAAACTTAGATCTCACTGAATGTCTGGGTGAGAGGGCTCATGTGTACCAGACACAGAGAAAACAGAATTAATTCCTCCTTGCTGGATTCCCCCTCCAGCTGCAGTCACCTCTGCTTTTCCACTGACATGCTTATTCCAGCCGAGTGACATCCAGGCTGCTGTCAAGGGCAGAGTCAGCTGCTTTCGAATAGGTTTCCTATGTTTTGAGGACAGGACTGAGGACCACCCCCCAACTCCCAGAGCCATTTCTGGAGACCTGGAAAGTGGTCCTGAATAGCCAGCTTGTGTTGAATTAAAATTGGTGTCCCAATCCACGTGAACCATTTTGACAGAACCCAAAGTGCAGGTCTCTGGTGAATCATGAATCATATCAGATTAATAACTCAATTCAAAAAAATTAAGACTATTTATCTTCCCTGCTGTCCCTTTACTTCAGCCCTTCCAATGCAGATCTGCATGCTGTCACCAGAATTCAGAATATGTCAGCTGTCAAGGCCTAGGTAAGAAGGAAAGCCAGCTTGCTTTTTATTGCAATGAATTAGGCATGCTTTCATGGCTTATTACTGTGTCTCATTTTAGAACTGATAACATCTTGCAGAGGAGTGGCAGTTTCTCCTGATGAGCCAAATGGCTGGCTACTCACTGCTGGAAAATACCTGAAAACACCATATAGGAGTTTGTGAACAACCTGTTGATGTCCCCCTTGATCAGGGAGCAGAGTTCAGAGAAGATTGTCCAGATGGCAAAAAAGATAAAACAGGCTATTCATGCCTGCTTAAAAGGCATGGAAAGCACTACTTCCAAACAAAAGGCTTTAGCTCACTTGATCAAGATGACATTGAGAGAGTTTATTTGTTGTTTCCTTTTACAGGTGATACATGTGCAGTGGAAAGCACCAGGTAATGAAGAAACGAGCAAATTGCTTTCTTTTTCAGCTCATGTGCTGATGTCAGCCCCAGACAACAAAACAAGTGGATTCTGATGAAGAAAGCAAAAGTGTTGATCCTAATTAGAACAGACAAATGCATTTTTCATCCTGAATCCCTTGTTTAAAGGTTGACTCTTGGCAGGCGTGTGATTGCTCAGTGCACTGACGGCGCTGTTGACCAGGGCGTCCATCACACGGAGAATGTGCAGCAAGTTCAGAACCAGAATTCATGCCTGGAACTGAAATGCCTGCCAGAAGCAAATAGGCCATTCTCTTCAAATGATGACAGAATAATTGCCTCCCGGTGGATGGCTAAAATCTGCTGGCAGACCTTTCAGGGATTCTGCAGGTATTGCTTATCTGCCTGATTATTGCTGAACCTAAGGACACCTAAACAGGTTACTCAGGCATCTTCAGCATGACACTAAACCCAGAAAGAAAGTACTTAGAAAGTACTTGGAACTTAGATCAAAGACTAAAACAACACCAGGGACCAGCCCTTTTTATTTTATTTGTTCTTGAAGTGTCTAACATTAGCCACCTCTGGCCTTATGTCACTGGCTTTAAAGTGGTATAAGAGACAAATGCAAAAGAAATTCAGTATGAGAGAACATAAATCAAAAAATAGAGTTGAACAACTGCCCAGTGTTATTGGGATGACTCCAAATGTAAATGTTTTTTCTCACACTTTGTTTAAGGTCAGAGATATTCTAGAGGTTAGCTTAGATTAAATATTTTTTGTCATTTTGGTTACACTGAAGCACACTGGGGTGACAGATTTTATGTCTGGAGTGGTTTCACAAGGAAAACTGGTGAGGCAGTCCTGTTGTGCAGATGCGTGCTATAAAAAGCTGCTCTTGCAAGTGTAAATGTGGAACTGGATCTTGTCTTCACAGTTTGGCACCAAATGGAAGATAATGCATTCTGATACCCAGGGTTAATACCGTCACATTTTTTAGGACAGTTTATAAAGTGGAAAAAAAGGCCAGATAAAGAATCAAAAGATAAGTTATAAAATCCTTGAGGTTGGAAGGGACCTTTAAAGGTCATCTAGTCCAACCCCCAAATAAATGAAAAGATAGATCTGTTCTCTTTTTCACATCAGAGTCTGGTGCTATAAACAGAGCATGGTTTTGATCTGGCTGGGGAAGAGAGCAGTTTTACTGTTGCCTCATTGCTGTTTATGGGGCCGATCCCTCTCCACCACTCTGGTGTCTCATATGCCTCTGCTCATAACCACAGCCACATATTTGTGATTTCCTTTTCTGCGAGTTCCAGGGAATGGTCATTTTTCTGATGTTCTTGGAATGTAACTATATAAAAAGGGAATACAGGTTCCACCCTCTGAGGTCAGTTTGACATTCAACCTCTGGAAAAGTTATGTCCTGACTCTGATACAGTAGGAAATTACTTTGTGCTCTCAGGGAGAGGCAAAAGAGGGCTTTGGACATTTACTGTAGCGCTCCTTGGTGTGGGTCTGACGTTGTATCAGTGACAAAACCACCTGAAATCTAAGCAAGGTCTGATACTTCATTTGTACAGGAGGCAGACCAGCCCAACATGCAGTTGTAGACATGAACTGAGAGATCTTTCAATGTTCTCATAT
The DNA here is from genome assembly GCA_013398015.1 of Oreocharis arfaki. NCBI lineage: Eukaryota > Metazoa > Chordata > Aves > Passeriformes > Paramythiidae > Oreocharis > Oreocharis arfaki. Next base: position 860,984 of record VZRR01006869.1, on the reverse strand, counting down.
TCAGTTACATTCCTAAACTGACTGTGAAGAAGACCGTCTTAATTTTTGGGAAGTCATAGATTCTAAAGGTTAAGCTAGTATGATGAGGAAACCCACATTTTTGAGACAATGCTTAAATTCAGAGGCAATGACTTCAAGGAGAAGAAAGTGCTTAAAGAGATTAAATTATCCCTTGGGGAAAGTGATTAGGTGAATACACGCAAATAAATCACAGAAAAGTTGCAAACTAAAATTTCCCTCTATCTTTCTTTTCCTCTGCATATATATATGTATAAAGCAATGTGAGTAAATGTAATCTCAGGATGCTACATCATTACCTGATGTAAATTGTCTCAGCCTCATTGATTTTGGTAAGACTATATGCATGTATTATAGAGGGGGACATTAGCTGGTGGTTTATTTTTATATGAAGTCTGTCATCAATCCACCCTACGCTGCTGCAGCACTGAACTAAATAGCTGGGTAATACAAATTTCAATCTATTAGTAGAGAAATGTTTTCAAAAGTTCAGTCAGCACCTAGCAAAAAAAACCAAAAAAAACAAAAAAAACCAAAAAAACAAACAACAAGTGTGAGAAATAATGTCAAATATTTTGTCAACCAGAACTTTACATAGTGAGGAAAATGACAATACGTATCTAATATTTTGAAATTATCAATTGCACACACTTCAGTTCCAACTTTGTTCTGAACTACCCAGTGCAGAAAGAAGTGAATGTGTTTTATGACCACCATAGAGAGTGGTGCTAGTATTCTTCTTTTATTGCTCCTCTTTTTAAAGTAATATTTCAAAGTGTTTCAGTTTGAGTCCTAAAGCTCATGGGCTGCCATGTTTATTCTCCAGGGTATTTTTGTATGTGATCAGTCAAGAAAAGACAGAATCTTTATTGACCCCATTTGCTGGAAAAATAGGATAAAATAAAATAAAATAAAATCACAAAACTCATAGGATAAATTAAGTTTACTACTTTGTGGGTTATAACACATAACTCTTGATAAAAAGCATTGCAAATATGTAGTTCAGGGTTGCTATTGCCAGCTGCATAGTACATGGATCCAGCTTGAACCAGCTGTATGGTACCCCCAAAATGGAACATGCTGTTACTGAGATCTTTGTGGGACACTTCTACCAAAAGAGCACTTTTGAGCAGGATTTCTCATTGCCTATTTCTGTATTTGGATACAGAAGAAGGAGGAAGACGAGGCAATGTTCAGCTGCACTCATATCTCTTTCTGACTTCCTTATCTCTCCTCCAGTCCTCATAACTGTTTTCCAGGAGGACACAGAAACAGTGGTGAAGCCTGAGGACTTCATTCCAAATTTGAAAACAAACTTCTGACCTCAGCAAATATCAGTTTTGAAAGAGAAATTAAAATTATTGGAGGTTTATTTTTTCCCCTCTCTCCCACTCCACCACCACCCCCTGAACTAAAAGACTTCAAGAAATTCTTTTTGGAAAAGGCAAATGGAGAGTTTTGTATCTTGTCAACTTCTTGCCAAGTGAGCACTCTGGTCAATTTCACCTCCCGACCTCTTGTCACTTTCATTTTCTGCCAGAAGGCAGCGAGCGACTCCGATGAGAATCTTCCAGGCAGGGAGCCAGAGCCAGATGCTGCTCACCTGCTTCCTTTGCCTCTCCAGTTCCCAGCATCCCCATCTGTACCAAGCCTACTTCCAGTTCCCTAATTCTTCACATGAAGGGTTTCTGACAAACTTCTTTTATTTTTTCCTATTTTTTTCCTCATGGATATAATAGCAATCAAAACTGTAATCACAATTTTTCAACAGAAAATCCTAGGGTTTTTTGGGGGGTTTCTTTTTGGTTTTTTTGTTTTTTTTTTGTTTGGTTTTTTTTTTTTTTTTTTTTTTTTTTTTTTTTTTTTTTTTTTTTTTTTTTTTTTTTTTTTTTTTTTTTTTTTTTTTTTTTTTTTGTATAGAGAATTTAGATTTTTCTTTTTTCCTGAATGGATTGTTCTCTGTTTGAAAATCACTCTGCCATAAAATTGGCTATCAGTCCTGTTCCTTTTTTCCTCCTCTAGTGCCTAAAAAGGAGCTTAGCTGACTCCAGAATATGCAGGAATGATGCTTCCTAATGTACTCAGCATGGCTGCTTGTGTTGAAAATGAGATGAAAGCACTTGAATAATTTTCCTTTTCAAATGGTAGGCTAATTAACATATAGATCAGCTGGCTAACACTTCCATGAAATATGTACAGTACTTATTATTAAAATACAAGCACTCTTTGAACTTCAGCAGTCACTTGAAAATTTTAATCTTCCAATTCTGCCTTTGTTTGTAATAGTTTAGATAAGAAATTGGACAGCCAGGATGCTAAATCTAAGGAATAATTTGGACACTCTTAATGTCTTGGTTGTGCCTCTATTTGTTTAACAGCATATATTATGCATAAGAATCCCAGTTCAAGGATTTATCTAAATTGAATGTGTTCTAGCAGATGACAGCAAGAGGATTTCTTTCAAAATTAGTGTGTGTCTTTTTAGGCAGAGTAAATTATCCCCAGGTCCCATGAAATCAACTACAATAGCTTTCACTGTCTCTTGGCAGCAATTGTGTCTTCTGCTGAGAAGAGCCAATCAACTGGAATATGCTTTTGTTGCTGGACCTGCATGAGATTGGATCATGGTGCATGAAAATTGGGAAAAACCTGAGGGCAGGGTTGCTAGTCCCAGACCTGCACATCCTGGATATAAAAGACAGGGTGAGTTGAATTCTTGATTAATGGTGGGTGAGACAGAATCTGCACAAGCAAATAATTGTTTAAGCCTAAAAGTGCAATACAACAGGTAAGAGAAAGCAGAATCTTGACTTTAATGCATTAAATAGCCTTTCTGTTTAACAAAAAATCCCTGTTATAAAATTACTTTCCTTATTCAATATTTATGATTGTTCAATTTACTTCAAAATAAATATAGACAAGAGATAAAATGATTGTAAAATTGGAAGATTGTTTTGCTTAAGCTCACTTTCTCTACATAATGTGATATAGCCTGTGGATAAAAAAATAGTGGGTTGTTTTTGTGTTGGGGTGGCTTGAGGTTGGGTTGCTTCTTTTTGTACCTGGTTTCAGCTTTTTCAATAAGTAAATTATGACATGTTTGTTGGAAAAAAAAATCAAAAACGAAAAAACAGAAACAAAAAAACACCCCACAAATTATTGAACTTTTTTTTTCATATATATGAAAATATTTGAGTAAAGTTAGCTATTAGCAGTTTCAGTGGGCATATTTCAGTGCTCACCAGATAGATAAGGAATTTGGTGATGTGCTTCATTTGAAGTCTCTAGGATTTAGACATCTGGTAATATTGCTATATTGCACCATTTTGGATACCTTCTTTCTATAAGAATAAACTTGGCCTTGTTTTTAAGCTGAATCTTCATCTCTAGAATCAGTTTTGTTCATAATTTTCTCAGAGAATCACAAGGGAAAGTGATGAAAAAAATGACAGGTGAAAAGCTAGAGGGACCGTTCATTTTACATGTCAGACTGGAACCTTAGTTTGAAACATTCAAAACTCTTGGCAAGGGTTAAAATTTAGTCCAGTTTTTTTAAGATTTCACTTTTCCAGATAAACACAAAAAGACCACTAAAAATATCCTTGCTGAATTTAATCACTTTTCAGTGTCAAAACTTATTTAGGTTTTGACACTGAAAAGAGACTAAATTAAACAGTAATTTATCTCTTGCTTCTGCAAGTCTTCTAGGAGGTGTTCCAAAAGAATAATCAATATACAACAGATAGACACTAAATATACCCTGAATATCTGGCAGTCTTTTATCCCTCAGGCTCACTCACTCTCAGTGCTGCCTGTGCCTTGCTGGCAGCATGAGGACCAGCTGAAAGGTTGAGTGCACACGTACTGCTTTTCATTTCTCCCCCTGCAAGTGCAGAAATCTCATTGTAATCAAGATGGCTAAGACATGCTCCATACAAGATGGGGACAAATCCTGGGTGCCTCTTTTCTCTCAGTAAAATCACAGACAACACTATTTTATAGTTACATTTAAGTAACCACAATTATTAAATCAAGTCAGAAAATTTGAGAATGATAGACCCAACTCAGAGACCAAACATCTATGTTCCTTCCTCCATTGATAAGTTTAAAAAAAAAAAAAAAAAAAATCCCTGACAAAAACTTGTGCTTCTCAAATCCAGACCTTGTATTTCCATTCCCTAGGTGCTACTTTTAATTTAAGGAGAGGTAGACTGAAGCAAAGCACAGATACAAGAAGGAAAGTTAAGCTCCTGTTTTAAACCTCCATCTGATGGTTTTGAATCTCACCATTAAAAATTCCATCTGGAGACCAAAGACACCTCACAACTAAGACAGGACAGCATAGTACCAGCTTGACATACCCCAGTTCTTGCAGTGGAGGAGAGCATTGCTCTAATTAAACACTAAACGAGGTTGATCTGGTTTTTTAACTGATTGGAAGAGAAATGCATTAATATAAATCATGCCAGATGAATTGTGGTATTGTATAAAAGTTATAAGCTGGCTGTGAATTATTTTAGGCTGGAAACTAGAGGTATATTCCAACAACATGAAAAAAGGAAGTTTGGAATAGAATTTCTATGAGAATTATGGGAAAAGGAGGGTCTAATTAATTTTATGTGGAGCTTGAAGAATTTATGAGTATGAATAGATTATATGGTTCCTTGAGTTGGCAAGGAGTCTGTTCAGCCCTCCATGAAATAAATCCTTGATGCAGGCTCCTCTGTCATCAGCTGAATCATCTATATTCACCAGGTTCTGACTTCATCTTTGGTTTAGTATCTATTATGATGAAGAAGGATTAGTTTGGATCGGCATTTTTTGTGATGTTACTTTTAATTTGTCAAAGACATGGTAGGCATTTTGTGTGTATGTTGCAAAAGAAATATAAATACATGACTTGCATTATTCACTCTGCATTATTATTATTTTATTAGCAACATTCTTTGAAGCTGTTGCAGACCAAAACACTATCTCAGCACTTTTTGGTGACCTATTTGTGCAGAATTTAAGCACTAGCCTAAAGGATATCCGTCGTGTACTACAGTGAGAATTATGGCAAACACACTGATTAAACAGCACCTTCCTCCTCAGTTTTACAGTTCTATTTTTAGTAAATCTGTATAGCCAGTGGGAAGATAAAGATTAACTTGATCAAATGTTCAGCAGTGCACTCCTTTCCACCCTCAGACAAGGGTTATGACTAAATCCCTGAGTGTTTAGGTAATAGCTCACAGAATATGTTAGCAAGTTGCAGTGGATTGAGCTCTGGCAGTCTGACACTTAGCTCTTGATGCCTTGGTTTTACAAGATAGTTATGACTGGAGATGCTTTTCACTAAGTAGTTTTAAATGAATTAAACCAGAAGGTTAGAGGACCATAATTTAACTGAAGAACTTCTTGTGTGTCCTGCCTTTAGAGTTCTGAGTTCTCCTGTCAGCACTGCTTGGGGCTGACAACTTAGGAATTAAAAGGTACTTAACTTTTAAGGGTTAACCAAGGAACCTCAAATGAAGTGTATCATTCTTCTCTGGAATGGGGAGAAAGAGAGAGAGAGAGATCTGTTTTAGCAGAAGGCTTCCCTGTGGTACCAGATAATCTACCTGACCGGAGTGTCATAAATCAGTCTGAAAGGAGACAGACTTAAAAATAATCGTATGACTCAAAAAAAATGTAAGACTTAGATGACTGTAACAGGAAAGACAACATAGTACAATCACAGCTAATGCTGCTCATAAGATTTTTTTTATGTCATTATTTTATGTGCATCTGTATTTATTCTCTCATGTTCATATTTCATAAATGCTAAGCAGTGAGACAAATTTTCGTAATGCTTTTCCCTTAAATGAAGGAAATACGATATAAAGACCAACTAGATTTCCTCTCCCACAGTATTTTTTCAACAACATTCCTTCTAGATCATCATTCCATATTTCATAATCTGTATCAGATAAAAACTTTTAAAGATTTTAACTCCTGTCTAAAGACACCTGGATCTCACAGCAGTAATGTTAGGTTTAGCTGCACCAGCTGATGCTAATATTTGCATTATCCTCAGTTGAGGGCCACTATCCTGTTACTAGGGAGAGCTAATTGGAGTTTAAAAACCCTTCTCACCTTTCATGAAAACCAATTAATCCAGAGTTTGTTGTGATTGCTTTATGAACCCAGCTGTAGGGTGTGAAGGCTGAGAAAAGAGCACGTTTCATTTAACCAACAAAGAAACCTTTAAAAAAAGCAGAAGTGAAAGATGTTGTTTCAATATTCTTCCTTATTAGCCATATTCAATTTGAATTTCCTAAACTGATGTACCAAAACCCATGATATCTCCTGCTGAAACTCTTAGATGTATTGTGTGCAATTAAATTTGGGGTAGAACCAAGATTTTAAACCCGTAGAGCACCTCCAACCACTAGATGATCAAATCAACCTTTTTCCTTCACTCACTTTTCTTCTGCTTCTGATCAAATCTTCAGTTGGGGGGTGGGGGAATAATCAGAGTTTTCCTCCACCCAAAATCTAAACTAACGAGTAGTAGAACACTAACGTGTACCTTACTGATATGATATCCATCAAGCATCCTGTGGTGCAGTTTTTGTTTTTCTTCTCTTAAGGCATTTCTCCTCCTGGTGATGGTAAATTATGACCTCAGTAGGGACAATCACTGTCCCAATTCCACATTTGCATGGGTTCTTATAATACGCCCAGTTTAGTCAGATTTTGGCTCTATATAGTACTGCCTATTCTCAACAATAGCACTCAGATTCTGGGCTGTTGGGTGTTTGGGAATACCCAGAGCAAATGGAAATTAATTAAGCATTTTGTAGCTTTCTATTTTTATTTTTTTTCCAAGCTATTTTGTGCTGGTTTGAACCTTTAGTTCTCCCACTAAAATCTGACAGTCCACTGATTATATTGCATGCTGGAATGAGAAGGTATCCTGCTCACCCTGGATGCCCCCATTGATCCACAATAGGACCGATGCTATAGTTATGCATGCACAAATATGTAAATGTCACAAATATACCTGTACACATAGACAAATGTACACATAGATTTTTAAAATTCTCTTCCCAAGAAAGGTGCTTCTGTCACCTCTGAACTTACAATATGCCTAGTCTGAATCTCCACACATGCTTAGCTATTTTTCTTCTGTTTGAATTATGTTATTCCTTATTTTTCTATACACCACTCCTGATCTTCCTTTGTGGATGTTTGACATTCTCCTTGATCTCTCTATCCTTTCTTTCCCTCTGGCTATTTACTGTCTGCTCCTTTTAACAGCCTCTTTTTCAAGTGTAACATAAGAACATTTGTTCCTGACTTAAAGTCATTGTCTCCTTACACAATTGAAATGAAGTGAAGTAAGTTCTCCCAAACCTCATAATACTTACTTGTAGCTCTTGTTAGTTATGACTCCTTCAAATTAGTGAACAAGCCTTGAATTTGATCTAAATATTTTAAAACTGGTATTGTCTTAACATAAGTAATCATTGGCTGGTACAAAGAAAAATAAAGGAATAAAGGGCTAGTTCTGATTCAGCTGTGAATGTTTCTCGGAATGGAGTAGGAATTATGGCCCTGTAGAGAAGGTGGTTCAGAACCAGTGAAAAAAAAAATCTACTTGTTTCATCTGGTAGTTTTGTGTTGCTTTCTTATACTCTTGACAGTGACGCCTGAGCTCATAATTCTTAGGGATGAAAATATTAAAAATCATACTATGTGAGGAAATCACCCTTCTTAGTTTTCTGTGGTTCCTATACTTATGAGTATCATCACCATTTTCTTTAACTTTAAAGACAGTGGTTTTACATATATCACTTTACAATTGTTCATTTGAGATTTACATTTCAGAAACACAAAAGTGTCAAAGAGATATAAAAAGATATGAAGTGGTTAAACTTGAGTTACTAGTACAAGAATTCTCCAATATTTGCCTACATATTACTTCAAAGGAAACCTTATACCAATTCAATCAAACTATTTTATTATTCATTATCTAGCTCTCAAAGCTTCATATACTTATGCTTAATTAATTTCTCTCAACTGTTAATTACTTTGGGTACAGATGACACTTATTCAGTCTCTTTTATCTATAGTTTTCATCATCTCTTTCGCCTCACCTAGATTCCTCCTCTGAACTCAAAGACTCATCTGAAAAAGTATAACTGAAATCATCAGTACTGTTAAATTTAGCTCAGAGGAGCGCCAAGTTCCACCCCAAACATTAGACTACATTTTTCAATGCATTTTCCTAAGCTTGAATTGAGATTGGTGGATTTGTTTCTTCAGTGTGATACCACTCTGACAAAGGAGTGATTATCAAAAAACACTGAATCACAGGCAGGGTAAGGTTGGAAGGCACCACAGTGGGGTCATCTGGTCCAACCTCCCTGCTCAGGCAGGGCCATCCCAGAGCACATGGAACAGCATTGTGTCTGGATTGCTCTTGAATATCTCCTGCAAGAGAGACTCCACACCCTCTCTGGGCAAACTGTTCCAGTGCTGGGTCCCCTGCACAGGAAAGAAGTTCTTCCTCATATTCAAGAGAAAATAAAAACCTCCTGACAAAGACTTCATAAAACATATCTGTATCATTCTCCTTATTTTCAGACATGGATTTTGACACTTAATCATAATTGAAAATCCCAGTAGTACCCAAGGAAGTTGTTCAGTCACCATCCCTGGAGGCATCTAAAAGAATGTGGATGCAGTGCTTAGGAACGTGGTTTAGTGGTAGGCTTGGCAGTGGTGGGTTAATGGCTGGACTCAATGATCTTAGAAGGCTTTTCTGACCTAAATTATTCTGTGATTCTATGACCTAGACTCCCATCAAATAATGTTCACCACACAAATTAAAGAAGTAACTGGAGCATCTGTGGATGCTCAAAAAAAGTCCTTTCCAGAAAAGGCTTTTCTGCATTTAGCCAGGGAAGTTTGGATGTCATAGTGATATGGCATCATAAAAAGAGGGTGCTGAGCATAGATCAGGGATATTCTTGAGTAACTACCTGCTGTTGAAATCCAGGCTGCCATCCCCTCATGTTTATCAGTATCTAAGTCTCCCTGCCTGAGTGACAGGGCTAGGCCATCCCTTATGTCATCATCATGCTTTGACCTGATCAGTCAATCCACCAGCAACAGCAGAAGAACTGTGACCAGTCAAAATCCTTTTCCCAGACTCAAGGGAGTAAAGGTCGGCAGCTCCCTTAGATTTGCAGCACAATCAAGAAAGTAACAAAAAAAGGAACTGACAGTGGGTGGAAAAATGCATTTTCCTGACTGGGAGATTGTACTGTGGACGGAGCTGCAAAACAGATGGGAGCTTCTCTGACCTTGCCTGCTCCAAATTTATCAGTGGGCATGTTTAATTAAAAACACATCAGATTAAGTCATTTTGTTATATGGGAAAATGTTAGAGTCCTTCAGGTGTGATCTCTGTTGGAAGAAATGCAACGAGGACAAGATTTTTCATTGCGGCAACAGAAATCAGGTGCAAAAATAGTTTAAAGCGCAGCCTGCTGGGGAATTGGACAGGACTGAGATAAGCAAGTGCATTGGCTTGTGCTTTTTATTGCTTTGGTCAGGGAGAAGACAGAGTAACTTACAATATGTGTGAAACACCCAGTTGAGACAAATTATGTTCATGTCACTCCTTTATTTCCCCATTTCCCTTATAGCTTATGTTTCTCTTGTATCAACCACCTTTCCCACTCAATTTTCCCTCTCTGGGACCGGCTGAAACTCAAATAAATTAACAGCCACATATGAGGAACTTCTTGTAAACTGGGAGCTAAAAAGAATAAGATATTAAGGAACAAATCCCTATTCCAATAAATGCTGCACAATGTGTTTATCAAGATCACCGATTCCTCTTGAGAGATTTAAATGAATTTTAATTCAATCTTTAGAAATAAAGACTTATTCACTTAATCTGGAAAATTTATTGCAAATTGCTATTAGTGGGTGCTAATAATAGAATTTACCATTTGCCCTTTAAATTCATGTTAAAGGGATGCAGGCCTTACGGTTAAAGCTCTCTGTGTGTATTTGTTCACACACACACTGACTTTGAACATGTATGTATGTGCACAGGCTTGGTTCTCTGGAGGTTGCTAATTTATGAAGGCATTATAAGTCCCTTTCCAAATACTCCTTCTCTGGGCAGACTACAATCAGAAACATGAAAGTATTTTAAAACAGTTCATTTGCCACGAAGATTTACTAATAGAAAATAAACATTAACAGCTGACAGACAGGAACTGTTAGAATAATGTTTGAGTAGGATAATAATAGATATTAAAGATGTCTCTGTCTTTCCCAATATATAAAAAAACAAACAAACAAACAAACCAACCACAAAGGCATAAATAGTAGGAGTTACAAATTCCATGCATAAGTCCATGGTAGAACTGCATCAATGGAAAGAGGAATACACTATTGTAATTTCCTAACTGACCACCCTGAGCACCAGGAGATCAGAAGTGATCTAATTTTTTAACAAATGTAGTTCCTATTCTAATTGCAGCTCCTTCCTCAAATGAAATGTTGATGTTAATAATGCAGGGATTATGAGCCCATATAAAGTTCTAATGATACCTTCAACAAACCTTATACTTACATTGATAAATATGATTTGGGGTTTTTTTGGTATCTGAAATGGTCTTAAATTACCAAGAAGCTCGCAAAATACATTAGCATGGTACTCCAGAGATTATTAATATTAAAGATGAAATGTCTGTGAAGATGACATTAAGGATCTGATGTGAACTGACAAAAGCAAATGAATTTCAAGTTAAACTGGCTACCTTGTCCTTAATTCACCTTGGGGTGTCTACCAGTGGTGTCAGAATTGATGTAGAGTGGCATGAATGTTTAGGATGCCCATTGGTGTATTGGCAGAGGGCAGTGTCTGTGGGCTGTTCTCCTAGTCATGTGGAGGATTGCTCTGCTTCCCACAGATATAGTTCAGACTTTTAAATGTTAGTTGTGAAGTCTCAAGTATTTTCTTAAAGGTCAGTTCAAGCAATTAAAAACATAGTCTGGATAGGACATTTTTTTTTTTTAAATTAAATTTAATTGTAATCATCTACCTTTTAATTTTTAATTCCATTTTCCAGGTTTGGGTATCTTCAGATTTTCAGCTCCTATTTTAATTGGAAACTATGTTCTTCTCTTCCTCTTTCCCCAGAAAATTGATTTCTAAGGCTGAGGTGTTATTTTCAAGTACTCAATTAACATTTGAACATTTGTCTTTCAATTACTGTCTTTCAATTTCACAATTTGCTCTGGAGCACATGAATTAATGTCCTCAGGCAGACATTAACAGCAGACTCAGGGCTGTTTTTTAAAACTCCCCCGTACACAGAATGCTTAAGGGGCAGGTCAACATATATTTTCTTCAGCAGCAAAGATGGTTTAAGACATCTATTCCTAGCTCCTTCTTTTTGATTTGGCCAGCACTTCAATTTAGTAATGTAATGCAACTGTTTGGTTTATCTGGTGAATTGTAGAACTTTATTGAACTCAAACCCTTCCTAAATAGTTTCTCCTTTCCCATAATGTAGGGACTTTGGACGATGCACTGTTGTTGTCCACCTACAGCACAAGGTGAGAAGGAAGGAGTTGAGTTGTGGAGGAGCCAAAATTTTTCCACAGAAAGTCACCAAGCATCACTTTGGTGCAAAGCAAGTCTTTCATGTCAGGGAACTGTAAATTCAAGAAGGTGCAGACACCTGAGAGTGGAGATACATTGCAACACAACCTCATCGTGTCAACTGCTGGCATGAAAATATAATAGCCTCCCTCAATCAAGCAGTCAAGCAAATTTAAATTAAATTAGAAAAATCACCTCAGGAGGGGAAGGGAAAAGAGAATGGGGAATACCAAGTGCCAGATATGAGTATGAGGCAAATTAAAAGACTTAACATGATGAATCCCTGTGCAAATGGGCTTTTATACTGGAACCGCTGTCAGTCCCTCTGTTTTAACAGTGCTGCCAAGCCCTGCCATATGAAAGCATAAAAGGAATCATCTGCTGTGTTTGGTCCAGATTCAGCTCCCTCCTCCTTGCTTCATGGACCACATACAAACCTTTTGGGAGACCAAGTGACATCAGTAATTAGACCCTCCTCTGCAAGAACACACTGACAGGTACCTCAGGCAGTTCCAAGTCATTCCGTTCAGATTTATGCACCCTCTGTCCTGAAAAAGCCTCGGTGCAACCTTCCCTCAACCTACCCAGAGGGCAGAGCATCTCTGGAGTTTTAGTCAAAAAGTTGGGAGCTAAAAAAAAATTTCTCAAATAGGTAAAATGTAGCTAGAAACAGAAACATAAAAAAATAAAACCTCCAAGTTCATCAGTGATTTCCAAGAGCCTGAAGTACCATGGAAGTGAATTAGGGTCACACTTAAAAGCGTTAAAAATGCAAATCCCAAAGTTTAAACTAGGCAAAGTATTACAGAAAACATATGATTTTTAGAGCACCTCTCTGTCTCCACAGTAAGACTCTCATGTTAGTCTTTCATAATAAATCATTAAATCAAATTATCTCTTCACAGCATGCCACACAGCCTATGTCAAGAACAGGGGCTCAGAAGTCATAAGCAGTGGGAAATATATTCCTGCTTGGGTTTCTGGGCATGGCTGAGCAGTCAGGCAGATCTCTGTTTCTTCTTCTACATGTTGAGAATTGTGTCATCCTTGACTGATGACTACTAATCCCTGTTAGCAGAAGCTTACCAAGGAATGGATGCTGGATGCTATGGTTAGCTCAGATGAAATACTTGTTGGCTGGATTATTTAATTGATAGTGAGAAATAGTGGGAAAAGGGCATGGATATTCAGCAACATATCACATGGCTGCTTAGGTGCCTAAACCATCTGCTCAATGACTCCTTCTCACATATTTCACCTCCTGCTGAAAACAAGAAAACACTAGAGGCACCTTCATGTATAAACAGAGAAAAATTCTTTAGGCAGAGAGGGTCATGACCCATTCATGGGGAAGCTCACAAAATTTCTAAATCCATACATATTCTAACCCTTTCACTGCAGTTTTTCACCACCTTTTTTTCCCCTCCATGGGAGAACTTGTATAGGGAGATGAACCAGATCTTCTGCATGGTGCTAAATATTTTACCCCAGCTCCGCCTTCTGCATTTTGTTTTAGGTTGGCTTCCAGCTAAAGAGAGTCACCTCTTTTGATATGTTACTCCCTTGTGTCCTGCCTGGCTATATTACATTACGAGTTCAGCACTCAGACATGGGAAAAGTTTGAGGATTTTCTGACAAGCCATTTTTAGTGAAAACCTCCCGCAGCACAGAAGCAGCATGGTAAATGCAAAGATTACTCAAGTAACTTCAGAAAGTCCTTTCATTTGCCCCAGTGGGCTTTAAATGCAGCTCTCAATAGAAACATTACTAATGAGTTTGAATTCTATGAGGTGAGGCCCTTGGATAGTGATAATGCCTTTTACTAGACCATTTTGCACAAGTGAGAAATATGGAAATTGCAAGCCTTTTTTTCTCCATGTAAACTTGGTCTTCTGTCTTTGGGGCTAATGATGACTTCAATAATTGCAGGAAAATTTAGCATGTAGTGAAAGAAAGAGGCTATTACTCATCCAAATGCCAATAACTTTGGATGGATTTCAAATGTGTACATTTCAAACCTATAACCCTGAGAAGAAAATATCCGTACTGGTGCACAAACTATCTGGCTCCATGAAGATCAAGTAATTCTATAAAAATCACTTCATGACCTCTTGCTATTGTCGCTGCTGATTAAAAGTACATCTCTTTCATCTTAAGACTGGAGAGGCTAGAAGGTTTTCTGCCTAAAAAAGGTACCCAAGAAGCTGTCCAGCTCTCAAATCCACAGTGGCTCCTGAGTTCCTCACAGTTCAGCTATAAATGAGTTGGTATCTGGAGATTAAATCTTGCATATTCAATGAAATGAAAGACAAGGGGATTGTCCTACACTAGCTGCAGAGCTAAAGACAGGTTAGGATCTTTTAGCCCCGTCTGATCTCATGCAGGATTAATTTCCCTTAATTTTGATTATGTGTGAGTTAAAGATATAACCTAATATATATTTCCAGGTTCTCTTTATATTCTATGAAGAAAAAAGCAGCACATATACAAAATGATTTATCTGCCCTAGGACAGGATGACTCATTCCTCAGAAGTAAGTATTTCTTTCCATTGACTATAGATAAATGATTAGCTTAGATTAGGTATCTATTTATAGATAAAGTTAGGGCAGGTAAATTGTATTCTAAGGCAAAAATTCCCAGACGGATTTCCATTAACTCTGAGGACATTGCCCTCATATATGGGAGCGTTTTGAATCCCTGTCAAGCTCTTACCAGTAACTTGATTCAGTATTTGTCTTGTGGTAAACATCTAGACCCCATAGTGGCAAAGAAAGAAAATACGTAAAGTTATCCAAAATGGAGAGCAGTTTACCAAATGCAGAGAAGATGCGTCACCTCTCTGTACAGCAATAGGGTGAATCAGAACCACCTCAGTGCTTTTCCTTTTGGGAAATAACTCTACAGTCTCTGTTGAACCTGATGTAGTAAAGAGTAAGGACATTCTTATTCCCTACTCTTCCCAATCAGCACTGCATGGATTCTAATGGTGGAGAGTATCCTGGTCTTGATGAAGTTAAGAATGTCAGTTGTTGGTGTTGGTAAGGTGGGGTAAAGAGGCTGTTAAAAATAAATAAATGACTAAAAGGTAAGTAGATTAATTAATAAATAAATAAACAATAACATTAAACATATATAGTCTTATAGCATTGTTGAGGGGAACAAGATATGAATACTCATTTCTGGACTCAGAATGGGTTGTAAATTCACACCTTTCTATCACCATTCACCAATTTTTGGTTCATGTAGGTACCCATAAATGACAGCAGTGTGTGATTAACATTGGCCAGTATATATGGAAAAAATAAGAATGTATTTCTGATTACAGATAAGTAATAATGTTCTGAATATCTCAGAAGAGGGCCTCACAATAAATGGAATAATAAATCCTGCCCCACCTCTGTGACCAGGCACTAGTTCAAGGTGTTACTTATATTTCTTTTTGCCCATTATGACTAACTTTTCATTTCATTCAGATCTCCTCTCCTCTCCTCTCCTCTCCACTCCTCTC
>VZRR01006869.1:820931-845300 GCA_013398015.1 Oreocharis arfaki | reverse complement strand
AGTAGTATCAAAGAGCCGATTATTTAATTACAGCTGTAGTTTCATCCCCAAAACACTAGTGTTTCATGAGTACCTTCATGATATTGTCTGTATTCCTTCCAAGAAAAAGCTGCACCATATCTTAATGATTCATAACAGCACTCTTCCAGTGAGGTATATGATCATATCGGCTTTAAGCATGACAAATAGACTCAGCAAGCCTTTCCTCAGAAATAAGAATGGTCCAGTGTTTCGAGACAAATTATCATGATCTGAGACATCTGTGTTCAGTTCTCTCCTACAGCCTGTGGCAATTTTTTGAGAGACATTTTAAATGCTAACTTAGGATAGGATTTATCTGAACCAACTTTGACCATTTAAAATTGAATATCTAATTTAATATACTGGCCATGCAAAATATATCTATATTCAATGGAAAGATAGAAGCATGTGTAGGAACCTGTTCTGGATAATTCATCATAGCAGTCTTAGAATAGGGGGGAAAGACACATTAATTAAAGAGTATTTTTCTCCCTCTCTGTTGTGGATGTACAGGGAATTTAAGCTGCAGATCTCATTCCTGAAAGACAAAGATAAAAACCATATTCATTCCTTGACAGATGCCAAAGGATTGGTGTACACTTAACACTTGCATCGACACCTACAGAAATCAGTGAGGACGGAGAAACACAAATAATAATATCTGCCTCTGTCTTTTTCTATAGCTCCATTTCTCATCTGAAAGACAAAAATAAGACTCCTGTCTTCTCAGGGGTAGTGAGCACAAGGCTGTTAAGGATGATAAGACCCTTTAGCATAAGTAGATTGAAGGTTCAAGGTATATCCAAAGCCAGGTGGTCTGAAACCAAGGCCACTCCTAAACCCAGGAGAAATAACCATGAGTTGAAGCGTGTTAATGCTTTGGTCAGTCTACATGGCAGAAAAACGTGGATGAATCCAAGGAAAAATCACATCATGGCCCTAAGGCTATGAAGCAGTTTGGCAGTGTTAAGCACGACTGAAGTAAGTATTTAGGATTATTATTACAGCTGACACACTGCATCTTTCGCCAGATAAATAAGATCAGCTATGTAAGTAGGACATAAGGTTAAAGCACTTGACTAGTGGTTACCAGATGTGAGCTTTGACACTGTTTAGCTTTGACACTGATTCCCTGTCTGCCCTTTGTCATTTCCCATCTCTGGAAGGTCAGTCTCTGCCCTTGAATACAGCGCCAAAGAGCACAGAAAAATCACATATGTGCAGTGGGGCCATGGTAGAGTTCTTGCTCTTGCCTGTTAAATGTAAAGTAAGTTAAATACAGCATTGGTTTTGCTGGTTTTTGCATCATGTGTTCATTAAGCCTGGACATTTACTTGAGGATTATTTTGAAAGACCAACAGGCAGAGGGGATCAATCCATCAATGAATTACACAAAACCAGATATCAGTGAAGAAATTAATATCTAAGGAGTCACTGGCTGATAAGTAATCATTTGGGTAAGGGTTGTATTTGGTGCTGAGAGCCCATGTATTTCTTACTAAATACAATTTGCAACATTTCCTTTGTTTTGACAGAGGCAAGGTGATTAAATCTCTCTTGAAGCAGGAAAGATTATAAACCAGCTCCCATTAATGTTTAGTTCTGTGCCTCAGTAGCTTGTCCTTTATTCAAACTGAGCCAAGATGAGCACATTTTGCCTACTTAGATTGCAAGTCCTTTACAGTGTTCTTAGCAATATTTTGTTCCTTTATGTGTTGCTGTAATACAAATAGCAACAATATTAACCAATAATAATACTTTGATTCCCCTGGCTAATTCTCTTGATCATGTTCCATATGTGAAAAGAAAAATAAAACAATCTCAGAAACAATAAAAAATAATGGAAGGGTATTCATCTTATGGATATCCAATATCTCTTTATTATTCCTATGTAAGCAACTGCTAAATTAAATGACACTGGGTTTATCAGCTGAAAAGGAATCTGAATGGCTTTCTAGTTCAAAAACAGGATAATATTTCTTCTTTAAACAGTATCACAGCCTAATGCTATCTATACACAACAAGGGCCTGTATCTACAGTACAGCAATGTGGCACAAGCTAAAGGATGAAACACCTCCTCGTTGATGAAAATGTAAATTGCTACATGCTGATCCTTTGCTCACAGGAAGTTTCAATCTGTGTTTACACAGGAACAAATTCTGGCTTCTGAGAGGCGATATGCTCATTGAAGGAGCCTTGCACTGCAGGAGCTGTGCTGAAAACAGCACTCACAACCCCTGCTGGCTCACCATCAATGTCCAAAAGATGGTTTCATAATGACTGAAAACAAGGATTTTCCCACGTTTTGAGTTTCACTCCCCTCAGTGTAGCAGTATCTTAGGAAGTCTTAAATTGTTCCAGATTTTCAGCAGCAAATATTAAAAACCAAACAGACGAACAAAACTCCTCCTAATTTTCATCCTCATATTAGCAAAGTAATTTGACCACTTGGCTTTGTGTACAGTCTTTCAGCTGAGACATCACTGTTCCCTAATGATTACTGCCATTCACCTGCCCTGGGCTTGTGACACTCGGGATCAGAGCTGGTTTGGTCCTGACACAGGCATGCTCTGTATGTGCTCTAATTTGAGGTCACAGACTGGGTACTGAAACAGTGAAGGACATCTTTTAGTGTCAGTGTCCGCTCTGGAAG
This sequence comes from Oreocharis arfaki, assembly GCA_013398015.1. Taxonomy (NCBI): domain Eukaryota; kingdom Metazoa; phylum Chordata; class Aves; order Passeriformes; family Paramythiidae; genus Oreocharis; species Oreocharis arfaki. Next base: position 842,625 of record VZRR01006869.1, on the reverse strand, counting down.
GATCCCCCACCAATTTCTTTACTTCTGAAGCCAATATGAGTTAGAAAAATCTGAGTCTCAAGATATTATTATAGTAGTTTCATCATGTTTAGAAACAGTGTCAATCCACGACAGTCTCAGACATAGCCAGCTCATAGGAGACAAAGCCCATTTCTTTATTGCTGGATTCTCTTAACCTCTAAAATGAGGGAGGTGACTGTGCCCCAGTACTCTGCTCTTATGTGACCTCACCTGCAGTACTTCATCCAGCTCTGGGGTCCCCAGCGCAAAAAGAACAGACACCTCTTGCACTAAGTCCAGAGGAAGCCTCCAAGCTGATCAGAAGGATAGAGCACCTCTGCTTTGAGGAAAGGTTGAGAGAATTGCCATTGTTCAGACCGGAAAAGGGAAGGGTTTGAGGTAACCTAACTGCAGCCTTCCAGTATCTGAAGGAACCTGCAAGAAAGATGAAGAGGGACTTACAAGAGCACGGAGTTACAGGACAAGGGGAAATGGCTTCAAACTGTCAGAAAGTAGATTCAGATTAGATATTGGGAAGAAATTCTTCACTGTGAGAGTGCTGAAGCACTGGAACAGGCTGTTCAAAGAAGTGGTGGGCATCTCATCCCTGGAAGTGTTCCAGGCCAGGCTGGATGGAGCTTGGAGCAACCTTGTCAAGTCGAAGGTGTCCCTGCTCATGGCAGGGGGCTTGGAACTGGATCATCTTTTAGGTCCCTTCCAACCCAGGCTGTTCTATGGTTCTATGACTCTATGGGACTGGTCATTGGACCTTCTTATCTCCAACCACATCTGTGATCTGTCTGAGACAGCTGCAGTTACAAGTGTCACAGTGATGCCACAGACAGTGTGAACAGTATAGTGGTAAGAACAACGAAGCCCCAATGTCCAAGACCACCTCTTGGTTTACTCTACTGCTATGAATTTAGCTCACATCATACACCCCCTCATATCCTTACTTCCACAAAGATAAAATTAATCTTTTTGATCTGAAGTCAATAAGCAAGAACTGGTTTAATTCCTCCTTTTGTTGAAATTTAAATGAGATTTCTTCTACTCTGTTTTCAATAAGCTTGTCATTACAGCTCAGAGCAGAATTTTCCTTGTAGGAAATGCACACGGATTTCAAGAGAAATGAACTCACCTACTGCTGAACAGCAGCTTATGACCCGGCTTGGTGATAAGCGAGCTTTAATTATAAATGTTAAGGTTACAGAAAGATGAAGGACAGAAAGGTTCTGAGGAGCAGCATGGTCTTCAGCTAGCTAATAAAGGGTTTGTCTCAGTTATCTCAGTGTAGTGCACAGGAAATGTTTTGTAATCCAAAGCATCCTAGTGGAAGGTATCGCATAGGGCCTCCAGGAAACCTGAGCTGGTCTACAGCAGCAGGCAGTGGTGACACTGAATATCCTAAATGAGAGACATCTATGTTTAGGCATCTCTATCTCTCCCACAGTTCCTTTAACGCCACAGTTGGAAGCAGATAACAATAAAATCAAGCCTCCGATAGTTAAAACCAGTACATTTCAAAATGGAAATAAGCACTCACATCATGGCTGAGATGAATAAACGACATTTAGCAAAGGGCTGCCTAAATTCTCCCCTCACCTCTACATCTTGCGAGGCAAAAAGCTTTTTCTAAAGCCGGGTAATTTGCTGTCATCTGACATCATGGAAAAATCATTGTGTGGAATTCCAAAATCACTGCTAAGGTTAAATCAGATTAAATTATTAGTCCTGCCCTCAGACTGCACTTCTGCTTACTCTGAGGCAATTTCCACTTCTTTTGTGTATTTATAACACCTGATTAATTAAACATCTCTAAAAACATGGTTAAGCAATCCCTCCTGTACTTAAGTAATCACTCCAATACTATTAATGGTATGCATGTACATAGTTCATTTACACACTCTGTCTTCCTAGTTCCCCTTTTCTACCAAAAAGGTCTTCGTAAATTCAGCTTTTGATCTCTAAAAAAACCTCATCTTCTCAGGAAAGAGCTCATTAGTCACGAATGTAGAAAAAGTAACAAAAGCCCAATTCCATAAAGGTTAAAGCTCTTCCAGTTCAACTATTCTTTTTTTATATTCTTTTAATTAAGAAGCTGTTCTGATTCATCCATCAAAAAAGCTTTTATCTTTCAGTTCATAATGAATTAAGACATTACCTGGCAATTCCTTAACTACAGCAACCCATTTAAGTACTAACTAAAAAATCCACAGTAACATAAACGGTGTTTTACTCAGACCTCTGACATAGATAAATTATTGAATATTAGTTTGCTTTGGTGTTATTTGCTACTTTTAATTTTTCTTTTTAATTGGGTTCTGGGTTTATCCTAAAGGTAAAGGGTAAAGGAAATATCTGAAATCTTGGCATATTATGGGAAAGATTCCTGTGCATATCTCTGTATGTATCTACCTATAAGTGACTCGTGGGATAAATCATTGCAGACCCCCACAAGGGCATCCAAGTGGTCAGGGGTCATCACAATATAGATTAAGGCTGGGGTTCAAGTGGACAGAGTTTTGCTATGTCCTGCAGCCTTTTAGCATCCTCATCATAAGACCTTGTGGAAAGAGTCAGGACAGGTAGTGCTTGACTACCTGTTTATATTCCTCCGACAGTATCAGGGGCAACATTTCTCCCTGAAGCCTATTCTTGATGCATTTGGCAACACTTCAGTTATAGAGCATATTAAACTGAAACTGCTTTAGGATCAGGACTGTGAAACTTGATCTTCTGCATTCCCAGTGTGCCAGTACCTCCTCATTCCATCACATCATCCACGATGTGAGCTAGCAGGCACTTAGGGCCTGGGATGCCAGAAAAACAGTGCTTGGTCCTCTTCCCTGGTTAAGAAGCCAACATTTTCCATCCAGCACACACAGAAGCTGTGAAACTCAAGTGTATTGCATTGGTCACATCTTTTGATGCAGTTTTTACCAGATACACTCCTGCTCAAAACTGGATGCTGGTTTTGATGGTGTGGCCCAAGATGGAAGGCCGACAAGTCACAGAAGTTTGACTGCTAGTCCTGCTAAACCCTTGTTTTAATCACTATTTATTTCAATATCTCTGTAAGTGGGACTGGAGATATTCAGTAGGATACCAAGTTTATAACAGTTACACAACAAAAAAGCAGAGTGAAGTGATAAGCCAGGTAACAAAACATAACCTTTGTCTTCCTTTGTCACTGGGAAATGTTATGTGCTTAATACGATGCTTTGCAATTGTCTCTATTCATTATTAAAAAGAAGTTTTCCTTTCTAACAGAAGTCAGGGAAGTAAAAAAACCACCATAAATCACAAACCATTTATTCCATTCATTGATTAGCTGATGGATCTAGATATGTTTTCAATGATTTAGATTGCCTTGAAGTTTTCCTATTTTACCAGCGATGCAGATATATCTGAATTAATGACACATGTCACTCTGGAATGATTGACCTCTGGTAGTGGGGAAGAAAAAAACCACAATAATAAGGCTGATGTGGGATTCAATTGACCAAAGATATATTAACCTTATAGATAACTAGATCTAACTGAGTCCTGGGTTCTCTTTTATAGTCAAGAGAAACAGGCATGACTGGTGCAGTCAATCTCATGCTAAACTAGACTTCCATAATAAATCAGATTAATTGTGGCCTTGAGATACTTATTTCTCTTCTTTGGCTTTAAAGGAAGACTGAATTTCCTAGCTCTAGTCCCAGCATTGCCTTATAGATGCAGAAAGACAAATAAGTTAAACCCACTCCAGTGATCTGGATATGATATCATAAAATATGAGTTTCATGAATTATTAATATCTACCTATAATTATAGGGAGTAAGCAAACTGTTTTAAACTTGGCATAAACACCATTCATACACATTGACTAATTTTTAAAATATGTGATCATGTGATCAGGCCTCATTTATATTTCCCCATGACATCACAGCATTAAGAACAGAGGTTCGTGCACACAGAACAATCATTCAGGTGGCACATTAAATATTGGTGGTCTGAGATTTTACCAATAGTCACAAAATGGATTATGGGAGGAGAAAATGCTCTCTTGCAAGTAATGACAGACATCACAACAAACCTCTGAGTGTTTGCAATCCATTTCAGACATCTAGAACTTCATCAGTCCTAATCGTGCCAGACTACCTTCATGTGGATAAAGAGTGACTTTAAAGGGTTGGGTCATCTAAACCATTTCAGAGATCTGTCATGTAGAGCAGCAGGAACACAGCTTTAGGCTGTCATTCCTATTAAGCAGCAAGTGGCAGGAATTTCAGAGTCCTACATGTCCATTTCTTCTACGTTGTTGTTCTGAAAGATGACGCACCACAGCAGTGTTATCTGTACATTTTTAAGCAGCTCATTTTATTTGCCTCAGAACCTGCAAAAAATTATCAAAGAGAAACAAGAAAGAAAGCTTTCCTATTCCTTTATAAAAAAAGCCCACCAAGCAACCAATCAACCAACAAACAAACAAACAAACAAACAAACAAAAAACCAAAAGAAAACAAACCAAACAAACACATCAGAAAACAAAACCAGAATTTAAAGGAATTTAATGAATCTCACAGTGTTTTCCAATCTTTTTTTATTGAGAACTTCTCTAGGTACTGATTATTCTGGCTAATCTCTTAAAGAAAGCTGAAAATATATGCGACAGTGAATTCCACTTAGACATTAACATGGAGGTATTAAATATGATATCTGTCTTTATCACTGCCTTAACTGTTTACAAAGTTTAGCTTATATGAAGTTGTTGGCCAGAAAACAAACAGGTAAGAAAATAAAAAAGAAAAAAGCCAAAGATAAGTACTATCAATTTAGTTTTTCAAAATAGGAAGAAATCCTCACCAGGGGCAGTGAGTCGCTTTATACATCCATTGCTAATACTATTAGGTGTATTTAGTTCAATCAGAAAGTATCCTGTGTTACAGTCAGAGATTTGAATTGCCTTGATTAGAGGCGTGGCATATTCAAGATGAAATTGTGGAAGCTTGAGGCTTCAACACTTAATGTTGTCAATGTACATTCTGAGTGTATTTCCATGCAGTGTGCATCTTTTCCAGTGAAAATAAAGGTCTGGGTTGGTTTTTGTTTGTTTCTTTGTTTGTTTCTTTGTTTGTTTGTTTGTTTTTCTGGCTCTCTGGGCACAAAAAGTAGGCGTGTGCAAGAACCTGCTGATTGGGTTGGGAAATTTTACAGAAACACAGAATGTTAAAGTAATAAATGAAATGACGCTAAGGAAGAAAATTTCCACCCTGCAGAAGTTTCTGTAAACATCCATAGGCTCCTGTTAAATTACTGTACAGCACTGGGAAATTGTATTGACTTCATAAATAAGAATGAAGAGTAGGTAAGAGTCCTTGATTTCTCTAAATGATAAAAGGTATATAACAGATATTATGGTACTTGACATTGAGAGATCAATTTCTTTCTTCAGAAGGGCAAGGAAAGAAGACCCACTCGGAGTCATATTCTGTGATAAAAAAGGAACAAATCCAAGATTTCACTCTGACTATACTTGTAAATTATCACTTATGAAATGTCTTTCAGCTGCAAACAGAAATCCTGGTGTTCTAACTGCCAGTCCGATGAGGAAATAGCTTTAACAGAATCTATAAAGGATTTGTAATTCTTATGGTATAAATCCACCTGTTTATATACAGGTATTTTTGTTTTGTTTTGTTTTTTTATAAATTCAATCCTTAAAAGCAGAAAACTTTTTAATAAATGTACTATTTCTATTAAGGGGGGAAGATGAGGATTTTAAAATCTTGACAGTTCTAATGGATTTTACCACAAACAATCAAACAAACCTCCCCTGAATCCTTCTCCAGACATTTAAACAGGAACTAAAATATTAAATTTAAATTGTATTCATCACAGAATAATAATGTTGCTCATTACATGTAGCTTCAGGTATTGTCTGTGGGAAAGACTTAACTGAAAGATTTCAGAAGTTTTCTTCAGTGTTATCACACTAAGGAAATTGTTCTGTAGTACTCTGCTTTTTGGCCATTTACAATTATACTCATTCAGCTTTTATCTGAACATGGAATGTTCTTTCAGAGTTCATTTGAAAACCAAAGGATTACATAAAAAGAATTTTTCTATTTCTGTATTATAATGATTTTCATCCAAGAATCCCCTGGCAGCTTAAAAAATTAATTGAATAAGCCTGTCTGTCATATAGGCAAAGATTCTGTTTTATAAATGAGTAAAGTGAAGCAGACAGACTGAATGGCAGAGGCAGACACTGAGGTGTGAGCTCCAGACTGTCTTCAGCTAGAGCAGCATTGAGGCATGCTTATCATTTTAAGCACGTAATTAAGTGTTATTAGAGTTAATTCAGCTGCTTATGTTCTGATTGCACTGGAAATTCATGCAAATGTTGCTTAACTGCTGTCCCAGTTTGAAGTAAGGAGGGTGGTACATAAGTTGAGGGAGAACATGATAGATTGAGACCTCAGCTAACCTGTCACACTGTGGACTAGATTAGCTAAGAGATTTCATATCACTGCTTCTCCAAATGTATAGCCATGGATGCACACAGAAAATAACCTCAGCCTTTTGAGTTGAAGGTCCAAATTCAGGAAAATGTTTTACAGAGGTGAAGTGGTCTTAGAGGTAAGAAAGCAGGGGCAATGAAATTACTAGATGAAAATAGAAAGATCATGATATGCCTATAGACCCCTAGGGTAAAGATCTCAGTTCTCTCTCTACAAAGTGTGAAGATTTGAAGGCTTTCTAAGTTCCTTCTAAATTACTGACATGCTTCCAGATGCTCTTCAAATTATGTTACTGTTAAGATCCAAATGGCCATGTTTAAACTTGACTAGACTAGCCTAGAATAATAGAATATTTTACCTGGAAGGGACCTAGAATGGTCATCTAGGGTCACAGAAGTATTTAGGTTGGAAAAGACCCTCAAGATCATCCAGTCCAACTGTAAATCTAACACTAACAAGTCCAGTACTAAACCATGTTCCTAAGCACCACATCTTCACATTTTTAAATATAATTCTATAATTCTGTGATCTCCAGGGATGGTGATCAGCCACTTCCCTGGGCAGCCCTTCCAGTGCTCGATAATCCTTTCAGTTTCACTCCTGCCCTACCTGGTGTTGTCTTCAAACTTCCTGAGTGTGCCCTCAATTCCCTCGTCCAGATCACTGATGAAGATATTAAAGAGAACTGTCCCCAAAACTGAGTCCTGGGGAACACCACTTGTGACTGGCCACCAACTCAGCATAATCTGTGATTCTGTGATTCATCAGCACTCTCTGGGCCTGTTTTTTTTTTACCCAGAAAAGACCATACTCTAGTCCAACTGCAGCTGCATATTTAAATTAGCTTGTCATGAGAGACCCAGAATGATTTTGGTCTCCATCACCTTTTTCACTGTTTTTTTAAATTTTGTTTTGGTTTTTTTTGTTTTCTTTTTGTTTTTTTTTTTTAATTTTTCTTTTTCTCTCCACAGATTCTTAAACTCTGAGGCCTTGTCTTCTGTGGCAAAGTATCACTTGTGCCTACATCTTACACTACTTTTTGCACATTTAGTTACAGAATTCCATCTCTGGCAATTAAGCATCTGAATAAACTTGCTTAGCTTTGTAGTGATAAAGGAGGTAAAGGAAGAAAAGGAGAGATTTCAGCATGTGATAATTAATCAAAATTTCATCTTCACAGACACACCACACCACATTATTTATGGTTATATCGAAAGGTCCCTGGAGGTTGCTATGTCTTTACTTCTGTGTCAGCAAATAAAAGCAGTTTGTGGCACAGAGGGCAAATGCTGTGCCATAGTTTTTATTGCCAGAGGGAATAAAGCACACCATCTTCTCCACACACCTTGGTGGCAAACATGCAGCTTGTGCAGGTTTGTGTTGCGTTGGCTTGTGCTGCCCTGGGAAGAAGGTCAGGGCGTTGGGAGAGCAAGTTCATTGTCACAGGCCAAAGCTGTGCCAGGGGACGTGCTGGGTGACCATGTACATAACCCACTTCCATCAGATTTTTGTTTAGAGACACATCTTTTCCTTTCTGCATTCCTGCAGCTGAATTTTGCGAGTCGGGTGAAATTCAATTTACGCACAGGTAAAAGACAATACATAAACACACATTAAATAGGACTCTGAAGGGGGAAAGAAGAGAAAAAGGGAGAGGAGGTACATCATCAGCCAGCTTGTGCACGTTGCATATAAAATATTACCTGTGTCAGGGAAATTGAGAAGAGGTAAACAGAGTGGGTGTCCACTCAATGGTGTCTGGGGATATTCTAGATGCAGTAAATCGGGTTTTTGCATCCAAAAGTACAGAGACAATGAGATAAATAACAGGAACTGATAGAAGAGCTTAGCTGCCTTGTACATCTTCATCAGACAGCCTCAGATTTTAGGTAATTTTTGAGGAAGTTATGCAGGATATGTTTTCCTGACTGCATTAAAGATACAGAGATGCCTTTCAGTTCCATTTCTTAAAGTAATTACATTTACTACTTTTCCAGTTAGGTCATCTAGAAGCCTGTGAAAAGTTTAGTTTCCTGTGATATTTTTTAGAAAATTGTCTTTTAAACATATGACTCACTGGAGAAGTTAAATGCTTTTTCCTGTAACAGCAGCCATAATCTAAATGCTTTGTCTGGAATCCCATCAATACTGTACAGTTGGCCAGCAAATGATTCTTGTTGCATTAAATTACATTTCTGTTTTCCTGGGCTGCCTCTTCAAATTTTCGTGACACTTCAATTCATTAAGCAGATGGAGATGGAATTTGTGACTGAAATGTTTTGTTCAATAAGATGTAAGTTCATTCCCTGCAAACCAGTGTAAACCAGCTTGCTTAGAGGAGGGTGGTTTCACTTCAGCACCTTTCCTAATAACTGCTTGAATGGTCCCTTAGAGAAATCCATTTCTGGCAAATCATGCACCGTTGATTAAATACCTTTATTTAATGCTGCCTCTCCCTTGGTAGATGCAAAGAAGCTGAAACTGGAAAGTTGTTGATTATGATGATATTGGACAATTAATTATGCAATGTAATAACCTTTGACCCAAACAAAGACTTCCTTTTTCATTTAATCAGCCAAAATGAAAAGTGATCAAATAATTACATGTTCTTGTCTTCCAATCAAGCTGTAGGTAGAGATGTTGAGAGGAAATCAAGCAGAATCTTAAAGCAAGTAACAATAATAATGAAGAAAATGCAGAAGATGAAATAAACCTATTGAAATTAATAGCTAGATTATTTTTTCACTTACTTCAGCATCATCTAAACAAGAGGAGCCCTCCTGAGATGGTGTCTCAATTTGAGACAAATTTAGGGGGAAACACCCTGGAAGGGACATCTCCTCCGCAGAAGGGATGTTCCAGCACTCCCTCCCCCACCATGACAGGAATTTCTTGGAGAGAAGTGAAAAACTACTTATTTAACAAACAAAGTGCCCGCATGGCATGCGGAAAAAAATGAATAACTGTTAAAGTATTAAACCTCCTCTCTGCAGAGAAAGCTGGTGGGTCCAGAGTTCCCCCTGTAGCTGGCTCGGCCCCTCCCGAGGCCCGAGGCCGGGATGCGGTGTCTCCGCAGCCTCCCCGCGAGTCCATGGGGTCTGATGATCTGGTTCTCGGATCACGGCTAGGCCGAGCAGTTCCAGAAGAAAAAGAAGAAGTTACCGGAGGATTTCGGTGTGCCGGTGTGGGAAAATTAAGGTGCTCCCTCGGCTCTGCAGCGCTGAGAACGTGGGGGAGCATGTGAGTCCTTGAGCACAAACCGCGCTGAAGAATTCGCTCGGCTTCCCCCCGCCTTTTCCTCGGACGCAGCTTAAAGCTGTGAGACCCATTTCTGGGCAATAGGCAGACCATAGGGGAATACAGTATTATCATAAAATCACCCCAAGACAGATGGGTTCTGCACTCAGCTTCATGTCTGTGTCACTAGGACATGAGGAGTTGTTCCCGGCCTCTGTGTTCTACCTGGGTCAATAGCACCCATTACTTGTGGATAGTCCTGGATCTGATTCCTCAGAGGCTGTTTCTTTTGTCATTATTTCATACAGCGGGAGGGAAGTATCTTACCAAACCACCGGGTAAAAATGGGGTAAAAAAATCAAGAATGCAGTGTATTACATTAAGTAGCACACAAGGATGCTTCTCTATTGTCGGATCCCTCAGTCTTTAGAAAGTGATTGTCTTCTGCAAAATAACAGTATCAGCTCTAGACTTCAGTAGTTTTTTTGGATCCTGGGGAGTGCTTTTTATCTTACTCTTCATGAGTAAAACTATTGAATTTAATAAAATGCCAAACTTGAGATGAGGATTCTGTATGGTCTTGGGGGGGTTGTTGGATTTTTTTTTGTGTATAGTCCATAATTGTGAGTCAGCCGTTCTCTGGGTAAGCCAGATCTCTCAAGCTGAGGCTCTTGATCAGTAGGAACAGGTTTCTTTAGCAATGCAGTGGGTGTAACATAGATTGGCATTCTTGGGTCACCAGTCTCTCTTTTTGCAGCTCTGGGGAAGCTCTGCTCATCTCTTTAGCTGGAAAGTGAAGACTTGACTGCTCATCCCCTTAGTGCTCTTCCAATTGTCGTCTGAGCTGCTGCTACAGGTCCTTCACTTGCCACAGCAATGCAGGTATCTTGACCAAAGGTGTTGAAATTAAATACTTAATGCTGGCAAGTCATTCACCAGCCAGTGTGACTTGTCTTCTCTGCTCTGAAAAATTGCACCTCTGTGTGTTCTGATTCAGCTAGCTGTGTCTACAGAGTGAAAAAATTCAGAGCAGAGAAAAAATAAACATAAATCAGCCTATTTGTTTAATAAGTTATTGAAACAGAAATGGATATTGTTTAAAAATATAGAAGCAGTATAGGAAGAAGTCCTAGATTCTAACTTCTAAATTTGTTAAAATTTGCTAAAAAACATCTCTTTTGTAATTAGGTGAATGAACTTGGCTATCTTAACTTCTGAGCACATCAAGTGTGAGACTCTATTGTATGCAGTACATATACAGGAATGCAATGCTATTGAAATACCTCTTCAAATCAGTAAGTGGTCATTAATATTCATAGTATTAACTCTTCTTTCTAATGCTAAAAGTTTTCTTTGATTTTAACTAAGCTTCAGAAAGGTCCTCGAGTGTGTTTTATTTTGAACACTGAAATAAAAGTAACTGCATTATATTCAGCATGTAACACAGTATTTATTTAACTTTATATAAATTTATTCCTTCCTTAAATAAAATCCTCTTGCAGATATGAAAATTTTCTTATTCTTTCTAGGAGAACGGGCAGGATAGGCAATATATAACGCAGGGGTGGGATGGAGCACATTGTTCTCTCATGAACATCACTTTTGATCACGTCATTAAGTACAGTCCTGCCATACAGATGGGCACGGTGTTTGTGACCGAGAGATGTGGATATTAATGAGCATCTTTTCTTGCATCTGACTTTGATTGAACTTTTCATCACCTTTCCTGTTTGGAGAGCTTTGCATCAATTCCAGTTAAATCCTTGCAGAACTCATTTAATTTCTTTTACATGACTGACCTTTCTCACACATGACTGGCTGTCACAAGCTGAAGAGACTGGTAGGTCTGGGTTTCTGAATCTTGAGGCATTTAATTGCATCGAGGGGCAGTTTTCTGTAGGAGAGGAAAGAATGCCCAATTACTTAACTTATTACACGCTTTAAAATTGATCCTGAGAGGTCAGACACAGACTTTCTGTAGCTCTTAGGGGGTTTTTTGCTGTGGTTTGGGTAATTTTTTATGGGAGGGAGGAGGTGTTTGCATTTCTCCCTCCCTTACCCACAACTTAATAATAAAAACATCTATAATTGGTTATAATAATAACCAGTTCAATCAATATTCAGCTTAGATGCCCAGAAAATCTTTTTGTCTTCAGGAGGTACAAAGGAATACACCTTCATCAACAGTTAATAACCCTTACTTACACCACCTGGTCTTATATTCACTGGCTTCTCTTAATCAGTGTACACTGCTCCCCTTTAAAATCAGATAGATTTTCTGGTGATGAATAAATGAAGTTAGGTTAACAGTTGAACTGTTTTTTTCATTGCAGAAAATCTAAATTGACCATATATTCTATTATTCCTGAAAGAATATAATTTGTATGATCTAGTCTAAAATAAAAGAAACTATTTTAGGAATACTGATGTGTCCAATATAGTCAAACTCTAGGGTTTAGGGTAGGGTGTTTTGTGGGTTTTTTTTGTGGTTGTTGTGTATTTGTTAGTTGTTGGTTTTTAGTTTTGGTTGGGTTCAGATTTTTTGTATTCTGGGGTGGAGTTTTGTTTTGTTCTGTTTTTGGTTTTTTGGTTCATTTTAGATTTACATTAGGATTCATCGGACATAAGATACCGTTTCCAGAATTTAAATGTCTAGTCCAAGCTGGTCTTCACAGCCCCTGAAATGCTTGTGTGGAGAAACAGGCCTCTCTGGAGGGTAATTTGTCCTAATTATCTTGGATATCATAGGTTTTGATTAGTAGCTCCTGATCATAACAGTTCCTCTTCAAAAGGAGCCTGAATGAGTATCTTAAATTGGATGCCTAAATTCCAGTAGTAAAGGCTGGGCAAAGCAGGCTCCACCCCATGGGCTGTGAGTTACAGATTCTCTTTCAGTCCAGTACTGTACCAGGTTTTTCAATATCTGAGACACATAAACCATGTAAAGTTTCTCCAGGGGCCTCTCCTCAGTGTCCTTCATGCTACTGATCAACCTGGTAACTTTGTAAGCTTCAGAAATATCACCACGCTGTACATAAATCAGGCTCTACACTAATTTCCTGTGTGAGTTATTATTGAAACCTAAAGAGGAGGACAGTTTTTAACTGCTGTCAAAGAAAATTCTGTCACAATAACTGATTAAGCACACCTCAACATCAGATTTTTTTTTTTTTTTTTTTTTCTGTTCGCATTAGTGTAAATGGAATAAAAATGCAAAGATCCCTGGAAGACATTTATGTGTAGCCTCATCGTGATACTAGAGATAATTCCTTTTTATTTTCCACAGCTTCAGGGTAACAGGAATTAAAAACAGTGAGATTCAGCTGGATGACTTTAGTCAACTAATCATCAAAATAGTTCAACTGGAAGAGCAGTTATTGGAAAATATCCAGGTAAGTAAATTCCCCATCTGTGTCTTAAGTTCTTACCAGCAACCAACAGGGACATGTGTAGCACATTAAAAAAATAATCAAACACATTCCAAAATTGGTTAAATTCCTGTCTCCAGCAAATGGATGTTTTGTAACTCTCCATGTCACAAGTAAAATTAAAGCCCTCTTCCTCTGTGAAGCCATCATTGAAGAAATACTGTAGCGTGTATTTATGTTTTAGAAAAATAATAAAATGTTGCATGTGACCTGAAGAAGACATTAAGGTTTACACATTTTATCTGTCAGATATAAGTCAAAGTGATATAACTTGATATTTTATTGAAACTATTTTATCTATGTTTTCAAAGAGAAAAAAGGCTTATTAATATTTTCTTAAAATAACTCATAAAACCACAATGTATTTGTATTTGTATTTTTTTTTATTTTTACAGTGGGATGGTTAAGCTGTTTACAAAATGGCCTGTAAAAACTGAATATCAATTTAATTGTTACAAAGAGAAACAGAAAATTTTTGGGTCACCAATTATTTGAAGTCTTTCTGCAATCTTAACATGAAGCTGGTTAATTTCTTTAAGTGTCTGATATAGTGGGATTATGCTGTGATATAAATGACAAAAACTGCGCAAGAAGGTGGAATACAGGTGATCTTTAGAGAAAATCACATTATTTTTGGAGAAATAGAAACTATTCTCACAGCATCACGGAACGGCTGGGGTTGGAAGGGACCTGTGGGACAATCTAGACACGCAGCCAAGGCAGGCCCGCCCAGAGCAGGTTGCACAGGGTCACATCCAGGGGGGTTTTCAATATCCCTGGATATTGAAAGGAGGCTCCACAGCCTGTACCTGCTGCAGTGCTCTCTCAGCCTCACAGTAAAGGAGATTTTCTCCATATCCCAATGGAGCTTCCCGTGTTTCAGTTGGTGCCCATCACCCTTTTTCCTGTCACTGGGCACTGCAGAGAAGAGTCTGAACTATGGAAAAGTTCAGTTTGCACACGACAGTTAACAACTCTCTTTAATGCCACAGATGGCATCAAGGAGCTCCTGGGGAACATATTCTTTTCTTCATGAGGGTCTTACTTTAAAAGTCACAAAGTTCTGTGGTGTTTGTTATGCTAAACTCCTGTTTCTAACGCTGACCTTTTTCTCCTGCAGGTATTATGTGTGGCACTGTGATTCCTTGACATGGAAAATTTCCCATGTGACCCATAAACAGGGCAAATGTTTGAAGAGCTGTCATTTGTGGGCACCAGGCTGGGGTCAGATGCTTCTCTCTCATAGATGCACCATGACTCTGAATTCAGTGGTTTACCTACCTGCAAGGGGTTTGGCATTTCGTTTTCTATCATAATAACCTTAAAAGTAAATGCAACAGGAAAAAAAGGACCTTGAAGCTGAGGTTTTGCAAAAGTCTGATATATTTCTAAGATTTAATACATCTGGAAACAACTCACCGCCTCTCCTGGGACAGAAAATGAGAAAACAATTGGTCAGACACTGGAAAAGTTACTGCCTAAGGCCATTAATAAAAATTCCCTATCATTTAAACCATTAGTATTTTTGTGGGCTTCTTTTTGTTTGTTTTTTTGTTTGCTTGGGAAGTTATTTATTTATTTATCTGCAATCTAGGCAGTTTTTTTGTCTCTTGGCATGGTCTAGTCATTTTGCAATCTGTTGTGACCATTAATTTTTCAAGACGTCACCTTTGCATAGAGAACCCTTAAGAGGCTTGATGGCATTAATTGTCCATGTACCTCTTCAGTCGATGTGGTTACTGCCAAAGGACAAACACAGGAACAGGTTTACCAAAGCTGCTTTAGAATATCCATCACTGGAGATGTCTCAAACACCATTGGACAGGACCTGGACAGCCAGATCTACTGTGGAATTTATCTGTTCTGAGTGGAGAGTCAAACCAGATGACATTCTGAAGGACCCTTCCACCCTAAATTCTCCTGTAATTGTGCGTTTTTTTGTGGGACAGTGAATTACCCACAAAAGTAAAGATGAGACTAAGAATATCCAAATCATCAGGACCAGTCTTCAAGGAAGAAGATGAGAGGAAATCCTTTCAAACCTTTGGCCTTAGGGTCTAAATAAGTACTTGTGTGAGAGTTTAGTTGCATCACTAATGATAGAAAATGCTCTCCCTTTCCCACCTTCTCCAATTTTAAACTATTTTATGGCCAGGAGAATATAAGCAGCTTAGAAGGGCTTCACATTAAAAATTTCCTGATATTCAGGACTGCTTAATTTTTCAGGATTTGCTGATATTTAGGATTTGTTTCCTATTCCTGGGCCACTGATTTACTACTTTACTGTAAAAGAATGTTATATTTACCTCTCTTGGAAAGCACCCCCTGCCAGGGAGAGACATCAAGCTCTCAATTCCCGGTGAACAGACATACAGTGCTCCTGAATTAATTGTTTGATGAGATCCTTTCCTGTCTGCCAAATCATTCCTGTTCCCTATCACAAAACAAAACTTTGAATCATATGAAAATTTTCACTTAGATTCACAGTTCTGAATTAGCTATCATCATTCATAATAATAAATGAATATTTGGCATTATTGATTGTGTAGTTCTTGACTGCCTGTGCCTAAATTAGCTGCTCTGTATTATATTCCTGAGGCCAAGCAATTTTTATTTGTTTTTTAAGAACAACAACCTTTAAAATAAGGCAGCTCAAGGAATTTGACTGTAGCTCACAACTAAGGTGAGTTATTAGCAGAGAGAAGGAAACAAATATTTAGACCATTTTTCTAGCCACAAATCCCCTTAGTCAAGAATAAAGGGGACTATTATCCCCTTTACTTTACTTACTATATCAATTTTTAGTGGTTCTTCTTCACTATGACGTAGTTGGTTCAGGTTTGAGTGACACCTCTCTGCAAGCTGGCAATGCCAAAATGAGAAAGTTCATCTGCTGTCTTCTAGGGCAACATACGGTTATGTGGGCTTGTATTATCAAATGTCTACACTGAAAATTTTACAAACTTCAAGATTTTATTTGTTATATGGGCTTTGTAAAGACAGGGAAACAAAGATACACAGCTTTCTACCAGTACTCCGTGACTGTTTTTTTTTACCCAGCAAGGAAATAAATCAAATAACAAGGTACACTGTGACTTTCCCTCTCAAGGTTTTCCCTTTAGTTAATTCCTATAGACACTGGCTCCATGTTGTAGGGGAAGTGCAGATGGTAAATTCACACCTGTCCGATATTTTACACCTTGTCAGAACCTGCCAGGGCATGGATTCTCTGGGAGCGACAGGATTATTAAACGTCTTCTGGCAGAGGCTTCAGAAGTCAACACTCAGCTCAGATATGCCATGAAGAGTTGTAAGATGTTTTTTGAGAACAGAAAAAAAAGTAACAGTTCTCTGCTGTGATACAGAACTAAGGAAGGACAAAGGAGCCCAAGAGAAATCTTTTATTTTTGGAAACACTGTCTGGTAATACAGCCTTCTAGGGGAAGAAATCCCATACCTAACCCCACCCTTTCTGAAAGAATACGTGAAAAAAATTTCACTGATCAAGATTTTTCAGATGATGTAAGCCTTGAAATTTGTTAATTTTGATTAAGCTTCAACAAATTGAAAGCTCAGCTAATTTATTTCAAGAGAATTGTCCCTATGCCTTCAATATCACAGTCACACAGTCTTAATTTAATTAGTTGGGAATCTGGAACGTTAACATCACAAGGATTATTTTGGCTTTATAAGATTATCCAGAAAATCAAAATGAGATTAAGTATGTCACCCACACACGTAATCAGTGCTGCACTGATCATGAAGGGAGCAAACACCTTTCCTACCCAACAGCTCCACTCACCAAAAACGTGCCTGGAAGAAATTTGGTGTTAAAGCAGAGGAACATAATTTCATATGTGAGATTTTAATAGCACTGAAGAGAATGGCAGGAACAGAAATAAGTGGAAAGACTTTCTCCTTTATGGTTTATGGTTTCACACTTTCTCCCCTACTTCTGGGTAATGAGAGTGGAAACCACACAGCAGTTCTGAAAATTGCCCAGCAATAGAAATTACTTCTGCTGGTCTCAGGAGCCAAGGAGATTACTATCATGTTATATGCACTTTATTACTTTAGAGATTTTATTTTGGCCTGTTAAAGGCCTTGGCAAATCTTTAGTGACCAAAAACCTTCCTTACCAGGTGTGTGCATCAACTTCAGGATAATTTCACGTATTCTATTAATAGTCACAGAATCTCAAGATTCCAGACTGTAGGATAAAGCTCCGTGTTCTTAGGCATGATGGGTTGGTTTTCCAAGCCGATGAGACGTGAAGCCTCAAAACACATGTCTTCCTCTCCAGTCTTTAAGGAGAGAAGGAATTGTTTTAGGGCTTTGCAGGAGTTCATAGAAGCATAGAATAGTTTGGGTTGAAAGGGGTACTAAAGACCATCTAGTTCCGATCCCATGGGCAGGGACACATTTCACTAGACCAGGCTGCTCAGAGCCCCATCCAACCTGGACTTGAGCAATTCCAGGGATGAAGCATTCACAGCTTCACTGGGAAACCTGTTCCAGTGCTTCACCGCCCTCACAGCAAAGAATTTCTACCTAATTTGCTTCAAAAACATCAGCTGGTGTTAACCAAACTTTGAGAAAATAAAACATACTATAGGATTCCCCAGATATCTGTTTGCAGAGAAGTCTCCAGGAAATATTAGCCCTTTGCTTGTTGAGTCAGTGGGTGTAATTTATCTCACAATAAGCGGTTCCATTGTTTCTATCCTCTACCTCCCCCCTCCTTTGCCACTCTCCTCGGCACCAAGAGCACTGAGTTTAGTCATCCTGCTTCTTTGAGCCACACTAGAGAGCTGGTACTCCATCTGTTTTCTGCTCTGAACCCTGCAAACCTGCAGTGCTTCTGAGGGGAACATCTCAGTTCTGTGGAGGGGAGCAGCACTGTGGTACGAGCGGGACTCAGAGCTGCACGCTGACATGAAGGTGATAGAGGTGGGAAGTAATGAGATCCTGAGGGATGGAACATGAAGAACAGGAGCTCAGTCTTTCTTGCGGGACTGTCTCTCACTCCTTTCACCCTGTCAACCTTCTTGTTTCTTTGGATCACTGGCTTCAGTTTCTGGGATGATGTTTCTTTGGATAAATCCACCATCCCACTATTTTTTCTTCTGCATAAAGCAAATAAAAGTAAAGATAAGTGCTTTGAAGAAGTGCTTATGTTCAGACTTGAGAGAGATTTAGTGTTCAAATACTATAACTTTGATTATTGGAGCAATGTAAATAACAACTTTTTGTTTCAAAAATTATGTATACTAAATAGATGAGAAACTGGCTGAATTCTCTATTCTCTGAAATTATCACAAACATTTCCTTAAAATAGAATGGATTTAGAAATCTGAGCAATCAGAAGATCTGACCCTAAAATATGTCAGAGAATTGGAAAAAAGTAATTTCTGGATTGATATACTCAGTTTAATAAAACAGCAAGTTTAATACATGAACATCCTACAGAAAAAACAAATTATTTTTCTAGTAGCATAAACCAGTTGTTAAAGCCGTTTTTTAATTAAAATGAACTCAAGTGCATTTGTTCACAAATGAACAGTGCTGAGCATTTTAAGTAAAAACTTTGAGCACTCAGAACAGCTAAAACTATGTCTAAGGTAAATTGAATTTTTTTTCTCTTGAGTTAAAAATTGTGCTTAGAGCCAGAAAAAATATATAAAGGAGTCAATGCGTTTAATTTTATTTCCATGTCTATGTGAGCACTAATTTTATTTTTCTTTTTCTAGCCTCATCAATGTGACTGCAGTGCTCCAAGCACAGAAAGTCAGGGTGGAACATATTCAAAGACAGCTCCCCTGGTTCTCCCGCATGTCAAGAGGGTTTTCAGGTCTAGGGTGGACTTTAACATCCACTTTCAACTACAGTAGGGTCTAAAAGGGTCTAGCAAATGGCAGGAAATCAAAACAATGTTTTGTTGATTTGATACATCAGATCGTGGATTGGACAATTTTTTGTTATTAGCTTTAACAAGTAGCTGTAATCACGAGATAACCTGCCCCTTTAATGGATGGTACAATGACTAAAAATATTCCTCCCATTCACTTACAGAGCTATGCAATCTTCAATGTACTTCTACTCTTAACTAGAACTATTTTAGTTGTGAAAAAAGAAAAATATCAGATTACCTCTTTCCGATATGTTGAAAATGTTCCCATCCTGTTCTCTTCAGGTGCTCCTTCTTTCAATCTCATTCGAGGTTCTGAACCCTGTGTTGACATTTGCCACACAAAGCAGATGACACAGCATTTGCAGAGCCTGGGGAACCAAGAACCTCTCAAGCTCCATCACGATTTGACAGAACAGAGAACTCCTGCATCCATTCCTGCATCAGCACCCCAGCCTTGCTGTCTGCCCCATTCTCTCCTGGCCTCAGCTCAATCACTCATTTTTGTGGTTGAGTTCAAGCTGAAGGGTTTGGAGTCATCCAGTGAAAGCTGTTCAGTACCACTCATTTAATATTTTTCTGCTTATGTTGTTGATTTTATTTTTTTAATTGATCCCCAGCTGTGCTTGCCTTTCAAGAGCACAGTTATTCAGGAAATTAATGTGCTTGAACATGGCCAAGTTTACTCCTCCAGGTTTTATTCTAGGAGTAGCATTGTTAATGTGTGGCTGTCAGAGGTGCTGGTCTGCCAATCTGAGCATGTGGTTCACCACTTGGATTTTGCAGTTGATCACAGTGAGGCTGAAACAAGAAGTGTAACCATGTGGTGTGTTGTGCTGGACTAGAAAATTTAGACCATGCTACTGGGATTTTAAGTAGGTGCTGATGCAACTGGCCTTGACTCATCCATATATTTATTCCCATTTCTGTAGATCACATAGCAAGAGAATATCCTGAGCTGGAAGGGACCCACAAGGGTCATCATGTCCAGCTCCTGGCCCTGCACAGGACAGCTTCAAGAGTCACACCATGTGCCTGAGAGCGTTGTCCAAACGCTTCTTAAATTCTGTCAGGCTTGGTGTTGTGCCCGCTTTCTTGGGGAACCTATTCCAGTGCCCAACCACCCTCTGGGGAAAGAACTTTTTCCCTATTTCCAGCCTAAACCTGCCCTGACACAGCTTCATGCCACTGAGATGTCCCTCGTACCCCTGTGCTACACGATCACACCGTGATTTGCCAAATGACCACTGGCTTCCACAGGGCTCAGGCTCCATCCCTAAAGAATGCAAATTAGGAGACCAATGAGCGGTGACACAGATGGCAGAGCAAATAAAGAAAGCAACTTAAAGTTTTTTACAGGGAAAAAAAAAAAAGACTTTAATTTAAAACAAAGAAAATAAAGACAATCCAGAATGAACTTATAATTGAAGTTTAATTGTCACTTTACATAAATGTAAAAATCCATAAGAAGAAGTTTTAAGAGCAAGCAATCACAGCTAAAAGCACAACATGAGCATCTGGATCTTCCATATTATGGATAAAATGTTAATATATGATCTAAACATCATCTCTGATGTTTTCTAAACAAAGATAAATTAACAGGATCAATTTTCCATAGCAAATATTCTCCACCTAACAGGATAATCTTTGAACACTAATAAAATAAACCACAAATCATATTTACTCTTGGGCTTACCCTCTTGCTGCAATTTAGCTTAGCTTGAGACAATATGGCAAACTCTATTAGCAAAAGCATAATTTACTTTTTTTTCTCCAAAGAATTACTTTTCTTTTAAGGTGGTTTTTGCATAGATGAAGTAATTCTCAGAGTAAATTAATTAATGATAATTAATATTTACTCATTAAATTAACTAATTTAATTAAATAATTACCTTTATCTGAATTTCCCCTAATGTGTGCATTCAGTGCTATGAGCATTCATGCATTAAAGGTTACAATTCTGTATCTCTTTCAAGGCATTTATTCCGGGAGGTGCATGTGTATTTTATCAAATCTGTACATGATTAGAACCTACTATACATATACAGTAATTCAAGTCCTAAAATGATTTCCTGAATGAAGATCCCTGTTCCAGAATGATCAAGTATTGTGCTAATGGCAGAAAGGCTACTCTTCAATTTTTTTTTTTTTTTTTTTTTTTACTCAAAATCCATTCGGAGAGCACGTAGGATGAATTTTAAGGGGTGGGGGAAGAGGAAAAAAATAGAAATTCCAGAAAAAATGACACTTTCTCAGTGGATAAAGGTCATCTAGAAAAATGGTTGAATAAATAAAAACCCCTCACTGTGAAGAACTGTGCATATATTTACACGATCATGAGTGACTGAAGACATGTTTGGAGGTTCTCTTCTCTTGGATGGAGATTCCCACTCTTCAGCTAATCAGTTGTTCCTGTAGAACCTTTTCCCTGAAATCTGTGCAGTCAATCAAGTCTTTTCTGAAAGAAAATTAACTTGAAAAGTGATAGTTTCTTTGAGTACAGCTACAGCTTTTGTCTAGGCAAACTGCCAGGAAACTGGGAAGGTCAGAAAAACAGGTGAGCAGAGACATGGCTAAACTGTACTGCCCAGACTTTCACAGTTAAAAAA
>VZRR01006869.1:799041-820906 GCA_013398015.1 Oreocharis arfaki | reverse complement strand
AAAAAAAAAAAAAAAAAATTTGGAAAACAATGAATAAATTGATCCTTTGGTTTCAAATGGTAAAAAAAATATATACAGTTTTTTTCCACCCAGATGCCAAGTCTGAATTCTTAGGGGTGCCATATAGCAAATAAAACACCAACAAACAGCAATGTCACATGCCTTACCCAGAACCAGAGGGAGCCATCATTTTCCACTGATGGTGCTTCGTGGCGGATGGTATGTCTGAGAAAAGGAAACAAAACCCCAAAGAAATAAACCCCAAAACCACTAACAAAATCTCCTAGAGTTTAAATGCTTGAGGGATTGGAATATCCTTCACATGAGAGAGCTGGGGCTGTTTAGCTTGGAGAAGATAAGACTCATGAGGGTTTTATCCCTCTGTATTAACTCTTGAACAGAGGAAATGAAGATGAGGGAGACAGACTTCCAGGGAGAGCCAAGTGATACAACAAGTAATTAATTTAAAAAACAAAACAAAACAAACCATATATCAAATTCCAGCTGAGCACAAGAAAACACTTTTTGACTGTGAGAGTGACAGCACTGTCACAAGTGGCCCACTCACTGCAGATTTTTCATCATGGCATTGTCCAGCACAATCTCCTTTAGCTGACCCTAACTTGGGCAGGACATTGGGATTCTTGATCTCAGGAGGTTCCTTCCAACATCAGTGGTTCTTCGGTTCTGTGATTCTGTCAATTAGTTGTAACTTACAATATGGCAAATTTGTGTAGCTTTAAAGTTGTAAAATTATAGCTGTGTCCACAGAATTATTTTTCATGAAACATCTTACTTTTGTCATCCTGATACCAGTCTAGAAAAGACAATAAAGTTAAATGGATGGACTTTCATTAGCATTCCTAAAAATGCTGTGTCAAGGGTATGTATTCCTGGAAATCCCGATGCTTGAACGACATCTCAAGTGACTAAAATCTTTGAGAACTCTATTCCAACTCTTCCTTTGTGGAAGAACAAGATCAAGAAGGCAATACTGTGAAACCTTTCTCCTTACCCTCAGATGTAGATGTAGACAAGCAGTACTCTCATAATGTTTTTATCTTTGTAGCCAAGACTGATCTGTATAACTTAGACACAGTGTAGACATCTGGATTAAAAGGTCAGTGACTTCAGCTTGCCTTTCCACTAAATGGCAGAAATAATCACCCAGAGATGGCTAAGGTCACAGTCCCCTTCAGAGGGAGAAATTATTTCACCTTCCTCTATTGCTGAATTAACATTACTGTACCCCAAAACCACCTTGCTGAGGGTGCCCTCGATCCCAGTGTCCGTGTCACTGACAAGGATGTCAAGCAGTGCTGGTCCCAGCACTGACCCCAAGGAAGCAGCGCTTGTCACTGGTCTCCACTTGAACACTGAGCCATTGACCATGACTCCATGAGTGTGGCCATGCAGATGATTCCTTATTCACCAAGTGGTCCATCTGTCATGTCCACATTGTCTCCAGTTTAGAGACAAGGCTGTTGTGCAGGACAAGGTCAAATGCTTTGCATGAGACCACGTAGATGACACCAGTAAGAGCCCTGAATACACAGACAAAACAGAAGAAAATGGGGAGAATGATGCTAGTGGCCTGTGTGTACACGAATGCCAAAAAAGGTGTTCACTGTTTTATTTCTCCTCCCTACATGAATTTTTAAAAATAATATATTGAGTTTAAGAGCTTAAGTTTCTACAGCCACTGCCTGACAGATGCTCCCTCTGATTAATACTAAATACAGAGGTAGATCCCTGTCCTCAATGGAAAGAAGAAAAGCTATTTTAACACTTCTGTTTGAATCTATCATCATCTAGGGGTAGTACATCATATATCACTGCATGCATGAGGCACCAGGAGTCATATATGAATGAAGAGGATCTGGCAGGCAAGATATCTGATAAATCTGCCCTGAGCAACATCAGTGCATCCGAAAAGGAACAGAGCAGTGGTTATTCATGCTGCAGTGGAGGGGCAAAATGTATAATCCCGACTCTCTGTCTTTATGACCTTGTAACCCAAGATGATTGACAATCCACCAGCAGGCCCATTTTCTTCTCTTAGGAAAACTGCAACAGCCGTCTCCAAAGCAACCTCCAGGAACCAGGTAGTAATATGTCTTCAGTCATCCTTTCACCAAGGAAATTACAGTATTCTGGACAGGCTAAGAAAGGGACCATCTGTTATCCCTCCTGATGAAATGTTTTGTGTGGAAACATTTTTTACCATGCAAGGTGGCCTCAGAGGTGTAAAGCATCTCTACCACAGTTCTTGTCTGTCACTGAGGCATTGCTTCAGCTACTAACGCCTCCTCTCCTGCTTACATTACATCAATTTATATTTTAGTTTTTTCTTTTCTTATTTTTTTTTTACTTCTTTTCATGAACCTTTTTTTCCCTAATTTCAAGGAGTTTTGAGGGTTTTCTTTTTTCGGTTTTTTTTTTTTTTTTCTTACATCTGTCACTGTAGAGGAGTTAAATTGTCTTGACAACCCTTTCAGCTGATATTCGATGCTAAAGATTCTTCTTCATACATTTGTATACTTTTGGAGGGTTTATGTCTTCAACACACATTTCAGTGTAAAGTGGATGGGATTTCCAACATATTAATGGGAATTGGTTTCTTTATAACAACATTCACGCCCTTTATTTTTCCATAATTTCAAGGGCAAGCAATCTACCTCTGGTTCTTTTGGAACAGGTGAAAACTGGTCACTGAATGAATGTCCTGCAGAATTGTGTAGAAATGGTTTTAATAGGATTTTACAAAAGAGTATTAAAAAACACCTGCAGAACAGAAAATTGCCTAATGGCTACACACTTTTTTTGGATGTTCTAGAAGAAATCCGTGCCATATACAAATGTATTTGATTAATTCTCATTTTTTAAAAAAATATTCTTCATTCTTTGCATCAGGGTCTCCTATGGGATATATTTTGCTAACATAGTCCTAATGGTATAAAGAATAAATCAACAAAACACAAAAGTACTACTTAGCCAAATAAAGGTGTATATCAACAGCTGAGACATCTGCCCTGAAGAAATATAGATAGAATTTTTGCTTGGACAGAAGTACATGAATTGTCCTTCAACATCACACTAAATGTTGCCAGGCTTGTAGTTTAAAAAGAAATGACTATGAAGTATTACTTGCATGTGCACAGCAAGAGGGCCAGGGGATGTCTTCAATACCACATCAGACCTATCATTTGCAAGCTGAGCAACGGCTGCTTGAGTACTTCCTATCAGCTCATGAGCATTGGAGCCACTGAACAGCATAGCTGTTGCAGTGCTAGGTGTTGCTTAGCTGCTGCACCTTTCCTGGGAGCGCAGCGGGGGCTTCTTGGGACAAGGCAGGGATTCTCTGCCCTCCTGCAGTCCATCTTGGACGCCCTGCACCGCTGCTCCAGCTGCCAGCCTGCAACTTCAGTGATGGCAAAGGAGGTGGAGAAGGCTCTCTCGCATGGCACTGCAAAGGTCTTTATTCCATGCTGCCTCCCCAAAGCCTGGGGCCAGCACGCGGGCTGGCCCCCAAGGCAGAGGAGAGGAGCTGTTGGCAGCCTGCTCGCGGGGGCCGAGAGAGGGAGAGAGAGAGAGTCACATGCCCTGGAGCCTCAGTTTACCCGGGTACCAGGGGGGCGGGGAGAGCACATGGGCAAATGGTTTCAGGGCACAGGGGTGGTACATGGGCGGTGTTGGGATACAGGAGCCAATAGGGAGAACTCGAGGAGTGGCCAGGACTAGGGGCAAGGGATGGAGGGAGACCCCATGGAGAGGGCAGGAAGTGATCAGGAAGAGGGGCTACAGCGCCACACATAGCAGACCATTTTCCTCCCTGTTTGCCATAAGAGGTTTCAGTTAATTCTCTGGAATTCTGCAGGATAGTGTTTATAACCAGTTGTGCTGCTTCATATCTGGCTATATGCTTTACTCACTCATGTTGGCCACCTGGCCTTATAAAACCATGCTTTCAAATACAGCACACTCCAGAAATCCCCTCTTATGTGCTAAAATATGTAACTGTTCCTTCAAAACTCTTGGGTTTACTCTTGAAAAATTAAGTATCTGAGGCTTTCCCAAGGCATCAGCCAGGCAACTGCAAGTGATGCCAAGAAATGAAAGCAAATATACTGCAGGCTCCTGACCTTTGCATATGTCTCTTAACAGCTATAGTTCTTCAAATGTTCTAAATTTCAGCCAGTGAGCTTGGCCCCTGAAAAGTTCAGGGGTTTACAGGTGACAAAACAGGTAACACTTTGGGTCCAACAGGCAATATGAAAAAATCCCTAAGTTATTCATTTTCCCTTCATATCCTTTTTCTATCCTCAAACGACCTATTTTATGAAACATTGCAGCATATTACACAGACAGTGTTTTTATTCTGATGTGTGACATGTGCATTTCACCATCATTATCATGATCTCTTTTTAATAGCTTGTGTACATTATAGAATCACAGATTATGCTGAGTTGGAAGGGACCCCTCAGGATCATCGAGTCCATGCTACATACTAGACATTCTAGTTTGGAATGAATCTGACTCAATCCTATGTTTCTGCGTTTAAAGGTGTGAAACACCTCTGGAAACAAAATTTGTAGATTAGGTCTATCTCTCCTGTCCACAGTGTGCTGAATCCTCTGCAAAGCTGTTGTACTATGTCCTGTGTGCCTTGGTCTAAGCCACAGCTATTCACAGAATTTAGGCTGTTAGGCCCCAGTTCATAATTTGTTCCTTACTGAGGGAAAGATTTGAGCCACTGAACTCAAAAGGATTAAGCACGGCCTGAAAATACAGCTGTTGGTTTAGTACTTTTCTAAAGGAAGCTTTTATGCAATCCTCTGCTGTTCTGCTTTTATTCTCCCAACAAACAACGTTATGTCATGGTCATATTCTAACAAAGAATAATACTAATACATTTTTAATGTTCAGATTATCTAGATTCTCTGTGACCCAGTTCAATTGATTCTTTACATGAAACAGGACACTGTAGTTTCAGTTGCTTTTCTTTCAGTTCAGTTTCTCTATTTTTAATTATTCATTAAAATTTAAACGATAAATCAACAATAACCTCATGCTGAAGGCCTCTTTTGTATGCATGGAAATCAGTGGTAAAGTGTTTATTGAATTAAATGGAACAGTATCTGGCCCTTTATATGTATCGATCTAGTAAGATAAGGTCTTAACTATTTTCTATTTAGAGAGCTCAGCATATCCTTACAGTATTCCTAGAACTGATAAAATCAGGCAGCATGATATGAAATGGCAAAATGCCCATTGACTTTCAAGAGGGAAAGAATGTCAGATAAGAATCTTCTGTATATTGTCTGCTTTTGTCCAAGGGCTGAGTCCATGTTAACAAGTAGTGTGGTGCAACAAAGAGAAGTCTGGAAAGTGAAACAGCCTGTGAAGCTTAAGTGGGGTCCTCACAACCTCTTTTTCAGGGTTTTTACTTGAGTCTGCCTTGATATTAACTCATGGATTTAATACATCTCTGTGCTCTTTGAGTAAGTGACTGATAGTATGCTGAATTAATACAAATTAAACTAATGTTTAATACTGATTATTATAAACTTGCCATATATATAATCCGTTAGAGATAAACCATTGATTAAGTCCAGGACTAATTATGATTCCAACTGCACTTAGGTTTCCCTTGGGGAGGAATTTAGAAAGCCAGGGGGTCCTTTCTGGACCTCACGACTCAGCTAGAACTTCTTCCTCACCCGTTTGCATCTCTCATATCTGTATAAATCATTCTAGCTTGATTCTAGAAAAATTCTGTATGTTTAATCCATGCAGCAAATAATAGAGTGAACCTTGTCATCAATCTTTGTTAAGTGGCACTTTTACAACATCACATTAAAACTACCTCTGACAGTTATTCTTTAAGTGATCTAAATCACTTCTTTGTGACAAATTGGCCTAGTTGGCAGGATTTATGACAGTCACGGTGTTGTTTTCCCAACAAATTTCGGGGTAAATGGAGTCACAAGTGAGTATCGGTTTCTTTTTGCCCAAGACTTCCTTGACCAGCTGAAGCAAGGTTTCCTTAATCTCGTATTCTTTGTCTATATTTACTTCATTTAAAAGCAGAACTTACAACTTGTAAAAAGTTGGAAGAGCTGAACAGGTTGGGGGAGACAGAGATATGATTTCTGTCATCATTCTTCTCTTATTTTTATCAGTCACATAACTGTTGGAGGACATGCTAAACAAGCATGTTGCCTTGTGGGACCCTTGACAGAAGAAGGCATGTGCCCAAAACAGCTTGAAATTTATGTAAAAACAGGATGTAAGAAGAAAGAGATAATAAGTTTTGATCCTGAATCTTATAAATGCCTGCAGTCCTACCAGAATTAACAGTATTACTCATTCATTTGGATTAAAGTCTGGAATACATAACTTTGTGTGCAAGCGATCTCACAGGGTATCACAGAATCACAAAATATCCTGAGCTGGAAGGAATCACAAGGGTCATCAGAGTCAAACTCTGCACAGGACACCCAAAGAATGACACCGTGTGACCAAGAGCATTGACCAAACCCTTCCTGAACTCTGTCAGATTTGGTGCTGTGCTGGAGGAAGGATATAAATCAGTCAAGAGTAACAACACCATAAGGTAGTTTGACTCTAGACCTGTTGGTACCTTGGTGTGGAGGATGGCATGGGGACATCTGGCCTGACTCTGTACCTGCAGGTGAGTTTGGCTCAGAACATATCCCAAAGAAACAACCCCTCCTGGATTCCAGGAGTACTCGGAGAGGGATTGATATTTGCACAAGATGTATTGCATTGCTTCCTTTGGATAGGTTTTTTCACATCACTGGTAACTCAGGCACTGCTGAGCTGTGTACATGAGCTCTTTGGCTGACTCAGAATATCTCAAAGGTACTCTGTTCTCTGATTATGGTTTGCTTATTTTCTCCCAAACATTACTCAAAGACTGAGTATTTTCATTGTTTTTAAACACATAAGGCCACTTGATAAGATCTGACTCCTCCAATTATTGCAGATATTTTCCATTGGGCAATAGAAATTTCTGTCAAATTATGTATTATTGCCTCTAGCCCTCTTCTTATCTCTTTTTTCACACATAAGGAACTTCGAATAGGTATCAGCATCTGTACATCAACTACAAAAATAAATCAAATTTTTTTCCTGCCAATAAAAATTTGTTTTAGATGATTCATTCCCCAAATCTTATAAGTCTTGTACTTGGTACCAAATATTGAGGGATTTTTCTTTTTTCTATTTTATATAAATCAATATATTCTCCCAGAATCATGAAGAAATCAAGATTTGTCTGCATAGACCAAATATTTGTGAAAAAATAAGATAAAAATTTAGCAAATAGCAGCTTAGAGGCAAGTACTGACTAATGGTGCACTTGACTAAACTTTCTTTTTTTTTTATCAATTGCTTAGAAGTAAGTAGTTGATTTTATTTAATCAACCATGTTAATTACTGCATCTCTGAAATTTATTGAACAATTAAAATAAAGCACTAGAGGCTTGTAATACCGAAGGGAACGATCCTACAGTGAGTGTTACATGAAGGGAAATTAAAAGGACCTGATACACTGAGCCTGTTCCACCTGATAATTCCACATATCTATTAGCAGAGCTTGAGTCCAAACTTCATTCTGTGTTTTGTCACTGCATCAGCCACCGTGTCCAAGGATCTGACCTTTTTATTCCCTTTTAGTCACTGGCAGAACTCTCACAGCCTGCAATATGCTTTGGATCAGGTATCCCAAATGACTGGCTTTTCGGCCTAAAATAATGGAAGTCTACCAAACTGATTTGTCACCTTTGCCTGATGGTCACACATACTAATGAGTTCTGAAAATGTTAATTTGCTTTGTGCCCAGATCAAGTACACTACTCTGTCAGAATAAAATAAGTTCAGGGCCAACAAATTTGCATGAGTGTAGTTTATTCTGAAAACATTTACATGTCATTAATACATTAACATAATGTGAGGTTCAGAGCATATTTAACTGTGGCTGTGATGCTTCTCATTAGGAGGATTGGGCAGTAGAAAGACCACAACTTTTCTGTATTGTGGGTTTTTTTAGCTGTCCCTGGATTACCTCTTATCAAGCGAGCTGATGCCTTCTGCTGAAGTGAAAGCTGGAGATTACAATGCTTTAAGCTAAAATTTTCCTGTGGGATCATCTAATCTTACTGATGACTGATATTTTTGAGTTCCTGGACACATGGGGCTGGACTCAGCTGTCCAAACGCAGATGCCACTTTAGCTTCTCTGCATCTTGCCTGGCCTCTATGTCTCGTTTGATAAGAGAATGTGCACACCTAAGAACAAAACATAAACAATTTGGGTACGACAAAGAACTTCAGATAGGCATCGTTGCCTGTGATTGGTGACAGAAGAGAGTCCTGGGTCTTCCCTGTCTACAATGGAAGGATGAACACCTTGTTCATATGTAGATAGCAATGTACTCACACCAGAAATTAAGGTCTTACTCTGGAGTAGAATCCTACCCATGGTATATATTATACAGGAACCCCCTAAGATTCCTCAGCTTCCTGTTGAGTGTCAAGCCTAAGAAGTTCAAACAGTCAGGGCAAGTAAAATCTTCCTTTTGCAGAGACCTTATGGAAGATCTCTAGGGAATTTTCTCAGAGTAGAAAATAGGGAATTTTTTTAAAGTTTTACGGAGAAAAAGAAGAACTGTGTTACCTCTTATCCTAGCAGTGGAGAGAATCTGATTGAATGACACAGTCCAACATTAGCTTTTGCTACACTTGCTCTGGAGAGGCTTTTTTTAAAATGTAGTTAAAGTGTTTTTTCCAATCCAGTGCAGAGCTATTCACCCCATTCACACAATTAATGTGTTTCACCACACTTTGGTTGACTAATTACTGGATTGGAAGAGACGTTACACTGATCCTGCAAAACAGATTCTTCTGTCACAGAATCACAGAATCACGGAATCACAGAATCATAGAGAAGGGTGAGGTTGAAGACCCTGTGCCCATATCTCATTCTGGTGAATAACTGTTCTTTTTTTTCTCCCAGGAAGACTTTGACAGACTTGTGGCTGCCTTTCGCTGCCATGAACAGTTGTGGGGGGTGAGTGAATATCCTGAGGAGATCAGACACTTGCACTTGGCATTGAAGCCATAGCTGTATAGGCTGCCCTGAGCTCCTGAAGAAGCCTGGTCCATAAATTAAAGCTTTTTATTAACAAAGCATGAGTCTTAACCATCTTAAGCTTGGTGGGAGCAGTGGCCACGAAAGCATCCCTGCGGGTCACACTTTCATAGCAGGGAGGGAATGGAAGTGATCCAGAGCAGGTCAGTCTCAGCTGGCTCACCACTTTACAAACTGAGCCGAGCTAGGATCTGACTGGCAGATCAAACCAGCTCTGTGCACGTGAACTGCATCAGGAGAACGGCCTATGGGACTCCAGTGACCAAAACGAACCAGAGGAGGAATTTAGCAAAGTAGCTCTGCTGGCAATCAAAACTATTTGCCTCTGCTATTTGGCAAACTTTGTGAGCACAGAATTCAGGCGGGAGGTTATTTTTCATCTTCAGCCCCAAGTCAGACCTGCTGCTCAGTCTGTGGCGCTGGCATTTTTAAAGTGTAGCCTTTCTGGAGGGCAGTGAGCAATTGTGTTTCTCTTGGCTGAGCAAGACTTTGAATAGCAATGGGCTGCCTGGCAACACGATTGCCCCGCGCTGGCTGCGTGATGTCAGCCAGGGCCGTGTGTGACATCACCCAGCAGCTGCCGGCCGCCAGCTTATCGCAGCCGTGTAATGATCGCACATTTGGATTCACGCGCAAACAGCTCATTCATGCTCAGCTGCTGCTTTCTTCCCCAGGAAACAAAAAGGCTCTTTGATACAATGATGGCACAGGGAATATCAACGAACCGCTGGGAAAAAAGAAAGAAAAAAAAAAAACAACAAAAGAACATTTAGCTCCATCATGGCTTTTGAAAAGGGTTCAGAAAATGACTCCCCTTAAGGTGCAAATAAAAATACATCACCGAAGACATGATGAGGGAGCCCATTTTAGCTCCACTGACTGCAAAAAGGTGCTTCATAGGATATCCTATGCATTGCAAATAGGGCAGGTGGAGAGGGAAAAGGATCAGTACGCCTTGTTTTAAGCTGCCTGCCCTCAAAATGTAGCAGAGCAATTAGAGCTGAGGCTCAAACAGCAACAAACCAGGGTTTGTGGTTAGCACTAAGGCTGTGGTCACAGTTAAAACCTGTTCAAACCCACAGAGCTGTTCATGCTCATGACCACCAAGAATTAGGTTTGTGTTACACACAGATTTTGCGACAATGAAATTTGAGGGAGTTTGTTTGTTTATTTATTTATTTGATTATTATTTATTTATTTTTATTGCATAGCACTGGAAGAGTTCGTTCCGGAATATCAGAGCTGCAGAAATAAATTCCTGTAAGAGATCATACTAACCTGATGGTCTATGAAGTCCCTTCCAACCAAAACCCCTATGATTCTGAGGAAGTTTTTCCCATAAAGTAAACCTCTAGAGGTGCATGTTCTTTGTTAGAGGGCACCCCTGATATCAGGAGCTCTATTGCTATTTTTTTTCACTGAACGCTTACTCAGCATCATTAAAGCCAGTGTATAAATTCTCCATCAAAACTTTTGCTGATTTCTGGAATGTTATTTTTAACTTCCTGGTTATAGTATATGTATATATGTTCATACATATATGCAATCATTTGGCAGAGGATATTTCCACAATTTTTTAGTTTTGTTGCAGTTTTACCTCTATAGGTTTTCATCAAAGAAGGCCAGGTTGCATAACAATTTGATTTTAACCATCATCGTCTTTCTGTTTTGCTTTTACTTCATTATTTATCCACCTGAATTACTGTTTTATTTCTAAACCTCCTAGCTAAAAATGTCTCTTTTTTTCCTCAGTTATGTTGGGTTTTTTTTTGCTTCACCCTAGGTTTTTTTTTTCTTTTTTTTTTTTTTTCCTCCTGGATCTCTGTTTTTTTTTTTTTTTTTTCAATAACAAGGCTCATGTTCATTCAGTTTGAGATTTCTTGGATTTTTTAACTAAGAGCTCAAGACATTTCAACATCAGATGCATGAGACTAATGTAAATGGAAAAGACTGAAAATATTTCACCCATGAAAATGATAAAAAAATCATTAAACATTAATTCCAGAACACCTTGGAACAATTATGACATTTTTCTTAAGAGTGGTTAATCATTCTATAAAGTGCCAGCAGTTTGACTGCATTTTTAAAAGCTCCAAAAGATAAAAATAAGATAAGAAAACAGTGAAATCAGGAACGTTATATTTTAAACTATTAGCTACCTGTGTACTTATACCACATTATTCAATTTCATACAGAAATACAAGATTTACTGAAAGGTGTTCACATTAATTCCTCCTTTCTGGCCATTTCATTCAATGCATCGATAAATAGAACAGACTGAACATTTTGCAGGAAAACAAGTTTTTTAAATTATAAAATATGGGTTTTTACAAATTTAATTCAGCTTGGAGAACTGACTTTTGGGGTTTTTTTGGTAAAACAAAATCTAGAAGTTGAATTATCTTAAGTTTCAGCTGATCTATGAAGACCAAGAGTTTCTCTGAAAGAGAATCTCTCCCTGCTAGAAAAAAATTATGGTAAAACAAGAGACAAGGTGACCAAATGAACTGCCTGTCCCTGCTGAGGAGAGGAGGCTGCGGGATAGATTACATAAGTCTTCTGCATTAATGGAAGTGGATCATTAAATGATAACAGCTAAAATTTCAAATTATATTTCTGTGGGAATAAATCCACACCAAACAGGGTCATCCCAGAGCATCCGGACAGTTCTTGAATATCTCCAGTGAGAGAGATTCCACAACCTCCCTGGGCAATCTGTTACAGTGTTTGAGTACCCACAAAGTAAAGAAAAAAGGATTTTCAGTGTTCAGGTATCTTGTGCCCATTGTCTCTTGACCTCTCACTGCACACCACTGAGAAGAGTCCAGTCTCACTGCTTCATTCCCTCCTGCACAACATTTACCCACATTGTTAAGATCTCCCCATGTTGATACAGAATCAGATACTCCAACCTAGCTCGGGGCTGAAATAATGATGCTTTAATAGATAGAGCAGGAGGAGTGTGTGGAACTAAAGAAACATAAGGAATTAATTTATTATTTTTCATCTCCAAGAAAACAAGGCTTCATCATGCATGATGTGTACTTAGGAGAACAGACCCCATAAGCTTGAGTGTCACCCTATTCCTCTGTCTTCTACCAGTTTATATGTTGAATATGCCAAATGGAATGGAATATCCCTTGGGTCACCTGGGGTCAGCTGTCCTGGCTGTGTCCCCTCCCTGTTCCTTTTGCATGCCCAGCATCAGGGGCAGGGCAGTGCTTTCCAAGTAGTGGTTGTGATTGTTAAGGACTGTGAGGAAAACTCTTCCTGCTCTGGTCAGATCTCAAAACTGCAACAGTCTCACACATTCTGTGAGGTCTGGAGGCACAGCAATATGAGAGACCCCGTCATTGTGGTCTTCCAGGGTGTTGGACTAAAAAGAAGAACAGGACATGCTTGTACCTGTTTGTGCTTGTAACTAACAGCTGATGGTCACAGTGATCCTATGACAGCAGCAGTGGTTATTGCAGGATGCTTCAGGCAAAGCTTATTTGAAGCCATATTTAAATATTGTTCTTAAAACAAGTACATATCCAAACAACCTGAGTTAATTTACCTCCCATAATGCTTTTTCTTCAGTGATCATGCTTAAAGTCTTATATTTTTTATCCTTGGGTCTTAAATCTCCTCGAAGAGGAATCAAGGTTTATCTCAGAGTTATTCCATTCTTCCATGGAATGCCTGCATTGGAAGAGACCGTAAATATAATCTCATTCCAACCGCCCTGCCATGGGCAGGGACACTTTCCACTACATCAGGTTGCTCAGAGCCCCATCTGGCCCAGCCTTGAACACTTCCGGGGATGAGGCATCCACAGCTTCTCTGGGCAACGTGTTGGGGCTTCATCATTCTCAGAGCAAAGAATTTCTTCTTAATATCTAATCTAAACCTACTCCCTTTCTGCCCTTGTAGATAGTCTCTCTTCGTCTTTCCTGTGGGCTCCCTCCAGGTACTAGAAGGCCACAATTAGGTCTCTCCAAGTCTTTCTCTTTTCCAGGCTGAACAATCTAAATTCTCTCAACTTTTCCTCATAGAAGAGGCTCTCCATGCCACTAATTAAATCCCTCTTTATTGTGATGATGCAGGAAGAAGGATGACATGGATAAAGTCACTGCATTTGCAGTTAAGGCATCATTCTTGTGACCAAACACCTTGTCCCTTTTCAAAATAATTTATGCCTGACCTATCCCCATTTCATATAATTTCATAAATAGCCATTTCATAATGGCTATTATTACAGACCTCCTTAGTCTGTAAAGGATGCTGAAAGGAAATAATCACAGCACATATTAAGCATTCATTTTCTCTATCCTGTAGAGGAGACAGCTGCCAAGGAAGTGTTTTGATAAATGATGAAACCTAATGAATATCAAAAAAACCCCAGATATTAGTTACAAGTCATTGTCATGTAAATAATCCATTTGTTTCATAAATATTGTCCTAATTGTCAGAAAGACAGCATGAGGCAAAGCCCAGTGTGATTAGACCAAGATGTAAACAAGAATATTGATCAAAAACATTTAAAAGTTACCCAGAATCTAATAATTTGTGGATGTGGCTTGCTCTGGGAGGAAGTGAAAATAGCAAAAAAGAGTGATCAGAGAGGAAAAATATACTGGTCTTTAAATGGCAAGATGCTGAAGAGAAATAATGTGGTTTCACGGCAGGGAAAATGAAATGAAAGGTGAATTGTCCTAAGAATGATTAGAAGAAATTGGAGACAAACGATGAAGGTAAAAGCAAGACTATTAAATAATTACCATCAGCCAACATAACTGAGGAGAGGGGTGAAGAACTGGTTAGCCACTTTTACAGTTGTGGAAAGGTAGGATCCTTTGAGAATGGTAAAATGACAATTCATGGAATGAAAGAAAGCCTTTAAGGGAAATGGAGTTTAAAAAAAAAAAATTGAATACTGGATTAAAAGGAGAATCACATGGTCTATCTATCCATGACAAAAGCCTATGGAATAATTCAGCTACTTAAACTGTTCAAAATGGAGAGGTGGAAATATGAAATTTTGACAGACCACTTGTTTTTCCTTGTGGAGATTATTCCAGAAATTATGTAGAAGAATATTTTAACATTGATTGGCTGGCACGACCAGCCGAATGTTCATGATTAACAACATGATAAATTTACCTGACATTTATTAGATGGTAAAGTATTTATATATTTTTAATATATTTTAGTTTTATGATGAGAAGAGAGCACTGGGCTCTGTACTCAGCAGCTACCAGATAAGGTGCAGACCTGCTGTGGAATATGGGATTTAATGTCTCTCTGTGAGACTTTAACTTGACTGGTGTTTAGCCATGTCTTAATAGTGAGTTCAGGGGCTTCAATTTCTGCCCTAATTCTCTTCCTTCCTTTTGCAGGATGCTTTTTGGAACATGGACTCCTTGTTGCTATGCAAAACATCTTAGTACTTAGCTACTGTTTTCCTGAATACTACTGAATTCAAATAATTAATCATCGTAAACTGATATCCAAAAAGTTAGTGAGAAAGAAAGGCTGAATCATGAAGGTAGATAGGAAACTGTCATTTGAATTAAAATAGAGTTCAAACACAAATAAAAAAAAGAAAAAAAATTGAAAAATGCTGAAAATGTCCTTTAAATATGCCATGAAATATACAGCTCCCAAAGAGAAAATGAAGAGAATGCCATCTCAGAGTGCTGTGGGAGGGTAGTACAGCTCTTAGGAGGTAGCATTATTGCTGTGAAAGTGCTTGGTTTGCCTCACCCAGAGCACTTTCTGCAGCTTTGCTGCAATACCTCAGCAAGAACGTAATCGCCCTTGAGCCAGGAAGAAGCAGAGCAGCAAGAATAATATCCTTGGAGATGTGTCATAGAGAAAGGTTAAAGGAGTTTGGTTTGGTGCAATATAAAAAGAGACTTTGCAACAAATTAATTGAAGTTTCTGGGGCTATTAACAAGCTACCAGGCATGATTTGAGAACAGAAAAATCACAGAACGATAAAGCTCCTTAGAAAGGCTGAATATAATACTTAGCCTGTTAAAACACACAACACGCAACAGACCAGATGCTCATCTGGGGAAGCTTGAGGTCAGGCTATGAATTGCATCAAATTACACTAATTTATACCTGCTGAGGATCTATCTCGAAATTAATTTGCCCTCAGAACATTCTTGTTCATATTAAACCTTTTCATTCTGGTAAGTAGAATAGCTTACTAAAATGGATAAATAATTCCTTCAAAGTGACACACTGAGTGAGTATCAAGAGACTTTTTCTTTTGTTTTGTTCCATTTCTCCCTTGGTGTCATGTTTCCTTTTCTCCTGCTTTCATTCAAAGTCTGCTAAGCAGTACAATTGGGAGAGATCAGAATAGGTCTCTTTGATCAATCAGGTTTTAGACAGAAGTTGTGGGAAGACTTTTTTCCTCTCCATGAAGCAGTTCAAGCGTTTTGGGATCTTCACAATGTCAAGTTTAATTTCGTTTATTTCTTTATCTTAGTGAAGTACTTGCATGGGGAAAAATATTTACTTTGGAAAGATGTTGCCCTTAGATCACATTTTCAACTGCATTCTTACTTGACATGTTTTTGAAACTTAAGGTTAATCTGTGCTGACATATACTTGGTTACAAAATAAGGCCTCTATATTTTCATTATAATGTGTTTGCTAGTGGTTAAGCTTAATGGGAAGCTTCTCCATCATGTATAACTTGGAAAAGTTACTTTATGATAATGATTTCATTCTTTTTCAGAGAATGTCCTTGGAGAGACCTGGACCTACACCAACTCTCAGGTATTTTTTCTACCAGATCTTGAACTGAATGGCAGTCAAGAGAGCACAAAAGTGTGGAAAATGAACAAACGCCATGGAAACAACCCATGAATAACACTAAAAGAAAATAGAGACTGTAAATACATTAAAATCCAACAAGAACCTGAAAAGTTATTCTGTGAGATGAGTTATTTCAAATCGCCTTGTGCCGATAAATTAATCGTGTAGCTGAATTCTGCCATTCAGAACAGGCTACGAACTCTCAGCAAATTCTGGTAGAAATGAGTCCGAGGCAGCATTCGGGCCCATAAAAAAGTCTCTGTATATTGTGAAGAGTGGACCATGTGTCATGGTCTGTGTCTATGGATGTTAGCTCAGAACTGATGCTTCTCCAGGTGCTGGGGATCAACACACTCCAGATGCCCAGGGCTTTAGAGTTCAGGTGAAAGACTAACACTTAATTTACTGGTCAGTTTCTGAAGATCTGCGGTCCATGTAATCCAAGATATTCCCAAATCCCTTTGTCACTCTGCTAGGCAAACAAAGCAGCATCATTTCTATTCACTTTGTCCAGCAAACTTACAGCCAGAATCATGGATCGGATTTCAGATCACAGTGTAGATGTCCAGAGCAGTTTTAAAATCTTTCCAGCTCTGGTGGTTTACTCTGGCTAAGGGCAAATTCAGCAAAACATTAGGGATCAATGCAAGGAGGGGCTGAGGTCATTTGGCTTGTTCAGCCTGGGGGAGACCGAGGGACCTCATTGCAGTTACAACTTTCTCAGGAGGGGGAGGAGGAGGGGCAGTGGTGACCAGTGACAGGAGGCAAGGGAATGGCCTGAAGTTGTTTCAGGGTGGGTTTAGGCTGAATATTAGGAAAAGGCTCTTCTCCCAGAGGGTGGTTGGGCACTGGAATACGTGGCCCAGGGAAGTGGTCTCAGCACCAAGCCTGACAGAGTTCAAGAATAATTTATACAATGCTCTCAGGCACAGAGTGGGATTCTTGGGATGTCCTGCACAGGGCCAGGAGTTGGGCTTCAAGATCATTGTGGGTCCCTTCTGACTCAGGATATTCTATGATTCTATGAATCCATCTGAGGCTTCACTCATTACACAGAGAATGGGAAGATGCAGAGTCACGTGTTCGCCTACTGTCAAATCCACACTCTCTCACTCGGAGTTTAAATCCTGCACTCAATCCATGCTATCAGTAAAGGGTGGAGGCAAAAGTACCCTCATCTTTTGCCTCCGCTAAATACACTCCTGATATCTCTTTGGTTTTAGTGCAACAAATGCATTAGGATTTACATACAGTGTGGCATGAGATAGGGAGGAAGAGCTCGCTGGTCAAAACAAACACTCCTATTTTTTGCTCATTGATGGGCAATTTCAGCTCACTTTTGACTTAAATAGGATTCTATGATTTACCTCCCTCTTAGAGCCTTGTCTCCTTATCAGTGAGACAAGCGCAAGCAGCTGTTTATTTCAAAACAGACTAGAGAAAAACAAACTAACAAACAAAAGCTGAGGCTGAATCACGGACGAACACATCCACACCTTGCACATCTTGTATGTAATTTGAAATGTTTCCTATCCTAAAAAATGAAACTAGTGATGCAGATGGAAAACAAATGAATCCTCTGGGCTCAAATACTCACAGGCATCAATGAGGAAGACTAAATTTTTTTTTTCTCTGAATAAGCACTGCTGCACAGACCAACCATGCATTGCTAACCATATTTACAGAGCTGATATGCTCAAAGTACATCCTGTTGGGAAGCAGAGCATGTGGAATATGACCATTTGTTTATGCAATTCAAGGAAAAGCAGCTACAGGTTGTGGGAAACATAAATCAGATTGGGACAATTCTATTAGTAGTGCTGGAAAAATGAAGACAGCTTTTAAATGTGCACCAACTAAGGAAAATAATCACTTGCAGTTAATTGACTCTAGTTGAACACCTGGGGCATATGATCAGTTCACAGCATTTATTTAATTTTTTTAAGTTCCCTCCAATTTCTTCCTTATTTGCAGACACAAATAAAGCTGAAAACACAATGATGTCTATGTTCTTTATATTAGACATTCATATAAAAATATTTCATTCTAGCCTCCGTAAATGGTAATAGAGCTGGAGTGTCAAATCTGGCATAATAAAAATTTCCGGATCTTCTGAAAGCTTTGTTTGTTTGTTTGTTGTGGTTGTTTGGTTTTATCTTGTTCTTAGTTATGTCTTCTGAAATATATTTCAAACAAAAATCTATATGTACTTTTTTTATTTTTCTAAAATATTCTTCATCTGAAGCTGCTTCTAACCATTTTTATTCACTGGATACTGTGATGATGGGAAGGAAGACTCCTTCACACCAAACTGAATCTCAGACAATGCTCTAAGCAGTTGAGGCAGTGAGGAAGCTCTAGAAAGGGATAGACTCTGACAGAAGCAGCAGCATAATATTCCCACATGTAGCCCAGGTGTTCACAGGCACCTTGTGCGTACATATCCATTTTGGCCATTCTCTTGGTAGGTGACTACAGACAAGTGGCTTTACTGTATATATAAACCAGAACAACTGATTTGGAGCCATCACATTAACTGCAGAAACCTTTCAGCCCATTCAAACCA
Source organism: Oreocharis arfaki (assembly GCA_013398015.1). NCBI lineage: Eukaryota > Metazoa > Chordata > Aves > Passeriformes > Paramythiidae > Oreocharis > Oreocharis arfaki. The sequence goes on along the minus strand of VZRR01006869.1, from coordinate 802,350 downwards.
GATTTTGGTGTCCGGCCCATTTCTGTTGTCTGGAAGAAAAAGCAGCTGAGAAATTTAGGAGGTATATTTAAATGTGTACTTAGCTAGTTATTCTCACGGTAACATATCTTTTCTCTTCCTGTCTCAACTGATCTTCATCCTGACCTTTGGATGTATTGTTCCATTGTGCTAGATCAAAAATGGTTAATAATTATGGAAGAGAGAGATTCCATGTACACAGTGGGGACCTCTGAGCTAACTTCAAGGGGGTCTTAAGGTCAGTACTGCACTGCTTAACTTTAGTGGTTTGTCAGAGGACAACATCTGCAGCCTGGTTTATTGCCTGTCTAGGCTTTTAAGAGTATAATCTATAAATCCATGATATTGACCCTGGAAATCATACAAGATAGTTAATTGCAAATACTATCATTGAGATGATGCTTCTCAGGTATTTTGGTGCATCTTTCCCATTACAATTTGCCGTCCTGTTGAAGCAGGTAGTCCAACCCCACCACTTTTTGATCAAGATAGAGGTGTGGGTCCTTTTTCACAGGGTAGCCAGTAATTAAAAATACTCATCTGCAATAAATGAAACCCTGAATCAATTCTGCTCTCTGATTTAAACCAGAGATGTTGCATCCCAAACTTCAACAACCCAGCTGAACACAAAGACCATTTGATCAGTGACTAAGCTCAAGTATTACTTGCATAATATGTAAAAATGTTTAAGGAGTGAAGCATAAATTTGACTATGTGCAAAACCAAAGGAGACAGAATCTCCAATTTAATGGCTGTGAAACCCATAAAGAAAAGACAAATACAATCCTGAGCTTTGCCTGAAAGTATTTGCACTCAAATAGCCTATGAAAAGTCACTTGAGACCCAACATAGTCATTCCGATATCAGACTGTCCAATATTATTTTTTGGTGAAGCTGTTTCTGTTTTTGTAAGTTAATAAATATTCATCAGCTGAGACTGTAAGAAACCATAAACGTAACCATTTAGCACAGAAGACTGGCTCTCTATTCTTAAACTTTTGAGTAGCTGAAGATTATTATTTGTTGATTTATTTATTCACCTATGTATTTTTACAAAGTAGAGTGTTTTCAACAGGAGACAAATGGGAACAGAATACACTCAAATATCTCATACTCTAAATGTTCATGCATTGACTTAATGTGTTGACTCTGGTGCCTTGGCATGGGCCTCTCACGGGGTCACAGCCTCCTTCAGCATCCCCCTGCTCTGATGTGGGGTGCTCCCCAGGCTGCAGGTGGATCTCTGCATCCTCATGGATGCCCATAGGCTGCAGGGGCACAGCTGCCTCACCACGGGCTGCACCAGGGGCTGCAGGGGAATCTCAGCTCCGGCACCTGGGGAAGCTCCTTTTCTCCTCTTCACTGATGTTGGTGTCTACAGGGCTGTTTCCCTCACATATTCTCCCTCCTCTTTCTCTGCCTATTGTTGTGCAGTTCTTTTCCCCCTTCTTAAATACAATATCCAAGACTCACTACCAGTGTCACTGATGGCCTTGGCCAGTGGTGGGCCTGTCTTGGAGCCATCAGGGATTGGCTCTGCTGGACATGATGGAAGCTTCTGGCAGCTCTTCACAGAAGCCACTCCTGCAGCCTGCCCCCCCACCAAAACCTTTCTGTGCAAAACCAATACATTACTTGACTAAAAGACAAAAATTTATTTTCTCATCTAGGTCTCTTCTGCCAGAAATTCTATCTTCTTTCCTGTCTCTTTTAGAAAATCATTTAGCTATTCAATTTCAGGGGAAGGATCAGTTTATGGATCTTGAGAGGACTAAACTACTTGGAAGCTAAAAGCCTTCTTCCCTTTGAAACAATTACTAAAATTTCTGTCTGCTGAAAAGCACGAGTTGGAGTCATATTTTTCCTCTGTCACTGTATAGAAGAGCTTGGGTAGGGATCACTGATTTTCCTTCCCAAGAAAATGCTTTAATCCCTGTGACAAGGGAAACTTGAGATGTCCCCATTTCCTTTCCTTTTTCTTTGACCGGTGCAAGGAACCCATTTAACATCCAATAGGAAATATGTACTGTGAAGGAGGGGAGCAATGGATGCTAATGTATTTATACCGTTCATAAAATGTGTGCACTTGCATAAAGTTTTCAACACCAGAAAGGTATCAAAGCTTTTTATTGAGTCAGGCGGGTTTTTAATTTCACCACAGATGTTTCAGAATTGCAAACTTCTAAGAAGCATTTTGCAAAGCTGACATCCAATAAAAATCAATGAGTTCATTGGTGATCTCACACAAGAATCACATCAAATCAATTTTTCATCTTGTATCATATTTTCAGGACACTCATTAAGCAATTCCAGGCATATTGAAAATGTATTGATCTTTACTAAATGTGTAAACAAATCCTTTGAATGTTGCTGCACTGAGCAGGCATGAACTCTAGAAATAGATTCAGGAAAACAGAGTAATACAAAATTTTGGCACACAGGCAGTACCAGACAGTGCCAGGTTCACCTTGCAGAACACATTTCTTTGTCACATTGCTGGCTCTTGTTTTACTTGGTGTCCACCAGGACCCAAAGATCCTTTTCTGAAAAGGTGGAACATATAGTCATTCAAACTCAGAAAACAGAAGTAGTTGAACATGATATTTGCAGCATTATTTTCTAGAGGATAGTCACAACATTGTCTGTTGTAAGCTTACACAGGCCTTTAGGTTGACATCTCCAGGCTTTTCAACCATACTACATGATTTCTGCATCAATTCCTTTGATTACTGCTTGCAAATTATGTAGAATGACATTCCCAATACATCAAGAAGCTTCAAATGATGAAGAATATACCAAATTTGCACCAAATTGTTGCTTTTATTAAAAAGCTTCAATATTAACACTTTTTCATGCTACAAAATTCACTCTTTAGTTTTTATTTTTTATAAGAAACATATGAGTGGACTATGAACATGATGCAAAAGTACCTCAGTTGAATATGAATTTGTTAATTATGATTTTTTAAAATTTTTTAAACCTTCTGAATAGTAATGGTAATAGTAATAGTAACAGTAATAGTAACAATAATAGATTAAAATATTTTTCTAAGCAATCAATAATTGAATGATCAATCATTATCATTTTACCATGAAAGAGATGGATCTTGGCAATGGATCTTGAAATATTTTGCAGCGAGGCCTAAAATTATTTAATCCATGTCAAAGTTGCAAGATATACAGCAGAGAAAGCAAATACTAAGGTGACACCTAGAAAAAGATGAAGACTTATGAATCCAAATACTTCTGCTTCTATTCTTTCCCTAACATGCAAAAAAAAAAAAAAAAAAAA
>VZRR01006869.1:751645-799007 GCA_013398015.1 Oreocharis arfaki | reverse complement strand
AAAAGAGAGAGAGAGAGAGAAGTATCTTTGATATCTTCACAAAATTATGGAAAAGACTGCTCTGGAAAGTACTGAAAAACACCTGGAGGACAAAGCAGTCTTTAGTCACAGACAGTGCGGCTTCATGAGGGGAAAGTCCTGCTTGTCGGACCTGATTTCCTTCTACAAAAGGGTAACCCACAGAGTCGATCTAGGAAAGGCAGTGGATGAAACATTTTTGGGCTTCAACAAGTGTCCTTATGGACAAAGTGTCCAGCATTGAGCTGGATAAGGGTGTTCTGGGATATGTGAGAAACTAGCTCACAGGTCGGGCCCAAAGAGTTACAGTGGGTGGGGTGACATCAGACTGGTGACCTCTCGCTAGTGGGGTTCCACAGGGCTCCATCCTTGGCCCTGTGCTCTTCAGCATCCTTATTAATGACTCCAAGGAACACTAAATAAGTTTGCTGATGACAGGAAATTGGGAGGAGCTGTCAACTCCCTCGAAGGCAGGGAGGTCCTTCAGAGAGACCTCGACCAACCATAAGACCTTTACCGAGGGCAAGTGCCAGACTTTGCACCTGGGATGGGGCAGCCCTGGATGTATGGACAGACTGGGGAATGAGAGGCTGGAAAGCAGCTGTGGGAAGGGACCTGGGGGTCCTGGTCGATGGAAAGTTGAATATGAGTCAGCAGTGACCTGGCAGCCAGGAGGGACAACCCTGTCCTGGGGACATCAGGCACAGCATCGCCAGCTGGGCAAGAGAGAGGATTGTCCCACTCTGCTCTGCACTAGGGAGGTCTCGCCTTGAATATTGTGTGCAGTTTGGGGACCACAATACAAGAAAGACATTAAGCCATTAGAGAGCATCCAAAGGAGGGAAACAAGGACCGTGAAGAGTCTGGAGACGAAGCCTTACGAGGAGCAGCTGAGATCACTTGGTCTGTTCAGCCTGGAGGAGACTCAGGGGAGACCTCACTGTGGTCTTCAACTTCCTCGTGATGGGCAGCAAAGGGGTAGATACTGACCTTTTCACTCTTGTGATCAGAACTTGAGGAAATGGCCTGAAGCTGAGTCAGGGCAGGTTTAGGTTGGATATTAGGAAAAGTTTTTTCAACCCAGAGGGTGTTCAGACACTGGAACAGGCACCCCAGGAAAGTGGTCGCAGCACCAGGCCTGCCAAAGTTCAAGAAACATTTGGACAATGCTCTCAGGCACATGGTGTGATTCTTGGGGTGTCCTGTGCAGGGCAAGGAGTTAAGACTTGAAGATCCTGATGAGTCCCTTCCAACACAGCATATTCTATGATTCTATGATAGATCAGAAAATTCAAATTACATTTCCTTAAGTCCTTTTTCTATTTCTTACTAGCTTTGGATGTCTATAAAAGCTATAATTTTCGACTTTGAAAGAGCTCCTAGAGAGCTAATTGTGCTCAACACCTGCTTCTTCTCCAATCCTTAATTTGTGATGTTGACAAATGTTATTTTCTACCATGGAGTGCCTTCACCTTCTTCTGTGGCATCAATTTATCTCTCCCCTGATTATAGAGAGATACCGCATTTGGGAAGATGGGAAAATGGGGAATTTTCCATGATTTTGGTGCCGCAGCAGCTATCTCGTACAGACCATACTGATGGGACCTGCAGATTTTTTACTCTGACCACCTTAAGGGTTGTGCAGTGTTTTGTAGACCTCACCTCTGAAAGCTTTGCACTCCCATGACCTCCAGTGCACACACCATAGCGACTGCCTTAATAAGTTGATGTTTCATAAAAGACACTCATGTAGAGAAAATGCCTGCACATTACTCACAAAGCTCTTTCTTCAATCATTCTTACAGCCCCCACCTCAATATGGAAGGGAACAATCATACAAAGTAAAGAGCAAGGGATTTCTGATAAGAATTTCTTTGTACTGGTGCTGATTGACTCTTTCCGACACCTTAAAGCTTCCTGCATCAGGTAATGCCTTTCCTGAAGCCACTGCTGGGTCTGGTTGATAAGGGTACTTGAAATGCTGACAGCTGTGATCTTGTTAAAAAGGGTCAAAAGAAGTAATCTTAGTAACATTTCAATGGTTGGATTATTGCTACTGAAGAGAGCGGTAAATGCCACTTACATCTAAATTTTCCACTTCATCCGAGGTGCGGATAACTGTTCTTCTGATACCTTTCCCCCAAGGAAAGCTCTGTAGCAGCAGGCAAAGCAAAGTAATTACATATTTAAAGGTACAGCTGTCTTAGATAAATTCAGTGCAGTGGGAAAAAATATATTAACACAAACTCAGAAAAAGGAATTACTTACAGACTTTTTTTCAATTAATATATTTTATTAAAACAGGAAAACCATGCCCAACAGCTCAAATTATTTGCTTTAAGTCAACTAGGATGCATAATTGTATTTATAGGTTTGTTTTTGTTTTTGTTTTTGTTTTCTTTTTACTAGTGCCTCGATAAATGCCTCAATCTTTTTTCTTGTCATGACTGCTCAGGTAACATAAACCTTTCTATCCAAGGTATATAACTACATTGTATAAGTGTCTTCCTTTTTGTTTTTTGCCTTTTCTAAACCTAAAAAATGAGCTGATCTCATCTTTGACCAGCCATAGGGGACAGAATAGGGGAACATCCTGTCAATGATAAACAGGAGGCTTGGCTGTACAGATAGGCAGAGGAGATATCCTGCTTTTGGAAATTGCACTGTATACTCAGGCTTTGAATCAACAAGGTTGCTCAACTGCACAGTGCAGATAATTTCTGACTCTTGGAAACCATTAAACATGATCCCAATTTTTGGGTGAATTTTGAAATAACACTAGAAATTGTAGGTATTGCATTTTGTAGTGGGGATACCCAGGATTTGGGTGGGCTTTCTCTGATCAGGAGATGTACAGCAGCACAGGACAGAACAAACTCCAAGAAGTTTGAAGAATTTCTAGAAGGCTCAGGAGAGGAACAAACCCACAAATGCTCTGCTCTGAATTGCTCTGAATTCCCATGGGCTTTCCTAGTTATTTTCTGTATGAAAGCAATTTCTATGCAAGAAGCTTTAATGCTACAGCTCACTGGACCTTACTCAATGCGATTTAGGGAACAGCAGCTCTGGATGATGCGGGCAGAGAGGCTGTAGAGAGGCTAAAAGCACTGGATTGATGTGCCCTGCTGTGTCACACAATGCAGTTGTGAACCCATAGATGGGTCTGTCCCTGGCCTGTGTCTCTCTCTGATCTGTGACATGTGGCCAGAGATGCTCATCCTGACAGGCCAGAGGATTTTCATGCCAAGATATGGAGCCACAATCTAAACATTTGTCTGTGTTCGCAGAGGGACTTTAACCAGGAGGTGATCTTTAGGCACTTCACAAGGCTTATAACACGCTGAGCACTAGAGAGAAGGTGCTCTACAGAAGTCAGAGAAAGAATGAAATATAAAGAGAAGGAAGAAGTTCCTCCTATCTCCCTACAGAACAGAGAATTTAGAGAACTTTCTAAAGAAGATGTTAAAACAGAGGTCCTTAATTGTATATTCATATCCAGGACAGGAGTTCCTGTTACAGAAGCTGTTTTGCTAAGCAGAAGTATATATTTCTTTTAATTTTTATTTTAATACACTTAAATTTATTCTATGAATTCTTTAATTTTAATTTACAGGCATTTCTGTATTCTGACAGGAAGCAAAAGTAAGTGTGGGTCTGAATATCAAGCCCAGTTGTTTGGATGACCTTTAACAGGATTTTATGTCATGGTTTTTCAATGCAAACTAGTCCACTAACTGGAACCTGGGTGAGTTCCATACATAGAAACTTATAGTCAAATATTTTACATTGGCATTTTTACTGATGACAAAATGCGAACAAATTTCAGAATAGAAAAAAGATGCCTGCATTATATATATGTATACATATATATTTAAATTACTGTACAATTCTGTGATGCCTACAGTAAACAAAATGCCACAAACAACAGTTCCCTTTGTGCTTGAGGTTTCAAAAAATATTTTTTTTTGTTTATTGATGTGTCTATTTTTTGTGAAGTATTTAATTCTATTCTGCTCCTTTTCTTTTTTTTTTCTTTCTTCCCCTAGCATGCAACTTTTTATTTCCTCTGTTATCTTACAGCCATTTCTGTATATTGACCTGCTGATAGTGCAGTTCTCACTGTGACAGTCTTGAGTTCACCACAGTTTGCTTAAATCCTCTGCAGACTGGTAAACCTCAACTATAGTCACAAGTCCTTTTAGTCCAGGGAGCTAATTTAGTCAAACTAGATGGCTCTAAGCAGGTTGTCAGAGACACTGCATTGCTCTCCACTGGCTAGTTATGGGATTAAAATATTTCATTCAGGGGTACCGGTTCATTTCCCACCAATTTCTTCCATTCTTAGCACCACCCTCCCTTCTCTCTCCACCACACATATTTAGAACACTATGTCTGAGGCTTATCCATGCATAAGTTAAATGCTAAATTAGTCACACTAGACTTGAGACTGTGTAAACAACAGCATCATTTTCTCTTTCATAAAAGTGAAAGTTATATGCTTTTCTAGACAAGCAACTCTCCCTGATGCTTGTAGCTTGCCACAAGCTAAAACTGTCCTAAAACTGACTTATTTAGTCACTACATAAAATACATCTGTCCGAGCTAAACCAATTTTCCCTACATTTTGTATGAGCCTGTACTGCGTCATCTGGCGTTTCAAAATTCTAATTTGCTGGCCAACAGGATAACTAGAATGTTTTCACTGCAGCTGTTCCTCGCACTGCAGTCTCTTTCCATTGTGCAGTGGAGATCTGCTAGGAAACACAGTTCATAGCTAAAATAATGCACTTGAGTGTACATAGTATTGCAGAACCAAAGAGCTGAGACACAGTGAGCCTGAAGCACTTTCTGGTGAATTAAGATGTTACTATTTGGCAAGAAGTCAAAGACAGATCCTAAAATGGTCTATTTTTGCAGTACACTTACACTTTTCTTACAAAAGGTAAAGCAGGAGAAATGTGAATTTCAATTTATAGATAGTGGTTTACTGGTTCTCCTTACCCTTGTGTTCTGTTCCAGGAAGGGTGCAGGGTTCCAGAACCCAATAAAAGGGCCCAGCAGCCAGCATTGCAATAAAACTGCTGAAATAACAACAGTAACAACAATATGATAAGAATTAGGAAAAGAAATATAGGTAGACAATAAATATTCTGTTCCTTCAGCTATTGGGAACCCCACTCTCATGTAGGACCCAGGTGAACAGCCCTAGTGAGCTGCACAGATCCCTCCCACGGAGAGATTTACCACCCCTCCTTACTGTGGCTCTGTAAAACTAACGTAACAACAAAACTACGCATTTGTTTTGACAGAAACTTTTTTATCACGTGTTTTTTACTTGAACATACCTGGCAATATGTGTCTAGAGCCTTCCAGTACGTTTCTCTTTACTTTTATGTCTAGTGATATCCTGTGGTCACTCAGGCTGATCTGTGAGGACCTCAAACCTTAACACAAGGGCCCCCACGGCAGTCAGTGTTTGCTCAAGAAAACTAATTCCTTCAATTCCATGTGTTCCACAAGACTCCCATTAAACCCTCATCCTTGTTGCTTACTGACAAAAGTGCTGAAATACACTGGATATTTTAACCTGCAAAAAGAAGATGTCATATGCTCCCCATGTAACACTTCAAATATTAATGATGTTTACACAAATATCTGTTTTTACTAATATGTTAGCACCAACTAAATCACCATGCATATTATCATGTACACTTCATTTAACTGCAGTCAGACCTTTCATGAATTTATATTAAATAAGATATTAGTGCGTAACTAAATGTTGGCTCTGTCTTTGCAATCAGTAATTAAAATTTCCTGTACTATTTTGGGAAAATAGACAGAATCACTTGTAAAAAAAAATTGCATCTCATATATGGATTTACAATGTGAGTGTTTGTTATACTCTGACATCCTCTTTCAATTGCTATGATTGTTTTTAATGCAATTTTTGAAGCTATAGCACCTGGGGAAAAAGTTTCACATGAAAAAGTTCTATTTACCATCTGTTTATGCAAGAAAACAGATAGGGGCCCCAGACAGATGTAGGGTGGTCAGCACGTGTTTGACAGGATGGTCTTGTGTTGAAGGATTAATTTGGAATTGAGAGGGTCTGTGCTATTCTGTCTCTGACAAACAGTTTCTGAATAGTCTTGAGTGAGTCACTCAATCTCATTCTTCCCCCTCTGTGTCACTAAAATAATCTTAATGATTATTTCTCACTTTTTTAATCACTACCGTCAATGAAGATGAATCCACTAGAAGGGAAGTTGATATCTAACTAGGAGTTAGTGATCAAGAGCTCATATTTCAAATGTGTTCAGAACAGAATATGGTCCAAAATTATGAAAGGGATAGCTTATCCCAAGGAAGTAATCTTGAGAGTATAACTGAGAGGCAAGATAAAATTATAATGAAGAACATCAATGATAATTGGGAGTTCTGTAGGAAAATTTATCAAGAGTTGCTGATGAAACTGAAAGTTTGCAATCAAGGAGCAGAATATGCTAGTTTTCCAAATTCTCGGATATTTTAGCCTTACCATAAAGCACAGATACAAGTAAACAAATTATTTATCCTTCCTTGCCCCAAGTCTAGCTCTGGCAGCAAGCCTTACTGGTAGAAGTTAAAGGTATGTGCTTCAATCTGATATGCATAGACATTTCACTTAACCCAACATGGTATTTTAACTGACAATATCATAATACAATCATAATGTGTCTATTAAAAAGACTAAGAATATCCATCTGACATTTCAGTAGGTCAACATCTAGGTCATGCTGAATTTCTTGTTAGCATGACTGTGTAAAGATCAAATCTTGGGTAGTAAGTTATTCAACAGCAAAATTCAAGATCAGAAGTAAATGTAAAATTACTGGATAACTCGAAGACAGGAACAAACATTGGCCAGTCTAATCTAGTTTATAGATCCTAATGAAAAATTAGATGTCTGAGGAAAACTGTGTGAGGGCCATGCAGCTTTAAAGAATAGAGAATAAGGGTTTCTCCCTTTGAGATCAATGGTTATTAAAAGGCTTATTCAACATCAAAAACTCAACATCATGGATGCCATCTTGAAAAGCATGGGTTAGCCAAATGTAAGATATTTTCTGAGTACAGTGATAACAATAATAGCTTGAAATAACATGCCAGATGACGTACTGGAACTTATAACACAGTGTTATAAGGTCTAGAGTCTTTGTACTCTGATTTTAAATTTAGAAGCCAAGAATCCTAAGCCTATCATTCATAAATGACTAATTGACAATCACCAAGAAAAACTGACCGTGGTCTCTGCCAGCAGTAGGTAGGATCCCAAATTTTGAAGAATTCCTATTAGATACTAATTTGTTGCCAAAAAGTAGAAAGAGTGGTGACAAAAATATTTTACTACTTGAGGTCAACACTGAATTACAGGGGTTAGTGGCAGAATTAGCAGTGGTAGTAAGAAAATGCACAGTATTGTGGTTTTACGGAAAAATCAAATAGAATTTAGTTACAACGGAGCAGTGACTAAAACTGGATTCACTCTCAAAGGTACAGCTCGTTTCATAAGTGTTGCTGAAACCCTTTTTTTTCCTCTTTTTTGGGACAATAAAAAGTATTATGTGGGAATACAATACTCCCAAAAATATATTCTTAAGCTCTTTTGAAAAGTAATAGACAATAAGAAAGAGAGAAAGCAGTTCCAAAAAAACCTGAAAACTGAATATGCCAGTTTTCAAAACTTTCATTTGAGAAACAGAAGACTGTCAGTACTGAACTTACTTGTCTTGCTTTCTGCAAGCTCTTTTACTATGGGCAATCTCTATATGTGTCTTTTTCTTACTATCCTGAAGGAAATCTTATGAAGACAAGAGATTAATTTTTATTTCCCCTGCTGCTGGAGTACATCACCAAACCCACACAAACTGTGCTCTTTTTTGCTGCTGATGAAATAACAAAATAATTGTCCTAGGTATTTCTACACAGAGGACACCAAGGTTTACAGAGGAAAAAAAAGTCACATACTTCAATTCATTCTTTTTCTGCCTCAAGAAGGTGTGGGATATAAAATGAGTGCTTTGCAAATCAAAGAATTGTTGCTTAAGATATTGAGATACCCACATCCCAAAGACATAAAAATACTTGTTACATGTTTTCAAGGAACTTATACAAATTCTTCAAGAGAAATGAGGAGCCCAAACTTCAATCAGACCCAAAAGTGGAGGATTTGTCTTTGAGTCACTGAAGAAAAGTCCTTTCAAGAGCATGCAAGGCCACAGACTATAAAAAGAAAATGAAAAGATCAAGAAGTCAAAATTAATGCATTGAGTAGAAAGATAAGTCTCTTTTTAGGCTCAGCATTGGGGTTTTTTTAAATGTTGTCATAGTAAGAACAGAAAGAAGGTTGTTCCTTTTAAAATAAACTCTCTACTTGCCCTTGGGGAATAATTTCAGCCACCCTCCTGCAAGGACATGAGGGGAAAAAAGGCTTTGTCATTTCTCTTTGTGGTACTGCTAAAAGGTGGAAAATGTCCCAAATTTTCCTGAACTGACTCACCTCTTTTTACCTTTTGTGCTCAGGGGCGCTCAGGGACATGTCCTGAGTGATGGGGATTGACTGCAGCACAGACCCATGAACTAGGCTGAGGTCACTGACACAGCCCCTTCCACAGGTTAGAAAAAGAAGGGAAGAAACTCAGCTAAGAAACAGGCAAGACTTCCTTCCCTCCCTCCTTCCTTCCTTCCTCCCTTCCTCCTTCCTTCCTTCCTTTCTTTCTTCTTTCCTTCTTCACTCTGTCTTTCCTATCTTCCCTTTCCTTCGTAATCTCTTCTTCCCTTCCTTCCATTTTCTCTCCTCCCCATATTAATCCATGCCTTTTTACTCCACTGGTGTGTCCCAGATGGGAGGAAGTGGCAGAGTAGCAGCAGAAAACACTCCAGATGTGAGAAGAGGTGGATACAACTCTAGCCTTGAATGCATCAAAAATTAGGTTGTAGGAAGTCCAACTGCAGGAAGTCACCGGCTGTGTTTGACTGTGAAGATCTTCTTCCCTCATAAATATACTTTTTGGTTTGTTTTGTTTTCAAAGTTGTGAAATTAAATCCTGCCTTCCAGGAAGGGCATTGATTTTCCATCACCAGTAAGAAAACTTCTTCCACAGAGAGGTGAAAAACTGGAATTTCTATTGACATATCACAATCAAATGAGAGCCTTTGGCTATTTCCTCCAGCCCACTGGAACACCAGGGTGAAGGAATGCATCTTGCTGTATTAAAAATGCTCTTTAAAATATTGTTGCTAATTCACTTTGTGGAGTTTGATCTGCAAGGGCCTCAGGTCACTGTATAATCTTAGCAAATTTTATTATCCTAGATGTCTGTTTCAGTAAGCTCTGATGCAAACCTTCAGATTTCATAAAACTGTTACAGTACAATTAAACTATATGCTTTCCATGGCTAATTAACTGAACAATTGTGCTCATATCCAGTCTCAAGATCCATCTCTTCTTCTTGACACAAGTATTTTTTTAATTATTTCATGGTTTCTTTTGTGATCTTTATCTTGTGTAACCTCACCAAGGAATTGTTTTATCATTTGAGGTAGAATTAGAAAGCATATAATTGTGTGCCTACAGCAAGATTAGTGCTTAAGTGAGGAGCTCAGACTTCCCCATGGTAAAAAGTAGAGTCTCCTGGGAGGTCCTTGGAAATATCTTTTTTATTGATACAATTGATATGCATACATATTGATTTCATTGATACGCAGTACTCCTTTGGGCACTGATTTAAAGTACATAAGTCTCAAAATCCGCCCCTGCGAGGAAGAGTTGTAAGCATGCCTTGTTACATATCACTAAGTCATTTTAAGTTAAGGGCTTGCTTAGAGAAGGAGTAAAATATTATTGGTGACAAGAACACAAATAAACTTGAAAAACAGCTGCCAAAATCACCCATGGCCTAGCTGAACTGTCCATGAAATTCACTGAAACCACAAAGGGAACAACACATGTAATCTCTGAAGCATCCGTAATGCAATGAACAAAATCAAAAACCGCATAAACCCCATAATTCTCCAAATCCTTCAGAGTGTTCCCTGCTACAGCAGCCAAGTAACACTTGCATTTTTTTTTCTTTGCTTTTCTTTAACAAATTAAGTTCTGAATGTCCCAATCAATGCAGAAGATAAGGAAGGTTTTTTTTGGCAAGTGCACAAAAGCATACACCGTGGATTTAGCAAGCTGATCCTTCGTTCTCTGCAGATGCCAGATGTTATGTGAAAGCATGAGGTAAAAATGCAGGACGGAATTTGGGAAGCAGCCTGGGTTGTGCAGCTACTGATTGACTCCTGAAGAGCTGCTATAGGGTTAACAGGACCACAGGAGCAAATGTCTCATTACTGAGCTGAGTTTTATATTTCAGCATCCCGTCCAGACCCAAGGTGGGTATAAATCAGCATAAACTGGTTGTGGATATGGCACACTAATTTGTCAGATCCCACATTCTTTGGTGAACAATAATCCTTACTTCCTCCCTTCCCATTCTTGAAAATAAGAAGGCAGTTTTGTGGAAAACTGACTTGCATCTTCCATTCTGTGCAGAGAAATGTATCTAGTGCTTGAGCTTACCTGTGTTCATGTATAGTTTCCCCTCCCACCTGCTGTCCTTGTGGAACAAGAACTTACAGGTTCAAGCCCTTGGGGCAAGGGTATCATGATTAGCAATGTGGACCTTAAAGCTTAGGTACTTAGGTTGTTCCATGTCCTTGCATTTACTTCAGTAGTAAATTGAAATACCTTAAGGAATAAATAACAACCTCAGACAACAGACTGTGACCCCAGATCAAATTCTGGAACTGAATTATCCTTGAAAATTGTTTCAAAAGTTTCTTCTTCTTCACTTGCCTGTCAAGATCCAATGTAAGTCCTCAATTTTTATTGCTGCTAAAGTTTTCCTTGCGTTAAAAGCACATTGAATTTTTATCACACCAAGTTACTTTTGAGGGAGAAACGAAAATGACAAAAGTCCGAGATTCTAAACTGCTCATTTGGCTTCTGATACAAAGTTGGTAGTCCCTCCTGCTCTACGAGAGAGGAAGTCCACAGAGCAAAATGTGTAGAAGCATATTGGTATTTGTTAATTTAGGTTGTTCTCCAGTGAGTTTGCTGATGTGACATGCAATTGTTAGAACCAGGCTAGGTGGGAAAGTGACCTGAGAATCATAAGATCTGGATTTAAGGCAGGGCTGCATTAGTAAGCTAACAGCATTATGATCCACAAGGCTGCTACTTAACCATTATCTGGACTCCAAGGAAGTTTGGGTTTCCAGAGCGATAAGTTTTGTGTATACATTCAGAAGTATAAAAAAATAATCAGAAAATCCCTCTGGATTTTTCCTCTTCCTCTATGCTTGTATAAATTTGAAGTTAGATCATCTTGTTCAGGTCTGTGAAATGTTGAGTTTTGAATGTCTTCAAAGACAGTCTCCACAGCCTCTCTTGACAGCCAATTTCATTGATAACCACTGCCCTTGTAAAGGGATTTTTGCTTGAGTTTCTTGGAAATTCCCCTTTTATGTCTTTGACTCTTGCCTTTTGTCCTCTCATTATATAATTTTGAGCAAAGTTTGGCTCAAGTAGTGGTTGCAGAGAACTGTTAAATGCCTTCAGAGACAGCTTTTTTGACCTAAGCCAACTCAACATTCCCATTTTGCTCCAAACCCTACTCTTTTCATGAGCTTCTTGCTCTAAATATGCATATCCAGTTTGTTATCATGTCTCTTCTACTGGGAACTGTTAAATTCAGACACTTCCCTTTGTGTCCCAAGAGCAAGTTCCTGCATTTGGTGCTGCTGAACTCTATGAGGTTTCTGTCAGCCCATCTCTGAAGCTTGTTGGGAGCCTCTGAACAGTGGCTCTGCACCTCAGGACAGTGACAACTTCTCCCATCTTGGTGTCAACACCAGGTTTGCTGCAGGTATGTTCTCTCTGTCTGTACAGCTTAGTAATGGAGAGGTTAAAACCTCCAGCTCAGAAATGCCAAAAATGCTACCAAAATCACAGAATCAATCAATTAGGTTGGAAAAGGCCTTTGAGATCCTTGAGTCCAGCCTTTGACTGATCACCACCTTATCAACAAGAACATGGCACTAAGTGTCATATCCAGTCTTTTCTTGAACCCCTCCAGGGGTGGTGACTCCACCAGTTCCCCGGGCACCCCCTTCCAATGTTTAACAACCCAATGTTTACCACCTGAGCTAAAACAGGATCTGGAATCAGGATGCATCACCTCTAAGCAGTTTGATCAGAAAAGTGTAAAAAAAGTCTTGTTCAGCTGCTGAGAAAATACAGCAGCATTTGCTGTTTATTTTGAAGTGCAAGAAGAATGACTTCTTTTAGAGGTTTCACTTAAATCAAACCCTTATGCCTGAATAATTTCTAACACACAGTTTTTCCTCATTGCAACATGTTCTCTAATAAGGAGACCATTAAGGTCAAGGAAGATGTTAAATTCCTGTTGAATTTGCCTGACTTTATGGGAAAGAACTTGGAATTGATCAGGTCAGAGAATGGAGAGAAAAAAGTAAAAAAGAACATCTTCCTGGCCAGTCCTCTGGGAGAAAAGCAGCGTGGGTTCCTAGGACTGCTCTCATGTCCTCATTAGAAATGAAGCTTCATGTCTTGTCCTTGATTCCAGAAAGGACAAATTGCATTCCTCACAGTCTGTGCTTCCAGCTATCCTTTCATGTCTCAGAATCAGTAAGAAGTAAATCTCAGATGCTGGGCTTTTTCTTATGGTTGGCACTCAATTAACAAGCATCAGAGACAGCGTCTGACATTGGAAAGCAGAAGCCTGTGTGAACTCTTACATAGGATTGTTGAAAAAACCAACTCTGTGAGATTGCCAGTCCAGTTAGTCTCCCACTGATACACCTTGAACATCTTTATAGATCATACTGGGGAAACTCCAAGAATCTGGAGTGGCTGCAGGTGGGACAGATTTTGCATGACAAAACCTAGAATCAATCAGTTAACAAAATAGTTAGTTATAGATAAATATAATAATAGGAAACGAAAAAGAAGGGAATCATGGGGAATTAAACTTGACACTTCTCACCTATATGAAATTAAGAATGTGGGAACAGATAGGCTGTCTTGGGAGTAAATATTTCATAGGGAATGATCAGGAACAGTAGAAAGTAGATGACTGCTCAAATTCAGCTAGACAGACATACTTTATTTTGTTTTATGGAAAGTCCAGCATCTAAATCACATTTAGAAATGTGGCTGTCATCAAATGCCAATACCAAATAGCTGAGGAGTGACATGAGCTTTTACTCACTCCTTAATTATTAATAGCCTTGTTTTCTAGAAATCAGACTTTAGGAAAAGCTTTCATCTCATGCGTAGAAGAAATTCAGTGGCAATTCACCTCCCCATCAGGCAGTGGTTCCCAGATGTACTCCACAGCTTTGGTTAGAAATTCTCTGGAGCCAGAAGAGAGTTGCAAAGCAAAAGAGTTGTTGCTGCTTGGGGTGGGGTCTTGCCTCTTGGTGCAGCTGAGACTCCTACAGTCCCGAAACTCTATGAACTATTGCAATAGACAAAATTGCTCCCTGGCGACTTCCTACAAACCGGTGTGTGCCCCTGCAGTTGTAAAGCAAGAATCTCCAACAGGATCCCTTTACAGAAAAAAAAAAACAAACATATAAATATATATGTATGTATATGCACACACACAAAGTGGATGCCTGCAGTAATGGATCTCAGATTCTCCATCCTGCCCACTTGCTGGCCCTGAATCTTGAGACCTCAAAGCTGCCAACACTTGGACATAAGATCATAGAATCAAAGAACCATTTAGGCTTGAAAAGAGCTCTGAGAGCATCAATTCCAACCATTAATCAATTTAAACAGCAAGATTTCCACTCCAGTTAATGATTCACCCACCCACTTGCACACACCAACACAGGCACACCATGCGTCCCTGTAGTCTCCCTTGGACACACAGTCTACTCAGAGGCTGGCCCTTGGACCCAGAAACTTCTCACACAGACACACACCTGCAGAAGGGTCCCTTGGCTGATCTCTAGACCTTTTGGACTCCTCAGTAGCTGGCTGGGGTGTCCTGGCCCCTCCATTAGCCAGCTCAAAGATGGACTCTCTCTTGAACCCAGACCATCTCCATATCAGTGTCCTTCCCTTGCACCACATCAGGGACCCCATATCCCAATCACTAAACTCCCTTTTTTGAGGAGGTCACACGAGAGCTGCTCCTTTGTCCCACTGGGTGAAGCTTGGAACAGTCCTAGGACTCATGTCCAAGGCTGGGGCTCCCCTGCCTGCCTTTATGTCTCTGGACTCCTCTGTGCCGCTGGAGGTGAGTTTTTAACCACGTGATCTGTCACTGATCACTGTAAATTATCTCTCTGTTACTTCTGGGTAAATTCTGAACACTGCCCACAATGGGGAAACCCTGAACCTGCCTTGATCCTTGCCTTTAATGATCTTTATCTCTGCTTTTTTCTGGTTCCTTCTTACATTTCTGTTTAAAAAGACGCAGACCACCATGACTGTTTCATTTACTATTCTACTGTAAACCCATGATCAGAGAAAAATTGAAAGAAAGTGATGTGTGGAAAAACCTCACAAAACACAAAGACACCAGCCCAGCTAAAAGCTTTTTAAACATCCTGATAGTAGCAAGAGTTTATTGGTTTCTATAGTGCATAATAAAACTGTATGCATGTCTATTTATTCTTATCAGCGAGGTTTACAAGCAAGTATCATCAGCAGGAAGAACAATTGCTACTCCCCTGTTCCTCTCATTCCCCACTTTCATAAGTTATTCCTGTTTTGTCTTCAGCAAAATAGCATTAGGCTTTAATAACAACGGTATCAAAACCTTCAGACATTCTCAGCTAATTCATAACTAATAAATACGGCACTTTATGTGCTCTGTACTAGCATCAAATACACTGGGGGAGAGGGAAAAGGGGGAAATTAGTTCCAATAAGTAAAAGGAATGGGTTATTGAGAAGGCAGCTTCTTCCCAGAAAGAGTAAACACTACTATGTAGAATAATTTTTAAAAACTATTTAATAGTTTCCCTCCCTTTATTATTTTCCTTTACAAAATCACTCACCAGCTAAACAAAGGAAGGGCATTGCTAGATTGAAATCCTTACTCAATGCTTGACACATTTCAAAGCTTTAACATATGAGGGGGTTTTTCTCCTCATTTCTCCCTTCTGACACACACGTTCTCGTTTCTGTTTTTTGCTGGACAGAGTAACAAAGATTTAAGTTACCCACATAATTCATCAAGATTGATTTGAATCCCTCATATCTTTTGTAACTCACTCCTTCTCAATGGTGAAATGGTCAAGGGTGCTGGCTTTGCTTGGCCAGTCTCTATGTGCCAGAAAGACTGAATTAAGAGTTACACTTTTGGCGGGGGGGAAGGGAACCGAAATGGCTTCACTAATGCAAAATATACCAAGGAAGCCTTAATGATTTCAGGTTTGGATACATAGATATCACAAAGGCAAAACCACGAGCTGTGTACATTTCCAAGAGTAAAAATGTGACAAACTTTTAAAAGCAGCCAAAACCAATTAAAAAACAGTGTGTCCCAGACTGGCACCAAAGTAGGAGATTTATCTGACACTGAGACCCAGCAGAAGGCTGACATCTTTGAAATAAGACCAGAGATCTGAATGCAACAATTTTTATTGCCTTGTACCAACCCTGTCACAGAAGGGATATTCCAAGGAATATTAATAAATTGTGAACAACAGTTTATATAGGGTCTTCATTAACTAATGACTCCAACTACTGTCTAAAGTACACTTGTGTGAGCACCCAGAGTGATACCCTTCCCTTTGCACTGACCTGTCCACCGGGATATAACTTAGGATGCAGACTACCCCTTTCAAATATCCATTTCTATTGCCTGTTCTTTCTCAAGCAAACTTCATAATTCTCATTTCCAGAGCTCTCTATATTGAATTCTGCAGCCTGGTTTTAGGGTGTGTTTGTGGCCGGATATTAACATCTTATTTTTAGCTGTTACAGCAGAAAAAATGAATTGGGGACTTAGAGTTTGGTTCATTCTGCTCAATATACACAGTCAGACTAAATATCTCAGCTCCTTTTACAGTCAATGGAGGGAAGCATTTCCTTCTTCAACAGCTTCAACTAAAGTAGTTGGTTAAAAATAGGGCAGAGAAATCACTCACAAAGAAACTTAATATTTCTGCTGAAGAGAATAAGAAACAAGGGTGATTAGCTTGGCTGTCAATGTCTTATTTTAAATGAAATTAGTTGAAGCCCACCTCCATCTTCTGGTCAAAAAAAGCCTTGATCCAGCTGTAGTTCCTTTCTTCTGTAGTAGCCCCTGGCTCAAAGCACAGGACTGCAGATAGGCATAGCTGAGCTGGCTCAAACTCTGGCACCACTAAAACCAGAGTTACTGATTTGTCTCTCCCGACATTTGGAATGGGTTAGTCCAGGTAGGGGTGATTTCTCTTTTCTTGTCTCACTGGTAAGGAAGGAAGCTTTGGAATGATGTGAATTCCTGTTGGAATGCAGCATAAATATCAGAAAGTGGCAGAAAATTGACCTTATGTGAAGAGACAAGTACACAAAACCTGCCACAATTAATCATCTGCTTCCTAACCAGCTTTGGTCAACCTGAGAAGCCTAGGGCTGTTGTTGCCCTAATTCTGTACAAGAAGCAGATCTATATTCCTGTTTACATGCAAACTGGTCTTTCAAATCACTGTACTTATTGCATAGATGAGAAAAGGGAGCTGATCTCATGATTTAGTGACCCAGTCCCAAATGGCAGGGTGAATGATATCTCATGGCAAATCCTGTGAGTTATCTTTAATTTATTCCTGGATTATCCCTTTTCCTATTTCTTTTCCTTTAATTTAAAAATAAAATTTATTTTCCTATTTTTTACTAACTTTAATGTTTAAAAAAAAAAAAGCCACAGGTTTTTTTTTTTTTTTTTTTGTTTTGTTTTTTTTCTGATATTCTCAAAGACTGCTATTGTCAAAATGCTTGTGCAGGTGTCGTAGTTTTCAATCCTTGATGAATATATGCCAGTGTGATAAAAAACTGAATTGAGCTGACCATAGCCTGCAGTTAGATGACCATGCAGGCCCTTCTTCTTGTCGACCATTATTTAGTTCACAGACTGTGCCACTCAGTCCTCGAGCCAGTCTGCAGCTGCTGCTTCATCTTAAGTGCCTCTCCTGCCCAAGAGAATCCTGCAGTTTGCTAAAGAATGGCCTTCTCTTACCTTGATACATCATTGCTGCCTCTTTCTGGATGAGTTCAAAAACACTGTTGCATCCAATCAGGGATAAATTTATTTTTTCCTGGACTCATTCTGTTAGGCATGCCTGTTTCTCGTTACTGTGTTCTGACACCTTGTGTGATACTTGGGGTGTCCTGTGCAGAGCCAGGAGCTGTGCTCAATGACCCCTGTGGGTCCTTTGCAACTCAGGTAATTCTATTATTCTATTCCACTCTTCTGCCTCCTCCAGCTTGCTCTGTTGGGACTAAATGAGCATTTCTGTGCTGTCTGATAAGATCACACTTTTCTCTACTAAAATTTGTCCTGACATAGGCACAGAACCTTACAGCATCTCATCCCTGCTCACCTGCACCAGGGACTGAGGGAGCTTCTGGTGGAACATTTTCCTGCAAGTCTGAAGGGTGTTCTGACCCCACGGGGTATTGTTCGATGGCACTGTACTTCAGCCAGGTCTTGCCTTGATTCCATGATCCTTTCATAAACATTACGAGGTTTCAAAGGAGACATCAGCTTTCTCTGTATTTCACTGTGGGCTCAACTTTCCCTCATTATCTACACTTCATGAACATTGGTTCTGTTCCTGGTTGGATCCTGAAGCAAGGTGGTTGTCTCAAAGAAGCGGCATCCCTGATGTCGGGATATTTCAGTACAGCCCACATTTGTTTTTTCCAAATGGATCCTTCCGCACTACATATCCTAAAACACCAAGACAAGAGGCTTTGTGCCCTTATGAAAGGGCAGTGTGAGCCCTGAATTACCAATGTGACTTCCAAGGGTAGGCAATTTGCAACATGAACTTCATGCTTTGCAAGGAACACGATTAAACTGCAGCATAGCAATCACCATGTGTGGAAAAATAAGTGCAGGCAAACACACACACACAGAGATTGTGTCAGGAATGCTCCCAGAGCACACTAAGACTAAATGCTAAATGGTGTAGCACCAGAAGTCAGCCCCACAGAGGAGTAACTCTGAAAGCATAGAAGTAAGTGAACTAGTTTTTGCTGTTTAGCCTGGGGTAGAGAGTTCTCTTCCTACTGTGGTCCCTAAAGATATTACTGCTCTGTAAAAATCACCAGGGTGTTTTCACTCCACTTTTAGCAATAAGCTCGTTTTTTGGGGTTTTTTTAATCTGAGAATGGCTGTATTTAAAATGTCTTGATTTGTGTTTAATGTGGAAAATTCAGAGAAACTTATATGAAATTTTCAAAGTTTGCATTCATAGCAATTAGCATCTGCATTGTCAGATTAGTCAAGTAAATGGAAACGTGTAATAATATTTTGAATGACTGCTATAATGCATTTTGTCACCTCACTGCTAGAACAAAAAACATATCAGCACTATTCTCTCCATTTCTTCATAAGAATTTCATCAGTAACTTTCTAAAGAGAGTGGAAAAACCTCACCAATCAAGATTGAACTTCTGGCAAATTTACACTGATTTTAAAATAACTTTCTCTCAGATTCCAATTTATGCTTTATTCAGAATATGAGAACTTTTCTTGCTTGTATCTTTTCTGGAAACAAAAGAACAGTAAAGAACTTTTTGATTTTTCCTAACGAACTAATTGATTTTAGGCACTTAGATTGAGATAACAACAGAAGTAGTTAATTAGCTAACTGTTCAGTATTTCCTACAAACTTTTCCTTAGAATTCTAGAAAAGCTTTGAATTACACTTCTTGATGAGTTTACTTTACTTTTTTTAACAATGCAGTTTTCCATGCAAAAAATATTGAAAGAAACGACAAGACAGGTTTCTTCAAACAAAATATCTTTATTTCTTTCAAAATGTATTTTTGCCTGGAGCTATACCAGTTCATCAGACCCTAATTAAACTTGATATTTCTAGAATCACTTAAGCAGATCCCCTTGTCCTCTGCTTCTCTCTTTCCAACTTAGTCTTTATATTACTAACATGAAACACACCCATAATCCATATAAGCATCACTTTTAAAGGGCTGCTTAAATCCATTGAACAATTCACCTGCTTAAAATTAATCAAATTCTTATATATTCTTCTGGCCTGAGAATATGTTGATTAATATTAAGCAGGATCAAATCATCTGCGGAGCCACAACCGAGCTTTCCTTGTGCGGTCCTAAATAAATTTAATGATTCTGTGGTTTCCTGTACTTCAAAAAAAGCTGGTAATGATCAGACACTTTTGGCTGCTGCAGAAGCAGCACAACTCCTTTCTCTGACCTTATTCAGGATTGAATTATCTCCTCAAATACCTTAGTCCAAGGAACATGTAGCTGATGTATAATGAGTTTAAGACTTCCTGGATGACAGACTGAACATCCTAAACCTAATTAAAGTGAGAATGATCTGAAGGATCTCATTCATTTTCAGAAACATCTTCAGTCTAAAATTCTGGAACACTGAGATGTGGCACCCTTGGGATACAATTAAGCACTCACCTCAATACATCTCTCAGAGGAGCATACATTTATAATTTCTAATATTAACATATATATAATTTCTTCTAAAAACACAGGTTTTCAATTTCCCTAACACAGTGCTGGTAATTTCAATTCCTTATCCAAAGAGACCAATATACCAATATCTATCTATTTTATATATATAAAAAATATATATGCACATGTTTATAACATGTATTAATATATATGTAAAGAACATCTTATCAGGTCAACTTTAAGGCAATTGATTTGACCATATCTGAGAGCAAAATATAAGATTCTTTTAATAATGGCAGATCATATCAGATGAGCGCTTCTTGTACTTAGAAAGCTTATGATTTTCCAAACAAAAAATGAAAAGCATTTGTTATAATGCCATAGAGGCAAATATTAATCAAGTTATGAAAGGTAGAGTGTAGACAATAACTGATACACAAAGAAGTAGTGGAGCTCAATGAGCTGTGCTGAGACATTATTAAATACAACATCCTGTAATATCACTGTTTGAAGCCAAACCTTATATTCTCTGAAAATATAAAAAGAAAGGCAAACAAGGCAGAGAAAAATATAAAATAATGTGTCTTATATCAGAACAAAACATTTAAATATGCTTAAATAGGAGAGCAATGATTTCTCACTTCCAGAACATCTTGACTGGAGTTTTTTAGAAGACATAGCATAAAGAAAGACAATATTTAATGTATCATTTGATAAGATTTAAAAAAGAATTCGTATGAAAAGATTTTTTTTTTATGAAGAGTGAAGGCTTTTGGCCATGTTAATATTTATAAATATAATTATTTGGATGAACTTGTCTTGAAACTGCAGAATGCTTAATAGAAATGTTACTGTTCTGCTATTCACTTCCTAGTGGAATGGAATGATTAACACTTGCAGTGATACTTCTTATGTACAACAATGCTTTTCTGCTTTTTTCACTTTTTTTTTTTTTTTTTTTTTTTAAATACAGCAGTATTTTTTGTATTCTCTCAGGGTAGAAAATATAATTGTAGCACAAAAAATAATTGGTACATTACTCATGTTAGCCCTTTGGGACTGCTCCTCCTTCTCTTTTAAGTGTTACTCTTTAGCTAGGCTGCTTTTGAAACCAAAAGAAAATAATAAAAAAAAGAACCATCTGCATTTTAAAACTAGACTGCTGAGATGGAAACTCACGTATCCCCCTGACAGAAAGGGGACTTGCTAGGTCTATAACCAAAATATTATTGACAACATTTTCTTTAAATGACAATGGAATACAAAGAGAGTCATTATGCTTATTCTGTTTAGGTACACTTACACTATGTTTATATCTAAAACACCAGCTGTCCTTGACTTTCAAAAATGTCACTAATTCATAAAGAGTGCTAGATGGTTAAATTCTTCTGGAGAAACATTATATCAGGGCATAAATAATCCACCGAGATTTTTTAGCTGCAGATGTTTGAGACACAGCCCAAGGGTCGTATCATCCTGGATCTCCCACACAGGAATAAGAAAAAAGTGGTCAATGATCTATACCAGACTTGTTTACAGTGACCTGTGGGAAGATGTGAAACCTAGAGCAAAAAGAGTTTAAGAAAAGGACCAAAGATGGGTAAAAGGGAGTTTTAAGGTGGATCATGGGGACAAGCTTGTGAAAACAGAAGGCAAAAAGAAAAAGGTGGCTGTGTGAGAAGATTGATGGTCAGCTCACTTGTCTGGCTGAGCACTGAGATTGAGCATTATCAAGTCAGTCCAACCTGTGTTCTCAATAAATTTTAATTGCAGCTCTCTTCCATGGGCATGAATTTTCTGTTTTGAGTGTGTTTGTGTGAAATCCATGCAGAATTCAAATAGGACCATCCAACAAGAAGCAAAGGGATCTGGAGGACAGCAGCTGGAGCTCACCAGGTTCTGAGCTGAGGGCTGGGCAGAGTGCTGGAGACCCCTTGATGGATGCACACTCCAAGTAACAGTTTTCATACCTGATTGACAAAGGGATTGAGAGGCAGAATTTAGCTCTCCTTGCTGATGTTCCTGATGGTTGCAGCTAGATGGCTGTAAATAAAGGCATTATTCTCTGTCTGAATTGGTGTAGGTGTAAATGTGCTCAACCTCGACCCTGTCTGCATCTGGAACCACCACCTGGAAGGGCAGCAAGGGGTATGTGGTGAAGCAAAGGTCTGTCAGCTCAGTCTCAGTGCCTGGAAAGAATATGGAGCAAATCTCCCCTCAGGATGACATCCAGAGGCACAAAGAACAAAGTGCCTGGGAACTGGAAGTGGATTTGGCAAGAATTACATGTTTAAGTTTGAGAAAAGAAGGCTCAAGGAGCATCTAATCGTTGTTTACTCTGAGCTAATGAGGGGGTACAGAGGAGCTGAAGCCAGACTGTGCTCAGAGAAGGATATCAAAGCATGGACACAGGTTAACCAGAGAGGCTTTTGAGAATATTTGGAATATTCTTTGCAATCTTCAACACTCAATTTTTTAAGGCTCTATAGCAACTTGATCTGACCTTGGAATTGATCTTAGAGCAAGGATAAGAATTTCCAGAGGTCTCCTCAAAACTTCATTTTTTGGTGTTTAAATGATCACACTTGATTGGACAGAAAGTGCACTTTTTTGGTGTCCTTGCCCATGGCAGGAGGGCTGGAACTAGGTGATCTTTAATGTCCCCTCCAACCTAAACCATTCTACGATTACTGCAGAACCATAACTCTTTACCAAACACTAAAGAAAAATACAGGAAGCCTGTCGTGGCTCTCATGATTCACCTACCTTGCCTCACCCCAGTTTCTGGTATTTCAACTTGTTTAACAAATGAATATGCAATGAAAAATATCTTCCTAATTTCTGCTACAATTACGTTAACTAACCTCACCTTGGAGGATCTTTGTGTCCAAGTGTACTGAATTATGCAGCCTAAAATCATTTTTATATTATTCACAGGTCAAATCTAAACTGTAATTGTGGCAGAAAACACATTAACATCTGCTCACTAATTACCTCTTGTTTTGGGAGATGATAAACACTTGCTAACTGTTTGGCACATCCTGAAATTACTCATGTTGCCATTATACTATGGGCATCTCGGAGGAAAAATCAGGCTTGCCCAGAAGTGATGTGGGAGCAGCTGAGCAAAGCCTGCTACTCTTAATCCACTGCATACCCTAGTATATCCCA
This sequence comes from Oreocharis arfaki, assembly GCA_013398015.1. Lineage (NCBI taxonomy): Eukaryota > Metazoa > Chordata > Aves > Passeriformes > Paramythiidae > Oreocharis > Oreocharis arfaki. The sequence continues at coordinate 776,093 of VZRR01006869.1, read as the reverse complement.
TTTGCAAAGGAAACACTCTCCTGACTGCACAAGGTAGTGCCAAAGTCCATGACAAGCATCATCTTTCCAAAAATATTTTAAATGTAAAGAAATCTCATGAGGAAAAATGATTTCTTAGACTAAGGAGAAAATCTTTACATTTCCACACAGTATTTCTGTATTTTTTATGCCCCAAAGGCTGCGACCACATACCAACCAAACCAGATGATTGAAAAAAATGCGTCAGCTTGATCAGCAGCTGCCTCTTAAAGAGGTTGGACAGGGGACTGTACACAGGGAAGGCACCTACGTGTTTAGTCTTACCAGGAGGCTTCAAAGGACAAGTGCATTTACATCCAATATATGACATCATTATTGCAAAAAACAGATAACGTACTGAACCTCTATCACTAAAATTTTAATTTATGCAAGATTAATGAGATCCTAGTTGTAACTGTATGGGAGGTTGGAACCATGGGGGATTTCTCTGCTGCTCAGGTCCTTTGTTTATTCCTGATGCTTTTGGTTCAGTATTTTGCTTTTGTCTCTTTCTTTGCCTTCTATACTCATAAGGCACCTTTTAGTCTTACAGGTGCTATTCAAAGCAAGTTTCTTCCATCAAGTGGCTTCATCACATATGTCATGGATAGCTGACTCTGACTTCCCGTATCCTTTCACTTCTGACTTCCAAACTGTGCCAATCTGTGTTGTCGCTGAGTTAGGTCAAATACAGGTAACACATTCTGTGTTACAAGGTCAGTGTTTTCTCAGTTCCTTTCCTGGCAACGCCCTGCTCAGTTTGTTTTGGGGCTGACAGCACTATTTGCATATTCCTTGCAGTTTCTGTTAAGGAAGATTTTAGGAACTTCTGTCTTCAGGCTGGACTATAGATTTGAATGAGGAGCAATTCACACAAATGAGTTATCTAGAGATTGTAAACCTGCAGATTTCTGATTCTGGCATGTTCTGAACTCGAGTAGAGGATATACTCCTGATCTCATCTCAAATGCCCTTTGAAAGACTGGGCTTTCTGAAGGGTCGAATAGGAGGATATATTGCTGCTAGAACCCCTTAGGACTTATATGCACTTAGGAAAGAGCCTCTATACAGCAGTTATTCCTTGAAACCTTTAAGATTCAAATGAATCAAAAAAAGTCAGCTGAGCAGAGACATATATTATTCTGCATGGCACAGAGCTGAAATATGCATATTTTCTTTCACAGACATGCCTCATGCCCACAGAATCTTCACAGACTTCCAGAAGAGATACCCATAAAAAGGTTGCCAGGATTAGGCCACGAAGGCACAGCTTTTCAGAGGTATTGTTTCTGTCAAAGAAACAAACAGAGAGGCTTAGAAAGGCAAGCAACAGGGGGAAAAGCTGCATTTTTTTTTTCATCCACACAAACCTGCTGTGTTTCTGAAAGAAATTGAGATGCGCCTTGAAATCTTGCAAGGATTTTACTCATTTTTTCGATATGAAAAAATTTGAAGCTTCATGCAATACAAGACAAAGGGAAAAGGAGGGGAAGGTCAAAGGATCTAAAGGATATATATATAAAAAAAATCTGTTGCTATGTTAAAGTTTGGGGCAAAGTATTTTTACGCTATACTAGAGTCTTACAGAAGTTCACCAAATGTGAACATGTTCCCAAAAACTTTTTCATGAGATAATAAATGCCACGCATTGCATGCATCATGGAAACTGGGGAGCAAAGAGATTCAGGACCCAGTGAAGGGAATTATGAAATTACAGCTATTAAAAATTTATGGGAAAATATTTCTTGTCACACAATGGATGAGAGCAGTATAAATTTGGAATTTTTGTGAGAAAATAAACTATGTAATGCCAAAAGACTTAAATAGAGCAATTGTTGTCTTGGGATAGTAAACGTTCATCTTGATCCAGTCATTTACTGCTATTTATCTGGAGACTTTGACTCAGGCTTTTCTGTGTGCCCAATCATGTGAAAAAACTCCTTTTTCCACTGCTTCCTGGTTGTTTCTTTCTAGGGGTGATGACATCAATAATAACCACGAATTTGATTCAGCAATATTAAGGTATTCTTTTTTTTCACGGAGCATAGCCAATGGATGTGTTGCTATTTTTCAGTTATCACTTTTCCTTGAATCTGTAAAATAAAGTAGTATCTATTACATTTTCAGCATGCCTTGAAACAAAAGGATACAGTAGAATCCCAGTAGTGGAAATGGAAAGTTTGTTTATGCATCAGTAGCATGCTGAAACATAAAAGTAAATATCAATAAATTGCTTTATCTTTTTTTCAGAATTTCCAATGCAATTCAAGATATCTCCAGTGTTGCAAAGCTGAGGCTTGAACATGCAAGTCTTAAACAAGAGGTTATACTTCCTCTCATTTTCATAATGTAAAAAGGAGTGTTAATGCTCTCCTAAAATACTTACCATTTTTTCCTAGCACATAGATATTGTCTTCAGTATATGATGATCAAAGCACCCATTTTTAGATTTCATTATTAACCCAAAGCACAGACTGAATTTCCCTGAGTTCGGGGGTTTTTTTAGTAGCAGCAGAAATTTCAATGAATTATGGTTTCTCATGCCATTTGTAGTAATATGATGTAATTTTATGGTCAAGGGCTTGCAAAAATAGGTATGATTGTCACTGTTACAATGTCGTGGGGTGAACCAGCAACCAGAGTTGAGCTACACATCCTGATGGGTTCATCAGAATATTTCTGGATGTTGCTGGAGCTAGGATTTCACCTAATGTCCTTCAGATGAGAACAAAAATATCAAGTAGATAAAAGGAGATCTCTATGTTTCTGCTATGGTGATTTGAAAGGTCTTTATAGGAAGTATCTGATAAGCCTTTGTTAATGTAACTCTAAGTACTTGAAATAAAGGCTCAGTATCTAATTTTAGAAAGTGTGAAAGAATCAGTGTAGTTATTGCAGATCTGCTTTCTTATAAATCACTGAAGTAGCAACGTTTTTGTTCTTTGCTTTTAAATAAACTCTGTCCCATAAGCATAGATAATTATTAAGCAGTCACACTTCCATGAGGCTTTATTAGCTTTTTCATATATATGAAAGATTATAGTCTGAAAGCCAACTAATTATCTAGCCTAAAAATTAAATAAGTATATGCTAAAATAAAAATATATTGAGCTTATTTCATAGAAGGGCTTTTATACAAACAAGATGTTTTAAATAACAAATGGCACAACAAGCAAACATTCACTCACAAGAAAAAAGTTGACTGATTAGTGAAGAGCATGGAATTATAGGGTCTGTCTGAAATTAAATGGTGTGGATGCTTCCAGCAAAAAAACTGCAGTCTGGCTGAAATGAAAAGAAGCAGGATCTGTCTCTATTTCTGACAACACTGTCATGCAAATGAAGAAAAAACTTTTTGAGTTTCACTTTTTCTTTCCTTTTTTTTTCCCCTCCTTGCCCATGTAGATTATTACATCTTTCTTATATTATCTAGAGAACTAATCTGAGCTGGCACCCCTAGATTATACCGTAATAATAAATGATATTAATGACTTCAGCATTTAGCAAGAATTTAGAAATTCAGACAAAAATCAGATTGCCTTTGATGTACCTACATAACTGAAAGGAAGATGCTTCTCAGTAACAATGCATGAAAGGACAGGAGGCAATAAACAGAAGTACAAGGAATTCCATTTAAACAGAAGGAAAAAAAATACAGTTTCTAACTGCGAGTTGAGTAAAACCCTGGAACAGGCTGCCCAGGGAGGCTGTGGAGTCTCCATCCTTAGGGACATTCAATCTCCAACCAGATACAAACCTGGCCAAATGGCCAAACCTGCTTTAGCCATCCTTAAGCAGGGAATGGCACTAGATGATCTCCAGAGGTGCCTTCACACTGCTTTTGTATCTGGTTTTTATATTAAAATTTCATCTAAATACCCTTTCATTGCCCCTTCATCTGATGTAACTGAGGTATCCATCTCTGCTTGAGCTGAACAGCTTTCAAAGAATGAGACTGAAACTTAGACTTGAAGCTTAACTAAGATTTGAGGCTTAACTTCCCAGCTCCCTGATGGTCAGAGCATGGTTTTAACAGCACCAAGGTTGTGGGTTTGATCTCCCTATGGGCCATTCACGTAAGAGTTGGACTTAATGATCCTTGTGGGTCCCTTCCAGCTCAGAATATTCTGTGATTCTGTAGTTCTGTAAACTGAATGATCCTTGATCTAAAAGTTATATGACATGAGTTGTCATTTTTTGTGTTGCTTTGGAGGTTATTTAAAGAGGTCACTTGATACAATAACATGAAGATGGACACAGAAAAATACACAGCACAGCCACCAATTTTTGTTAGGGTGATAACAGCCTACCTACCATGAGAAAGGTACTTTTGATTTTTGATCTTCATAGTCAAATGATATTTTTGAACTTAACCAGTGAAATTTGATAGCGATGTCAGCTTCCTTTTTATCTCTCCTCTAAGTCTGCCCTAACTAAGAGTGGGAGAACAAAACAAACATGCATCACACTGTTTCTGCTCTTGAGATCCCTTCGTCAAAAAGATGCCCCCCCTAAGGTTTGATGAGCAAAGTGAAGGCTGCAGGCTGTGATGGGGTTTTTTTTGCAGCTTGCTCTTTTCTTTATCTTTAGAGTGAAATATGTTGGGTAGATGGGTTGTTGCTGTGCTAATCACCACCAGCTGCTCGTCACTGTCTCACAGCTACAGGTGCAGCAGTTTTGCTGCTGAGTCTCTAGGCCTTCAATCTGCTCTTCCGAAACAGCTCAGCAACAAAACTTTTTTTCCTCTCCTTTGTAAATACTCAAGGAACACATCTGAAAGGCTTTTTTATGCAAAATACATTATCCTCTTCAATCTCTCAGGATTTTTTACTCAAGAAAAAAGTATAGTAAGTTAAACAATAGTGGTGACTGGATAAGAAATGCCAATCACAGTGCGTCCTGTTGGATAAATATGTTCCTTTGCATGTTATTTCTTGTCTCTTACTGGGGGTTCTGACAGAGGAAATTGAAGCAATATTTAAAGGACACATTCAATCTCTCTCTTCATCCTAAAGGCCCAGAGCAATGCAGCAAAATGGTAAACATGAATTAAGAAAGTAGCTGTGTAAATCAGCAGGTAGATCAATAGAAGATAAAATAGATGCATATAATAATAGATTCATCCTCCAAGGAATATGATGGTAACATATTCTGTTACTATTTCTTCTGGCCAACCAATTAAAGAGGGCATTATTTGTTCTCTGTGCAGCAGAAAGAGATGCTAATGTCTAGTTTTATCCACATAATACACAATACAATGTATACATATAATCCACTTTGTCATATCTTGCAATTTTGGGTGTGTTGCTGGCAAGTAACATCCCATTCCAGCTGAGAAAAAGGTGTTTATTAATATCTCCACTAGCCACCATCTTGCCATTCCAAACTGTCTCCTTCTGAACAGCTTAACTTAGGAGGTCTGCAGAGGTTTGTGCAGTTGTAGTAGGTATTTTCGGGTAGATATTCCTCCAAGCTGTAACTTAATGATGTATCTGCTATCCTGGTTTTGGTTGAGATGGAGATAATTTTCTTCTTGGCAGTGCTGTGTTTGAATTTATTATGAGAATGTTGGTAACACACGGATGTTTTGGCTGTTGTTCAGTAGTGCTTGCTTTATATCAAGGACTTTCAGTGTCCTGTGCCCTGCCAGAGGAGGTGCTCTTTAGCCATGAGGGAGCATGGCCAGGAGATGAGACCCAGACAGGCCAAAGGGATATTCCACACAGGAGATTGTCATACCCAGTAAACAAACTGGAGTGGTCTGAAATGGGGGACTTGTCTGGAAGCCACCAGTTACTGATCAGGGACCAGCTGGGCATTGGTCAGTGGGTGGTGAGCAACAGCGTTGTGCCTCATTTGTTTGTCTTGAGTTTTACACCTCCTTCCCTCTCCCCTATTCATTTCTAGCATCAGTATTATATTTTATTATTATATTTTTATTTATGCATTTAATTATTTCATTATTAATATGATATTTTATTTTGTTTCAATTATTAAACTGCTTTTAACTCACAAAGTCTGCATCTTATTTTGGATTCTCTTCCCCACTGAGGGCAGCAAGAGGTTGTGTGGTACTTTGCTGCCAGCTGGGGTTAAACCATGGCATCTACACAATAAAGCCTTTCACAACTGGAATCATAGAATGTGAAGGTTTGGAGGGGGCCTTTAAGATCATCTAGTTCCAATACCTCTACTAGACCTGTTTGTTCAAGTCCTTATCCCAGCGGGCTCTGAGCACTGCCAGGACTGGGCCATCCACAACCTCCCTGGGCAACCTGTTCCAGAGTCTCACCATCCTCACAGTAAAGAATTTCTTCATGATATCTGGCCTAAATGTCTCCTCTTTCAGTTTTTACCNCCACACAGGAGATTGTCATACCCAGTAAACAAACTGGAGTGGTCTGAAATGGGGGACTTGTCTGGAAGCCACCAGTTACTGATCAGGGACCAGCTGGGCATTGGTCAGTGGGTGGTGAGCAACAGCGTTGTGCCTCATTTGTTTGTCTTGAGTTTTACACCTCCTTCCCTCTCCCCTATTCATTTCTAGCATCAGTATTATATTTTATTATTATATTTTTATTTATGCATTTAATTATTTCATTATTAATATGATATTTTATTTTGTTTCAATTATTAAACTGCTTTTAACTCACAAAGTCTGCATCTTATTTTGGATTCTCTTCCCCACTGAGGGCAGCAAGAGGTTGTGTGGTACTTTGCTGCCAGCTGGGGTTAAACCATGGCATCTACACAATAAAGCCTTTCACAACTGGAATCATAGAATGTGAAGGTTTGGAGGGGGCCTTTAAGATCATCTAGTTCCAATACCTCTACTAGACCTGTTTGTTCAAGTCCTTATCCCAGCGGGCTCTGAGCATTGCCAGGACTGGGCCATCCACAACCTCCCTGGGCAACCTGTTCCAGAGTCTCACCATCCTCACAGTAAAGAATTTCTTCATGATATCTGGCCTAAATGTCTCCTCTTTCAGTTTTTACCCATTACTCCCTGTCCTATCACTACAGTTCCTGATGAAGAGTCCCTCTCTGCCTTCCTTGTAGCCCCTTCAGATACGGGAAGATTGTTACGAGTTCTCCACAACTTTCTCTGCTCAACACTAGCAGCACTTACGTTGCCAATGATTAAATTTCCATGCTGTTTACTTTTCATTACTAATCATATTCTTAAGTATAAAACTAGGTCTTCTTTGTTGTTCTTTTTTCCCATAAGAAATAAATTTTAGAGGATTAGTAGATCAAATGAGGGGCTAAGTGCTAATTTTCTTTTTTTGTTGTTCTTTTTCTGGCAGAAGGTAAATCTGATGTGTTGAAAAGGTCTGTAAAATCACAGCACTTGCAGCACCAGAGTCCTTGGAAGCAAGGTACTATTTAATGAGCAAAAGGAAGAGCACCTATTGCAAATAATTTATAAAGAGCTTAAATGCCCAATGGGTTCTGTTACCCAAAGCAGTGGAGAAGGGGCGAGCAGGGGAAGAAGACACAATCAAAAACAAAACAAAAAAAAACCTAACCAAGAAAACACAAGATTAACATAAAAGGAGCATTTGTGTAGTCCTAAAGTAAAAGGCAATATAAAATTATGGTTGTGATATTATAGCAGAGAGACTGTTTTAATCTTTGTTTTGCACTTTTGGTGGTGATGTTTTGCTGTGTTTTGTCTCCTGGACATGCTTTCAGAATAAAGCATCAAACTCTTTATAGCTGTTTTGTAATTAATTTACTTGAATGCCAGACTTTTCTTTCAGAAATCCTGACAACGCTAATGAGAATGAGAAGCAGACTAGAGCTACAGGATCATCAGCTGTCACCGAATATAAAAATTAAAAAAAAAAAAAATCAAAGTTCAAATAAATAATCTTTTTTTTATTTCTTTCTTACTTGCTGAAAACAAAACAGAAGCATTGATAGAGCAGAGAGGGGAGACAACACCACCAAGAAGTCAAAGTATATTGAGAAATTAATAGTGTGTGGAAAGTCTCATTTTAAGAAAAAAAACACAACAGCAAGAAATTCGGTCTAGGATCTAAAATTCTTTCATCCATCTGTCACTAATTAAAAAGAATGTCAAAGAACATATGGTCTTGAAACTACAGGGAGTTAAAAAAGAAAACCAAAGGAGCTGCACTAACAGTGCACTTAAATAACAGTTTTCAGTAAGTGCCTGACTAATCCCCAGAAAGGTAGGTAAAGGACAGGAGGGTGACTTGGAACGAATCACCACAAAGAATTCAACTGCTGTTATGGTTTTCTTTCTTTTTCTTATACGGCAAATCGCAGAAGTGACAAAAAACTTCCCTTGGAAAACACAAGGGAGACAGGCTGCGAGGGAAGCCAGACTCCTTCTGTTAGTTTGTATGTCAATGTTTTTCCATGAACATCATCCTTTTATAATTGCTTTTGTTGAGCATCTCTTCCTCTAAATTTTGCTGAGTGCTGTATTAAAAAATCATGATTGACTTTTTCTACGCCTCTACATTGAATTCATTATTAAAGAATGAAGTTTTCAAGAATTTAAAGCCTCTTACTTTTTCAATAATAATGGTCCCTAATCTCTTAAGATTGAACAGCAAAATGAGAGAAGAAAACGCGATATTTTGGTTTAATAAATAACATTATGTGAAAAGTATCACATTAGGAATTTTAAATGAATATTTTTTTTATTACCACCACTTATTGTAGACAGAATCTAGCTCAGCAGTCACTTTTTTTTTTTTCTTTAGCAGTTTGCATAATGGTGTTTATCCTTTAACAACATAATCATACCTTCCTCATAATTCAATCTTACTGAAATGTGAGTTTTCTATGAGAAGTATTACATTACTCTGCAATTTATCTTTTCTGCTTTTACTCCTCGGAGTAATTTTCCACTCCTCTTCTTATCAGCCCTTCTTTTATGTTCATCCATATTCCTAGCAATTCTCCTTTTTCTCTGGCAGAAGTTTTATTTGGGGGAAGGAAACATGGAATAATCAAGTAGTAAGTCTGCAGGATATCCATCCTTGCCAAGGACTTTTTAAAAAACTCACTCAACCCTCAAAAACCACTATTTTTTCCTATCCAAGACTCTTCATCTGGAAAAGTCCTTTAAATTAAGCTCCCTAGTTTAAAATCAAATAAATAAATGCTTGAAAAACTAACAGTTTTTATTTACTTAAAACCATTTTTTTCTTAATGAAAATGGTCTGAAAACCAACTGACTTTAAAGGCTTTTAGATGGTTAAAACATATAAAAGATCATTACTAAAGCAAAACATTTTAAAATGTTGCAAACATATATCACGTTTGGTACATGAATGCTTCTTCAACATTTAATTTATGAAATGTGATGAGTTGAACATTTGGGGTTTTTTTCATTTCAGGAATTGTTTCCAAAATCTCCAGAAATCTAAGCTGTGAAGATTACTTGCAGTAGAACATATCCATATATAGCAGATCTTTTATGTTCTCATTCTTCCATCATCCACAGATTGCTGGAAGCTGAGGAAGTGTATATAATGAGGGAGTGAGAAGGGAAGATGCCACACACATTTCCTCTCTTCTCATACACTTCCGTAGGCATTTGCTGCTCTGAAATGAAAAGAACATTTCAGAAAAGACAGAACTTTGATCTGACTCAACAGAGGTGTGACTTTCCCTTGCTGCTCTTCTCTCTAGATAGATACCACAGGCCTGAAAAATACCAAGTACACAACTGACTAGTCTTGAATTAGAGCAGGGAAAAATACCCACAGGCTTTGTCGGAGGTATTATCCCCTCAAATTCTCAAAAACGTGTGGTTTTGACAAAGATAATTTCTAGTCTCTGTCTTTTACTCTGTCTGTACTTGCTAGATTCCTTCAGGATCTTCACCATCCCTACGACACGAGAACTTCTCATGCCTTCCCATCTGTCTAGGTAGCTGTTACAAACACAAGAGGGAGGTAGGGAAGAAGGAAGAACAGTTTTATTTAATTTCCCTGGTCTGTTGTCTCCATTTCCACTGACTAGTTCTGCCTGCAGTCTCTGGCAGTTGTGCTGCAGAGCACACCGGGCCAGACTGCTCAGCTGAGCAGAAAGATGGGTCAGGAAAGCTGGCCAGATCACACACAGACCATAGTGCGGGATGTACAAATGTGCTATCCCTGGAATTGCATGCTGGTTTTGGTTAGGCCCAGTAGCTAGCATGGGGCTGTGCTTTGGATTCGTGCTGGAAACAGCGTTGATAATTCTGGGATGTTTTTGTCAGCATTGCTTACACAGCACCAAGGCTTTTTCTGCTCCTCACCCTACCCCACCAGGAAGGAGGCTGGAAGTGCACAAGGAGCTGGGAGGGGACACAGCCAGGACAGCTGACCCCGACTGACCCAAGGGATATTCCAGACCATATGGGGTCAGGCTCAGCATATAAAGCTGGGGGAGAAGGAGCAGAGGGGGGATGTGATGGGATTTGTCTTCCCAAGTCCCCCTTATGTGTGATGACGCTCTGCTGTCCTATGGCTGAGCACCTGCCTGCCCACCCAAATCAGTCAATTAATTCTTTGTTTTGCTTTATTTAATATGAACAGCTTTCCCTTTGCCTATTAAACTGTCTTTTTCTCAACCCATGAGTTCTCTCACTTTTACTTTTTTGACTCTCTGTCCTGTCCTACAGGGGAGAGTGAGTGCGTGGCTGCGTGGGGCTGACTTCCCAGCCAGGGTTAAACCACAACATATAGAAATGTACTAATGCCACTCGTTTGATCCTAGAATTATTTCCTTCATTCCATAATAAAACATTGATTTTCTCTGGTGTGCAAACCTTGATTTTCACTGGTGTGAATTACAGATCCCAGCACTGTGATAATGAAGATTACCCTCTAAAAAACACACTGTGCAAAATGACCATCTGTTTTAACATCCCAAGGTAATCTTTGCTTCTTGCATTTCACTCTGAAAATTAGAGTAGCTTGTGTTCGTGCTTCTTTATTCCCTCACTTAGAGGTGGTTTTTGCAGGCCAAGAAATTTGCTTGCCACTTGCCTCTGAACCCTGCTCATGGTCAAGCACAAGTAACACCAAATTCATAATTAGATTTTTTTTTTTTCTTATAACATATAAATTGCTTTCCGGAATTCAACAGATTGCTTTAAAGCTTGGTCCTCTGCACCTCATCAAAACCCAGTTTGATCTTGTATTTGAAAAATTAGTAAGATTCAGAATCATTGCTGAGATTTGTAAAAGTGAGACCTTCTGGCTTTTGTGTGATGTGTTCAGCCTTGAAGAACCAAGGTCTGAATCCTTTTCTTCCTCAAGTGTACTTCAAAACAGAGCAGTGCCTATCCATCATAGTTCAAGCATCTTGATTAGTGAAATAGAACAATCAAGCATCAGATTACAATTGATTTAAACTAATTTTTCTGGCTGGGGTTACAGGAAGGGAGGAATTATGCCAATTTTTACTCATTTAAGAATGTTTTTAAGCCCTGCTGTGGTATTTTTAATGTCAAAACAGAAAAGGTGGGGAAAAAAATGGGACAGAAGGGAGAAAAAATTAGGAGAAAAAAATCCAGAATGTAAATAAAAATCTCTAGAATTGTAAACAAATATATATGTATTGTGCTCTTTTTTTATTGTTTGTTTTTTTTTTAATCTCCGTATCTTCTGGGTTTTATATTGGTTATTGTCACAGTGAATGACTGAAAAAGCAATTGAAGGGGAATGTTTCCAACCAGACCATTAAGACATCCATGTAAGAGACATGAGGAAATCAGTGCCCTCTTTGCTCAGACATTTGGGGTCAGAGAAAGGATTCAAGGGGAAGTACCATCAATGGATGAGGGAAGAGTCCATGATATCTAGAGAGAACTCAACCTCTGTAAAGCTGTGGGATCCAAGAAGCTACATCCAAGGCTGCTGAAAGACATAGCCAATGTCCTTGAAAGCCCCTCTCTGTCAGCAGGCTGGGGAGATTTGGGAAGATTCCTGATAATTGCAGAAAAGCACCTGGCACACACCATCTTCAAAAGGTGACAATCCAGAAGACTAAAGGCCAGTTACACAAGCGCCAGGGAAAAACACGAAGTGAATTCATTTGAAACACATTTCTGGGGGCATAAAAAAAGAAAGTGATCTGTAACAATTAGCATGAATTTTTCATGGGTAAATCTTGCATGACCAACCAGATTGCTTCCTGTGATAAACTGTGTTTGTGGCTGAGGGAGGTGTGGTGGACATCATTTGTTTTGATTTCTGAGAGGTTTTTGACATTGTCTCTCAAAATGTTCTGCTTCTTCAAGTGAACATATCTGAGCAACCAGATGGATAAAACACAGGCGAGGTGCTTGGCCTCAGAGAACAGTTGTTAAGGGATCATATTCAACCTATAGAACAGTTACAAGTAGCATAGATGTCTGTCTTGGGATCTTGGATATTTCCTGTTTAACAGCGCATCCTGGAGTCAGAGATAAGGTGAATGTTCTGTGATAACATATTTAAGAAAGGGTAAAAACTGTTTCACAGCAGATGGGAGTGAGGAATGAGAAAAAACTGAGAGGAATTGCCCTGCAGACACCGAGGTCAGTGAAGAAGGAGGCAGAGTAGGTGTTCCAGGTGCTGGAGCAGAGATTTCCCTTCAGCCTTTGTAAAAGACCATGGTGAAGTAGCTGTGCTCCTATCCAGCTGAGTAGGAGGAGTGAGAGAGGCTGGGGGGGGGGGGGGTTGTTGAGGTCAGCCAAGATCAGAACTCACTCATGCTATTATGTTTCCTACTTTAAATTCTCTACCTTTTCAATAATTATGCATTTTTCATGCCAATGGTTACCTCCATTTACAAGGATACCATCAAAATTCTTTCAGTTGTCAGTAGACAACCAAATCTATGAAGAACAGACAAATGTCTATTTCTGATAAGTGTACATCCATCTAGATAGCATATATTAAGCTGCTGCTGTTTTACTTCCAGTGAGGAGGAATCTCTCTTCTGTAGGTATAACCAGAGAGTGTCATTGCTGTTGTCATTGTTATCCACTCCTGAAAGAGTGAAATAGCAATTGTAACAGTGGTGTAACAAAGGGAATATTTTCACTGACAGACCAGGGTGTTGCAGGACATTGGTCATTGGCAGAAGATTCCCAATTTGGCAGCTGCTTTGTTTGACTGGTTTTGCTGCTTCATTTTCACAGTGTTTACACATCCAATTGCTTTTTGGCAGAAAATTAACAGCATACTGAGATGGATTTCTGGCTTATTTAAAGAGGTGTGACTGGATCAAAATCACTAATGGTTCAATACATCAATTATGAATCTGGCCTTCTTTAATCTAGGTTGCTCTTTATTTGTCGTGGTGGAAAAGCTGCTAATCCCCAAAAGGTTATTGTCTCTTCAAGATCTGATTCTGAAATACAGATTGTCAGCTCACATATGAATGTTTCACAATAATCATAAAACAAAATCCCAGAATCTCCTAATCACCATGGTAACACACTCAGGCAAGCACAACTAAGAAATGGAGGTACCCTGAAAGATTTTGTCTAAAAAGCAAAAGGTCAGCCATGCTCTGAGTATAGAAAGGATTTTTGTGGATATTTTCATGTATAGTCTGCAAGTCTACCTTTCCTTCCATGGAATGGGTCTGGAACCAGCATGCAATAGGAAATAAAAAGGTAGCAATTCCATTTCAAATATTCCGTTACTATTAGGTTTCAAAATTCTATATGTAAAGCAGAATTCATCCTCTTCTTCCAAAAGCAGACCCACAGAGCTAAGGCTACATTCTTTGCAGAGAGAATGTTGAAACTACCCATGTTAAATAGAACCTACTAATGCTAAAAAATATACTATTCATTTGCTTGGAAAGTGAAAAAAAAAAAAAAAAAGCAGAAATATATTTGTCATGTCTTTGACATTTTCTGCTTCATCTTCTGAGGTTACACTTGCTGCACTTGCGGCTTTGTGGGGCAAAATTCGCATCCCAGTTGATTGGCTTTTTAAGTGGGTGTAGTCTGAAAGGTTGCCAATGCAGTGGTCTTCAAATTTTTCAGCAATATTATGTGACTCATCTGAACAGAACACTTGCCCAAAGTTGTCAATGGGCCCTTGATGAAGAAACTCTCATTTTGCTGTGAAAAATAATGTAGTGTGTGCAAACAAACCTGACATCATTATGATAAGTCAGCTGATTTTTGTATAAGCCTTCACAAGTCTTTACTTTTGTGGGGGGGGTTTTGTTTGTTTGTTTGTTTGTTCTTTTCTAACCATGCAGATTGTTTTCCATGACAAATAGCTTAAGGATGTTTTATGATGATTTTTTGTTTTGGTTTTGTTGTTATTTCTTTCAGTGTGAAATGATATAGCCCAGCAAATTTGGAGCCTGGAAATACAAGGGTGTAAGATTCCTGAGCAGCCTCTTCCCTCTTGGCTCACTCTCATGAGTATCTTTTCTACAAGGCAGTGGCATCACAGCAGCTGTGAGATGGTCTCTAAGATAGTCTCTGGCACAGGAAATTTTCAGGTCATTTTTCCATTTCTACAGAGGGTGGGTTGGAGGAGGAGGTTTGTAACTCATGATTTACAGACAGCTGAGCACTACACATGATAACTTATGTCAAGTGACTTTATATAGTACAGAATACTTAATGTGCAGCTCCTGCTAAAAAAAGGATCATGAACAATTGTAAATTATTGATAACATGTTTTCTGTTGTCTGCTACATTTGCACTCCATCCACATCTTGCCAAAAGCCAAATACACCTATTTGAAGGCTAATAAAATAGGAAAAAGCTGATGACTACAGCAGTTGCTATGCAGCTGGGCCTCCCCACATTGCGTATACTCAGCAAACTTGCTCAGAACACTGCTGTGTTCTTTTTTGAAAGTGACTGCTCTGAGTAAAATAAAGAAAGCAAAACATTCCATTTCAAACAGAAAGAATGCATGACAAGGATATTGCTTTGCTGAAGCACAAAGTACTTCTATAATTTGTCCTACATTGTCTTTTCTCTGCCACTTCATGACCAGCTTTAGTAGCTGTATGTCTTCCATTACCTGTATTCCTCTAACTCTGACATGTTTGCTTCACTGCAATCTGCTCTGAACTCTCTGTGCTTAACCACTGCCTTCGTTTTAGGGAGGGCTGGGTACAGGAGCTGGCAAAGAGTGGCCCCTTCATCCTTTCTGTGCCACAGCTGTGCCTCAGCCGTGGAGTTTACCTTACAGACTGAGAAGGACAATGTGAGCACAGAAAGCACTAGGCCCATTCTCAACACTATATTTATTTCCTCAGCTTTCCTCCAGGAAATAAGTTTATTTAGTGAAAAGTTTGGGATTTGATAAGAAATTTTCTTTCTTCCTCTTCAGATTGTGAGCACAGACCAAAGTTGCAGTGTTGAGGACAAACCAAAAAATGGCTCATAAAAGTGCTTTTCACTTTTAGATATGTTTAGTTTTCTTGAATCTGACACCCATCTAGGACAGAAACAGAAATCCGATAAACTGAATCAAAAGTCAAGCAGCAAGCTAAGAGACTCCAAATTTCCCCTCTCCCCACCCTTACCTCTCAGACAGACTTGCATGTTTAGTCACTTCAGATCTGCCCCAAAAAGAAAAAAACAGAAAGAAAATGTCTGTGCCCATGCACAATTCTATCATTCGTGATAGAATTTAAAAAAATATTCTTAGTATCATAACTATTGTGTTTAAAATGAGGGAAAAAAACGTAGAAATGCATGCTGTCAAAGGAATTAAAAAACTGTGGCTCATTAGTCAGAAAGAAATCATGGAAAAAAGCTCTAAAACAAACACTGAGAAAATAGACAAGGAACAAGACAAGGATTCTTGTATTTGTTAACAGACAGAGACAGCAGTGGAGCTACATCAGGAAGCAGTCCAAATTTATTTCAGATGGGAGGAGGTAAACCTTTTCGATCTGAACAGGTCACACCCGAGTCCTACTGAACTCTAGACTGACCTCGTTCAACTCTCTTCCCTTTATGTACTACGGCCAAAGAACACCAAATATATGTTGACAGCTTTTAGCAGCCACAGCCCTTCTACTGTGCTAGGACTGAGTAATTCCACTGCAGAAACAAAAACTTGCTGAACTGTGCTTTCAAGAAGTGCCTGAAAAAACACAATCTGGCTTCAAAGAAATTATAGTATGAAAATAAGGCATGTGGTTCCAGGTGGCTGCACATGGACAGACTCGAGAACACAAGAAAATACTGAATAATATGAAAGAAATCACCCATTATGGAGTGCTGCCAGGGCATGTTCTGCCTTCAGGTACAAGGGTTTAGGTACAATAAATAGAATGTTTAACTTAAATTTATGTTTAACTTCCTGCACACATGATATTAACCTTTCAACAGATTCAATTAAACTCCACCTGAAAATTTAGTTCAGCTCAGTTCTGTCCTATTCTATTCTTTCTATTCTATTCTATTCTATTCTACGCTATGCTGTGCTATGCTATGCTATTCTATTCATTTCTATTCTTATTCTTATTCTTATTCTTATTCTTATTCTTATTCTTATTCTTATTCTTATATTTATTCTTATCCTTATTCTTATCCTTATTCTTATCCTTATTCTTTCAGGCCATCTTTCTAGTATCCGATGGTTTTCCACAGTGTTTTAAATGATATGACTAACAACTCTCAGCTCTTGATTTTTTTTCTCCACCACTCCCTAGGAAAGAAATACCTGTAATGACGTGACTTATTTCGCTTTGTGTTCTCCTTTTCTTCAGATGCGTATTGCCAGGTATTGTTAGAGAAAGCACTTAGAGTGAGAAGTGGTGACACTTACGACAGTTCCAAGTTCCTGACGTGAATTACTTCGCGGCCTTGGACTGCCCCCTGAAATATTCCATTTTTCTCTCATTTGCTCTCCTGCACCTGCAGACAGCTCCTTGCACCAAGGGACTAAAACTGTCAACCAAATTCTTCATCTCAAAGATTTAGGTGATGGTTTTTTCCTTAAGTATCCTAAGCCAAGAGCGGGAATACTTTGAAGAGAACATGCAATACTTTGAACTTCATTCATTTTCTAACAAAAGACAGTGTAGAGGAGAGTGCTGCCTGTACAGCTGTGGAGAGGGACTGGGGTAGCATGTCACATTTTATATTTTTAAAGTATTGTAAACCTCGTGCCCTGGCAGGCCAAATTGCCATGGAACAACTGAGAGGTGAGGAAAACATGAAAACCCATCATCCATTTGGATGTGACACCACGTTTTACTTGGAACTGACACTATCTGAAGTTGAGACAATGTGGACGTGAGGAATCCATCTGCACTGAGAAGAAAACTTGCCAGTATTATGAATTTTCAAAATTGTAAAATATAATTTTAAAAAATATTAAAAATAAAATTGCCTCTTTTTTTCCTCCCGTTTTTTAAGCTGTTAGTGTTTATTTGCTACTAAAAGTAGCAGAAATAATTCTGTTACTCTTTCACTGATTTTGTTTACACAAAGCTTCCAGGTGAAAAATGCATATACATACATATATATATATATATTGCTCACACACACAATCTGTGTATGTCTTTGCATACAATGAGTAGGAGAAAGGTGTATCAGGAAATTCATATCTGAAACAAGCAGGGTGGTCAGCTGGGACAGGAAACTTTGGCTCCAAGACCCTGCTTGTGTGATTCAGATTGAGGTACAGTAAACTAGAACCCAAACATATGTTTTTCACAAAATTTTCTTCAGCTCTGAAAATTTCATCTTTTTCTGTTGCAAAGTGAAATCCAAATCGAGAACTGGAAAGAGCCAGTGGAATGGCTTCTCCTCTGCTCATCTGAGCTCTTCTCACTTTGCCTATTCCCACCAGATCTGCTGCAAAATCAGCGCACAAGAGAGCAAAAATGTACCTATAAAAAAGCTAAAGATAAAACCAGTTTTATAGATTACAAAATGTGAAATTTTTCCTCCTATCTTTCCATTACTCTCTGAAGAAAAAGATCTTAAGACATTTGAAACCACTGTTAATTCTGCTGACTCAAAAGGAAGCTGTTTCATTACTATCTATTTATTTACACCACACTGATGTAAATAACTGTACTGTGCAGATGATCATAAAGCAGAGTTGATGCTAAACTTTTATAATTTTATAACTCAAATGGTCTAGACTTTAATTTGAGGGTAGTCTCTTTTAAGTATCCTAGCTTTCTGGCATGCTTTTGGTTTTCAAATGGATGCTCACCATCACATCTGGAAAACTCAATCCATCAAACTGATTACTTGAAAATGTTAATTCCTTGTGAGAATGCAAACTTCTT
This sequence comes from Oreocharis arfaki, assembly GCA_013398015.1. Classification (NCBI taxonomy): domain Eukaryota; kingdom Metazoa; phylum Chordata; class Aves; order Passeriformes; family Paramythiidae; genus Oreocharis; species Oreocharis arfaki. Next base: position 757,820 of record VZRR01006869.1, on the reverse strand, counting down.
ACATGTTTCCAAATGAAGAAGTGGAAACTACAGGAGTGACAATAATTTACTCTCAAAGCCTATCTCAAAGAAATTTCTTAGTGAAAATACATGAAACTGGGATAAGAATAACTTTCAGCCTGAAGATTTTTTTCCTTGAGGTTATAATTCAAGACAGTTTTCTAAAGAACTTGTTCTTTTCTCATCTATTTTCTTTCAAGCAGGGCAAATTACCATTCAATCTAATCTGTCAGATTTGTAATTTTCCTGCTGAAGATTAAAAAAATAAGAGCTTTTGAATGCTGAGAGTGTGGTAGTGTGTCCAGTTTTCTTCTGGGAGAGATATCTCTAGAGATAAGGTGTCCGCCACTTTACTGTGAAAGTGGAAAATAAAAAAAAGGCCTATAAAGTGGTGATTTTGTGTCACATTCACATTCTACTGGGTGCAAAACTAGAGAGTCAGATATATATTACACCAAGCCAGGAACAAATTTAGAGCAAGAGAGAAGAGAGTTATGAAAGGACTTTAAACTCCCCACCCTCTTAGGTCTTTCTAAAATAGTACTGCGTTTTATCTCCAGAATTGCAAACCCTCCCAGCTGAGGATGAATTCAATGAACAGCATATGGTTTAATAGAATGAAAAGGAGGAAGTCTGGTCCCCATTTTCACCTCTCCACTTGGACAGATTTTCAGCATTTTCAGTTTTTGAACATCGCAACTGCTTGAAAAAGTTCCAAATGTGCTTTCAGAAGTATTTGAGCGTACTTCCTAACCGTGATCTTTGCTGAGTGTGGTATTTTCATTTGATCTACATGGGGTGGTCAAGCATTGGAAGAGGCTGCCCAGGGAAGCGGTTGAGTGACCATCCCTTGAAGGATGTGTGACGTGGCACTTGGGTACATGGTTTGTGGTGGATTTGGCAGTGCTGGGCTAATGGTTTTATTCAATGATCTTAGAGGTCTTTTCCAGCCTAAATGGTTCTATGATTCTATAGTTCTATGACTCTCTATTTTGTCTTTCTCAAACTTGCATATATTCATGAACCAACCCTATCTGTCCATCATCATCATAATCTCCCTTTTCATGTCTTACATCCTTTTATAGAAGTCCCTAAACAGATTCTCTTGATCAATCCAATACTTTTTCATTGCAAAGAGCAAGTTGATGATTGGCAGCTTTTTAAAAGTACTGGTAAACCAGATCCCAGGTAAAATGTCAGAAAACATGAAGCATAGTCTTTGACCCAGTACTCATCTCCCAAAAAAGGTTTTCAGTGTGTGTTTTAAATTAATTTGGTCCTAATTATATTTTATATAGAAAATTGACACACATCTCTTCAAAAACTAGTCAAAGATGCTCACATAAGATTATTTGTATCTACTGTATACATGCTGTGACAGACAAATCTTTAACCAGCTCTTCCCCATCCAAGATGAATATAGTGTTCAACTATGGCTATTCAATATTTGTGACAGGATTTCTTCTGACAGAATTTGAGAGCTGTCAGATTCTGACATGGTGATGTTGTGGTTTAGCCCCAGCTGGCAGCTCAGCCCTATACAGCCACTTGTTCACATCCTCCCAAGGGAATGGGGAGGGAATAGGAAGGGTAAAAGTGAGAAAACTCATGGGTTAAATAAAGACAGTTTAACAGGTAAAGCAAAAGCTGTACGTGCCAGCAAAGCAAGATAAGGAATTCATCCATCACTTCCCGTGGGCAGGCAGGCGTTCAGACATTCCCACGAAAGCAGGACTCTATTTTGCCCAATGCTGTACTCCTTTTCCTTCTTCTTTCAACAGTTTTTATGCTGAGCATGATGCCATGTGGTATGGGATATCCCTCAGGGTCAGTCAGGGTCAGCTGTCCTGGCTATGTCCCCTCTCAACTCCATGTGCACCCCCAGCCTTCTCACTGATGGGGTGGCATGAGGAGCAGTAAAGGCCTTGACTCTCTGTAAATACTGCTCAGCAGTAATGAAAACATCCCTGTGTTATGAGCACTGTTTTCAGCATGAACCCAAATCCATACTAGGTACTATGAATAAAATTAACTTTGGATATGCAGAAGACCTTTATACAGGCTGCCTGTTTCAGAGTATATTCAGAAATTGACCAGAAAGCAAAAGAGCAACCATTGTTTTGTGATTTCCTGTTTTTTAAAATTATGAAAGTGTATTTTCTTTATGTCTACTAATTATCTGTATTTGCAGTGCCTTGAACCACTCGGCTCCAACACTCAAGGCTTTGGATGAATCCACATCAAAATTGCAGAATCAGCAGACAAGAGTGAGAGGCAACACAGTTTTCTTGACCACACAAAGCTTCTCACTGTTAAAACAACACAGTATGTTCTGAGCCTGCTCCTGTGGTTCACAGTTTGGATTATGTTCACTTTTCTTCCTTTTATCCATACCAAAGTCACCAGTAAAATCAGCGCCCTGCAAAATCACCCAATGATACAATTCTATATCTAATAAAACAACCAACAATTCACACCCGCTAAAACCAGAACGATAATAATTAATATTACTTATTATTTTCCATGGTGCTCTTATTTCTGATAATGGGATTTAGTAATACAAAATTAAGTTCCTTGATCTCTTGGGAGTGCCTGATTTTAGCCTGAGTGTTCCTGGATGTGTACAAATGTGTGTGTGTGTGTGTGTGTGTGTGTGTGTGTGTGTACACATCTGATCCTGTGCAAAACCCCACAAGGCACACCAGAGAATTATTTATTTCAAGTTATTTATCATCTACACCAGTCTACACCACTTGTAAGTATTTCTGATACTTTGCCACTGCAGGAGATTACATACACAATAGAAAAACCGAGAGCTTCATCCTACCTGTTATGAACCACTTCTCTCTCAAGAGTTACTGCCTGGCTATAAAATGGTTCACCCATGAAGCAGGAAAATTTTATATGATAATTTTTTTTTTCAGTGATATTCTGTTTAATGTTAAACTTCATCCATAGCAACAGAGATTCGAAATTCATGCTTAGCACGAGGCAAGGAAGATGCTTTATTACTAGTGTTCAGCAAGGCCAGACAGTCCCATTGGAAGCCAATTATTAGGTAGTGTTTCCCCATCCAAGTAAACTGGGAAAAGTTAATGTACTTGAAAAAGGGAAAAAAAACCCCTGAGTCAGTTCTCTACAGGAACTCCCAGTGACTAGAAAACATACACTTTCCTAACACTACTATAATAATCATCTTTAAAAAAGGGAAGGGAACATCCACTTAACAAAGTGAACAGAAACTTCTCTCATTTTTACCAGGAGATCCCAAACTTCCCATTTCCCCACACTGTTAGGGAATCATGGAGGGTTAGCCTTGGTCAGTCGTCAAATGCACACTCAGCTGCTCGCTGCTCACTCCTCCCCCTCACCTTCACCCCCTCTAACAAGACAGAGGAAGAAAAGTAGATGGAAAAGCTCGTGGGTTGACAAAAAGACAGGTTGATTGCTTAATAGATACTGCTGTGTGCAAAACAGATTCAACCCATCAGAAAGCAATTTAATTTAATGCCAATTAAAAGTCATTTGAGTAGTGAGAAATAAACAAAATAATAAAACAACAGCATGTTGCCACCCCTTTTTTAACACAGGCTCCACTGCTTTGCTTATTCCCATAAAGAAGTAAATAAACAAATAAATAAATAAATAAATAGTTTGGGTAGTGTAAAACAAAAGGATGAACACCAAAAGAAGTGGAAAATGCAAGTGGAAACTCTCTGTCCCTGTCTCTGTTGAGTAGGTCAGACAAAACAGAACAGACTCAACAAAGAGACAAAGAAAAACAAGAGTTCATGATGTCTTATGTTTTGATGGTGACTTGAGTTTTGAGGAAAGCCAAAGCAGTCAGTTCATATTTCCTTAAAAATGAAAGTTTCTTGACTTTTTCAAGTCAATCCTAATCTACAGCCATAGTGGGATGCATTTCTTTGTACAATGCGGCACACGGCATGAGTTATGATGACACGGAGTAACCTCGTACAGCAAAATCAGTACTGGCAATGTATATCTGCATATATGGTCAAGTAGCAAAATTGGGATTATACAAGACATTTTACTGTCAAAAATCTGGTCATCTGGAAATGAATAAATTTCCTCAGAAAAATGGGGGGAAATTGCTTGGTTCCTTCAGAATTTTGGTTCTTAAAACCCATCTAACTATTTTAGCTCATTTTATAGTGTCAATGTAAAATCATTTACTGGAGTCAGTAAGTTCAGGCAGGGAAGAATACTCCTGTAACATACCAAAGTTTAAGACACAGCATATGTTTTCTTGTTGACGTATTATTTTCTGTGTTACAGCCAGAGCACACTTTAAGTATTCCTGGAGAGATGGACTTATTTCTATGAGAAATTAATAAATTCAGTTAAATAATCTTGATGGTGAACTTTATCACCCTAAAATTCTTGCTCAGCTTTCTCCTCCTTTCAAAAGCAGTTCCATGCAATTTTCTACCACTCTGTTCTTCAAGGATTTTCATGTCTACTCAGTCCTTTTTATGCATCATTTTTTAAATAACACAGGAAACATGAACCAGCTTCAATGAGAAGACAATCTGCTGGTAGAGATGTACCTAGGCAGTGGTAAGGGAGTCCAGGTCCTCTACAGCTGAAGTCTAATCTTCAAGGGACTACACAAGGGGTTCAAGTGAGTGCTTGGACTGTAATGTCTATGCTTTAGAGGAATGAGAACATTCAACTAATCTTTTAGCTTACTCTGAGGGCTCTTCCTCACTCTAATCTTCTTATTTCAAAGTCTTCAACTCTAACTGACTATATTCACCTTTTGAAAGGTGTTTTGGGGCTTTATTCCTTCCCTGACCTACCAGATCAGCTGTTTGAATGCACGGTAGATAATTTCTACCTTGCATGCTCCAAAACCTGTGCTTGATGCAGACTCAAGGTTTTTTCTGTAAAATTACTCAAGATTTGGAGTGAGGAACTCGGAGGCAAACCTCCATTTCATAGCACTGGTGAAGAGGACAGAGCACAAGTCTAGTGAGGAGAGGCTGGGGAATCTGGGAATACTTAACCTGGAGATGAGGAGGCTCGGGGGGATCTTATCACTCTCTAGAAGCACCTGAAATGTGGTTGTAGCCAGGTGGGGGACAGTCTCCCAGGTAACAAGCGATAGGACAAGAGGAAATGGCCTCAAGTTGCACCAGGGGAGATTTAGATTAGATATTAGGAAAAGTTTTTGAACACAAAGAGTTCTAAAGTATTGTAACGAACTGCCCAGGTAAGTGGTGGAGCCACTACCCCTGGAAGTGTTCAAAAAACGTGTGGAATTGACACTTAAAGACATGGTTTAATGGTGAACAAAGTGGTGCTGCATTGACAGTTGGACTTGATGATCTTAAAGATCTTTTCCAACCTTAATGATATTATGATTCTATGATTCAGTGGTTCTATACTCTATTGAACAGAGCTTATCCTGTGGTAGGAATGTGTGTCTTGTAGCCATGGTTATGACCCAAGCCCAAGCACCTGAGCAGTGTGTCATCTTCAGTACAGATCACTTCTCCAAGAGCCTCTTACTTCACCCCTAAGGTGTGAAGAAAAAGAAAAAAAAAAAAGACTTGAAAAGACTTGTAGATAGTTACCTGTGGCCAGCTAGAAGTGAAGCAAAGCATGATTTCCTTAATGGTTTTGGAAATTTACTTCAGCTTTAACCTTTAGTACGCTCTGGTTTATGCCTTTGGAGTCACCCTTGAGCCTTGTCTGATACTGCTTTCTGCCAGGAACAACTGCTATTTAAAAGTTGAGCAGAATATCAGCGCCCTGAGCATGGAAACAGTCACAGACTGCAACAACAAAGGCCTGACCCACTAAAATTTCAGTCAAAGGCTTCAAAGAAAATTATCAGTGCTTAAAAAAAGCATATCCTTAAATCTGTCTTATAAACCTTGGCTGAAGATAAGCAAGCACAAAAGAAGGTCAGTCATTCCTGAGCCAAGGCATAGACTTACTACTTTATTTTAATGTCCTCAGCACAACAATATTCATCTAATAATTCCCTACTTCATCCCCTTAGGGATAACAATGGTTTCCCTACTTTTTATTTTTAATCTTTACTGTGACCCTGTCTCCTTCTTAGTGAATATTTACATGGCAGCTAGCACAATGGAACCTCATCCTTGACAGACAGATTTTCTATTAAAAGAAGATAGAAATGAAA
>VZRR01006869.1:736884-751606 GCA_013398015.1 Oreocharis arfaki | reverse complement strand
AAAAAAAAAAAAAAAGATTTCACAAGAAGTCATAGATGGAAATCCTCCTTAATTTGTACAGAGTGCATCAGGCTACCACACAGATATTATGCATGCATACACATAGAAATAAAAATGATTGAAAACTGGTTGAGAAAAGCAGCTAGATATGCTGAATTTTATAAAAATCTGTCAACCTAGTTGGCTGCTCACAGGGTACCAGGATCACTTGTGATGTCTTTGCAGACTCTGAGCTGTCATTCAGGCAGAGACTGGGTGAAGATGCTGATGCCTGAGGAATAAATTCAAATTATTACCGTGATGGGGATTGTGACCATTCCCATGCTCTCTTTGATAATGTTGCAGATATTGCAGTGACATGCATTATCTTCCCAGCTGCTAACAGATCTCAAGAGACAGAGGTGGGGGGGGGAAAGTCCAACCCCATGCATAGCATTTTATCTAGAAAATGAAGTTTTCCTTGCTTTAGTCTCAGCCAAACAAGGAGGCAGCCTGACTTTCACAGGAAATATCTTGTACTCCTGCAGGCATGTGTCTGTAGCACCAATGTGCTAACAATTAAAGGTTAGGTTTTGTTCTTGTTCTTGCAATGGGAAATGCTTTATTCAGCATTCAGTCCCACAAGGATAAAGAGAATTCCAAGGAAATGTCCTCTCATGGAGGGAAAAAAGAATGTCATGTCACTCAAGGCATACCCTTAGGAAATCAATTTGCCTCACACGGCCTGCAAAGACGTGTCATGGAGTGCCAGAGGACAGGTCTGTTATGTATTTTGCCTAATCTAATAGGGCTTTTATCTGACGTGTCTTGAGATCTCCCTACTCCTGCTAAACAAAAAATTCTTGGAGTAGAAATATCATAATTGTGTCAATTTGCTCTGAGCATATGTGAATGGCCCTTTCCTGGGAATACAAAATGCCTCTGAGGAGATTTAAGAACCAAAGTCTGAGCAGCCTGGTCTAGTGGAAGGTGTCCCTGCCCATGGCAAGGGGCTTGGAACTGGATGATCCTTAAGGTCCCTTCCCACCCAAACCACTCTGTAATTCTCTGATTGTTTTGGGGCCTTTGTGCTGTTTGTTGGGTCTTGGGGATGCAGCAGTTCTGCTAAAGCCTGTTTGGGGAGTCCATTGGGATGTCCTCTCATACCAGAGAAACATTCCTAAAGGACATGTTGGACTGACATATCCACAAGACTGAGTTAATCATCACGGCTACAAAATGGACTAGGAATAAGTGTTTCCTTAGGAAACACACAAATAAGCGTGAAACTGCCCTTGCTCATGGATATCCAAGTCTACGGGGCAGCCTAGAGTTAAAAACTTCATGAGTAAAAGCACATCCTAAAGAAATCACTAGAAAGGGAAATGGGAACTTTCATCAACTAGCAGAAATCCAGAATTTAGCTTTTGAAAATGAATGAATAAAAGAGTAACAAACTTTACTGAGGTCTTTATAAATTTCTGGCATTTTTCAGTTCTTACCAACATAAAAAGATGTCATAATCTGGAAATATAATTGGGGTTGCTGAGTCCCTGCAAAGAGACTAACATACTGAAAGGTTGGAGCAAAATCTTTCCCCACTTTTCCTTCTGTAGTCTTCATCTCTAATGACCTCTAACATTTCCTCATGTACTGTTTCCTCTAAGTCCATTCTGAAAGATGTAACAGTCCTTGCAGTGATGTTAAAAAACACACTACAACCACAAAAAAAAACCCAAAACAAAACAAAACAAAAAACCCACAAAAATAAAACTGGACAAAGAAGAAACACCACAAAAAAAAGAGACCAAAACAAAAAAACCCAACCAATCAATCAACCAAAAGCATACCCCACAAACAATTGGAAATCCTTTTCTTAACTTTTTTTCCCCCTGGTTGTCAGGACCTCAGAATCCCATGTGGAAGAACATAGTAATAAATATAATCTAAAAATAAGGCTGATAATGGGCAGTGTGTTTTTTCTTTACCAACATAACAGAAAGATTATACTGTTTTACCATTGTGAAACAAAAAACTGCCTGTGTGCACAGGAGGAAGTTTAAAAATGAGTGTTGAAAAGTACACAATGCTGATGCTTTTAATTTATGGATACAGACAATGCTATATCAAAGTAAACAACATCCTTTAGGACTTTTAAACATGCACAGTATTTCAGGTTGGATTCCAATGTGTGTGAAGAAGGTGACATTATTTTCAGTGCTGCTCCACATCATTAAAGAAAACAATACTCAGAAACATCTTTCAGCGGCTTTGCTTTCTGGTTTTCACTGGTGAATGGGTCTCTTGTCAATCAATAATGAAAGCAGCAGGGAATTCATCATTTGTTAAAGAAAAGAACAGACTAAAACAAAAACAAACGAAAATGAGAAAGGGGTGGTAAGAAAAAAAAATTAAGACTGTAAGATTGCTTAAAGAAGTATAAATGGTTTTCCCCTCCCACACTAACGTTAATTCCCAGCTGAGTTTCTAGAACACAAAAAAAAATCCAATAAACCAGGAAAAAGAAACTCCCTGTGGATGCCTTTGATGATTCCAATAATCTTTTGATGATTGAATTGATAAAGGCAATATCATTGCTGGAATATTTTTAGACTTCTGTGAAGCATTAGGTTTTGTAGTGTATAATATCTCTTTCTTAGGAAACTAAAATGATAATAAATCAACATGGTCGATATATGGTGGATGGGAATGTGATTACACCGTGCATCAAAGGATGAATGCATCTGTGTAGCTTTTTGCAGGCAGAGCTTTTACTGATTATCTGAGGAGATGCAGACTGAGTGAGTCCACTCATGCTCTGAGCTATAGGTCCCTATGATCTTCAGCTGCTGAATTTCCTGATGATAGTGACATTAAGCAGTAATTCTTAGGTAAAGCACTATGTCTCCTTTTCTGTATACAGTCCTGGAGAACAACTATGACATCCTCATGGAGATTTGCTAGAAGCTCTGGAAACATGGCATTCCATTGCAGAGCCAGGCTTTAACACGTTTTGAAGATTTAGAGATTTTGTGGATACAAGAATGTCAGGGTGATTTAACCCCATTGTCATGGTTTAACCCCAGCCAGTAACTGAGCCACTCACACACTCTCTAACAGTGGGATGGGGATAAAAATATGATCTCAAGAATTTCTGTTAGTCCTTATCCTTTGTATAATGAGTTGGGAAGTGAACTGTCCCTTGGTCATACCAGGAACTCTTGCACGGCCAAGGTGGGAGCAGTACTAAGGTGAAGGGTGAGGGAGCAGATAATCAGTCATCCCCTGACAGCCTTGGAACATTCCCTACGTTAATGAAAGACTGACCTGGAGTTTTGGAAACTCTGATCCTATTGTCACAGGAATTTTGGAAAAAATTTCCAAATATTTTAGAAACTCCAGTGATTATCAACCTGAGGTTTATTGGTTACTAAACCCCATCATTTTGTGACCCTATAAAAAGTGGCCCTAAGTGAGGCTCTTCAAGGTGTCCCGGACCACAGGAGGCTGTGCCAGCACCTCCCTCTGAGTGGGATACCTCTCAGAACTTGCAGATCCTTGAATTTGAGATACTTGGTGGACCATTGCCGAAAGCTGCTGATGGGGCCTGGGCTGATACCCCAGATTCCTGAGACTCATTAATCCTAAGCCTGTTGAGAGATGCAAAGGCACCTGACATGAGTATTTCCATGAACTTGAGGGGAATTTTTCACGATATACCTTTGTACCTGCTTTATGTCTGTATGTGAATTGATTAAAATATCTTAGAGCATGTATAGCGAAAATATTGCCCTCTCAGACCTCTAATTAAGTCACTGGTGTAATTGCAGTAAATTCTATTGATCATTTGATAAAAAGTTAACTTAGTAAATTGATTAAGTGCTGCTGAATCCTTTAGACAGAAACCATCAGTCAAGTCTGACAAGAGGGTCCACTCTGAAACTTGCGACTCAATGGAAGGTTCTCCTTTACCCCTTTTCACCCTCGCACTTTCTATCTTTACCCTTAATATCCCCAGTCTCCACATCAATCATTTTAAATTCATTCTTATTTGATTTTCCTCTGCATGTTTCATCCATGTAGTAGGGAGTAGAGTGAACCTTGCCATTGAACTCTGTTGTACTTTTGCAGATTTTTATTAGACCTACTTTTCCTGATACTTTTGCTGGTGATTTCTTTAAGCAACCTAAACAACTCATTTGCGACAAATTAGTGTAGTCAGCAAGATACTAAACCAGGATTCATGACAGAGTGTTTAGTCTGGGGGAATATTTGGAGAAAATCAAAGAAAATCACAGCTGTGATAGCATATTCCACAGCAACTGCAAGAAAATAGATCTCACTGAAGGATAAGAAGCAACATCTGTAGTAATGAATAAAGGTTAAATAAATACAGTGGCATATCCAGTGCAAAAGCAGTTGCAGTTCATGTTTACGTACTTTGCCTATCATGTGAAAACATCAGGAGGTATACCCTTCCTGCAGGTGTTAGGCAGCAGTAACCATAAAGTGATTAAGAAAAAGTCAAAAATAGATTTTAGTCCTTTGTCATTCCATACTGGCAATAAAAACACACAATGTCTGTGACACCCATTATTCATCCCACTCCATTTCGAGATCTTCCACTTGGCACTGTAACATCCTGGCAAACCACCTAGAGCTCTTCCACTGAAAGTCAAACTCTCCCAGGAGGGGTGTCTTGGATATATTGTGAAATGGGGCTACAGATGTATTCTGTGTTACAGGAACACAAAAGTTGAGTCCAAGGTAGCAGATGAAAACCGGGGAAAGAAGAAGAGGAAACTCCATTTAGAAACAATCTTCCCATATTTATTTGCTCTTCTCTTAGTCCCACATGTACTGAAATTAGGAGGAGTCACCAATTTATTTATTTATTTATTTATTTATTTATTTATTTATTTATATTTGTGAATAGCTCCTCAAGGAAAAGTTCACAATTTATCTTTAAGGTACCCTTAAGGATAACCATACAGTGAAAATAAAATTTAGTTACAGCTTGAATATCTCTACTCAAAATGCTTCCATTATTGAGATTATTGATTACTGGATACCAGTATCAGTAAATGTTTACATGTAGTCTGAAGCATTATGCATATGTCTGTCTCAGAAATGTAATTCTGTATAAATTTTCTCCCTTTTTTTTTATGGGTTTGGCCTACAGCCAGTTCATTATCATTTCTTATCATATTCCATCCCGCCAGCTGAATCATCATCTTAGCAAATCTCAGACTACAGCTGTAAATAAACAAATTCCTTCCAAGAAAATGTGATTATTCTTTCCCTTTTATTCTTGCAACATCTCAAGGTTAAAGATGTGCATTGTAACAGTGGAGAATTATCTTTGCATTTTTTCTATTACAATCTACTTACCAGTGATCACCAATAAAAAATGTTAAAATAGAAAAAGAGATATGGTTTTATAGCTGAAAATACTCTGAAGATCTTGAGCAGATAAGGCTTGCATGTGACTGGGGCAATTACTTAAAATGCTCAGTGAAAACATATCAAACAGAAAAATTCCAATGAACTTTAAAAAAGCCCCAAATAACACAGGTTCATGAGAGGCTTGCCTAGTTTCTGGATCTTATAATATCTTAAGCAGAAAGAATAGTTTTACTTTTTAATTATTATAGAAAGATCTAGAAATTAAGTCTTGTGACTACAAGCAGTGAAAGAATAATTTTATTCACCAATAACTCAAAAATAAAAGTGAAAGTTACAGCTAAAAATAATATTATTTAGAAATATTCAAATGAAAAAGGAAGTACTTTCTTCAAATTAAATACTTTAATTTAACAAAAAAAAATCTTTTTGCCAGTTTTGATAGAATTACTGGTCAAAGGACATTTTGAAGAAACATATTATTTCAAAATGATAAATCCTAAACATTTCTATTACAGAATAGAATTTATTTTAAATCCTAAACATTTCTATTACAGAATAGAATTTATTTTATTTTGCTTCAAAGCATACATGAAAAACAAAACGTCAATGTCGAGATATTTATATAACTATTTAAATTCCCTCATACTGAACATTAAGATACAGGAGCAGGTTTTGTGCAAAAGATATCTGCTGTGTAATATCAGTAGTTTAAGGGTCAGATTTTAGATAAACATTTTTAGAATTAAAGATGTAGATAAACATGGGACCTCCTGCTCTCTGACTACTTGTTCATATTAACATATTAGGCTGCAGGGGAAAAAGTCTTCCTATTACAGTTACAGGGATTATATAGAAGTTGGTTTTTACATCCCTATTTTGGAGACATGGCATGGACAAGGACAAGAAATAGAAAGGATTGTCTCTTCTCCTTTCTGTTTGGTGGGGTTACTGGAACTTCCAGACCCCTTCTACCATCTTCTGTGTTCGGCCTTGAGCAACAAACATGGAAGACAGATGAGAAAGTGTGCTCACCCGTGAAGGCCGAGGGAGGGTAGCAACTGCCCACGAAACTTTTCAGGAGGGAAAATGCTGGATTTTAGAGAGGAAGGACTAGAAGTTCCTAATAGTTTACTTGAACAACTCACCTCCAGCAGAGACATGGCCTCACAAATCACTCAGTCGGTGCAGAAGCTGAACTTGAGTGTTGCCCATTTCTTCTATTGATCTTTATCAGAAAAATAAGTCTCTACTATTTGCAATCATCATGACTGCTACATGTTTTGACAAGACCAACTACTCTCCAGAGGCTTCACCTACCTGTGATTTAAGCAGCATTCCTCAGCTGGAAAGTTTTTATTAATACTCGAGTGACACCAGACACAATTTTTCAGGGCACAAATTCAGGTTCTCAGACACCTTGACACAGTTCTAATAATCCTATTTTTATTACACTGCTTAGGTAGAAAGAACAAGACATATTTTTGTTCCACGTAAAACCAATTGCAATCCAACCAAGGAGTGTTCTTGTAATTAGATGTAGAGCATCAGTACACCTCATGGTGACTCTCAGAGAAACCCTGCTGATGTTGGTGGTTTATTTTGAATTTATATAGGTGCATCCGAGCTCTGAGTGTGGCACTAAATAACTCAGCTTCTTCTGCTCTTAAGGAAAGTTTTACTGTTCAAATCAGAAAAGATACAGAAATGTGAACATATTGAAAAAAGCTGTAAGATACAGCAAAAATTGGTGGTTTTTTTTAAAGGCAGGAGAGGAAGATCATCAGTTCTGTACAGAACACTGAAGATAAACAGTCACACTGGAACTTTTTATCTGATCTCACCACACCTACAGAATACCAGCTAAAACCAAAAGTCTTCATCCACAGCTGACTTCTTTGCTGGGGCAATTACGTGCTGTGTTCTATCATGGCGTTAGCTATCTTAACCTTCTCTAAGCTGTCGCTTTAACATTTCAATGCCCCACAGGGCAAAACAAAACAGGGGACTTGAATCTGTTCTGAGTTTCTCTGAAAGGGCTAGAGAAGTGCAGACAGCCAGTTACAGGTAAGACCTGTTTTAAGGAGCCTGTCTCTCTCTTCCTGCTTTGGGGGGGATTCACTTCCTTTCACTGTAATCAATTACAACTCACATACCTAAGCCAAGCTACCAGACAAAACTCAGAACATGCTGGAGACAGTTGTCACATGTTCAGTGGGTCTATGTCCTAATGGGGTTGGATTTCATACCTGCATGGAAAAAACAGATAATACACCCGAACTAGGCATCTAATTTCCAGATGGCAGAAGTTGGGTGAAAATGTTTCTACTCTCCATTTCCAGTTTTAATTGTGACTTCATGATGTTCATAAACATGAAATTGTGAGAGGCAAACTCTAGGTTACACCTAACAGAAATTGAGTTCACGTGTGCTGGGCCTTGTGGTTGCCATCCCCAGTGCTGCTATAATACATAAACTATAATTCTGTTTTAGTCCATAGTGGTGTTATGAATCTACATGCTATTGAAAAGCATGTGAAGGTTCAGGGTATGTGGGACCTGTCCAGGGGACTTGCACTCTATTTTCCCCTATGCTTTTATTAGATTTTTGAAATGCCATTTTATTGTCCTGTCTTTTAAGCTGTATGGAAAAACAAGCACCAAACCCCAAACACAAACCAAGGCCTTTAGTAAGATCCCTTCACTTCTTTTCATGTCTTGCTCATTTGCATGCAGACAAAGTCTTCACATTTCATTTTTGGACCAAAAATGAAGCACATCTTTAGCTTGGAGAAAGTAGCATTGATCCATTCAGGTATTCAATAAAAAGGCACCTAAGCCATTTTTAAATAGTGAAAAGATTCTGAAAGCTTTTGTAGTGCTATCCAAAGAGGGATGAAACACCATATTTCATGTGATGTTCCATATGAAAATTCACTATGCAAAAGAGCCACGCACTCAACAATGCAAAAAAGAAAATAAAGCCTTGAACATTTGAAGCCTTCAAACGTAATGAGAAAGTGCCAGCCAAAACCGCCCCCTCCAACTTTTCACCTCCAGAGGTAAGGAAGGAAGCTGCAAGGGAAGAAGCACTGCTTGTGTTTCCTCAGATTTAATGACACTCTGTGTGATTTTTAAGAATATTGAAAAATAAATGTAATGTGGAAAGTTAGGTTTTACACAAAAATTATTGACAAGAACAAAGAGAAAGAAAAATAAAATAATATACATTGTTAGATGGGTTTGTAAAGATTAGTTTCTTAATTAAATAAAATGTTCAGTGTTTGAGTTCTTGATCTGCATGCAAGGTGTCAAACAGCCTCTCATTGCTCCTGATTATTTCAAGATTTGGCAGTGCCTTTCCAGAGTGAACAAACAAAAAGCACGGTTTAATTGAGCCTTTGATAACATTTGTTTTTCCTCAGATCACTGACAGCCTTTGCTTTAATGATACTATTTTCAGATAGATGGCTGATATGTTGGTAATAAATATTCCATGAAAATTGTTGTAATTCAGGATTGAAATACAGGTTCTGTGAAAATTTCAGTCTAGAAAAGATGGTTTAGAAGAACGCATTAAATAGCAAAGTCGGTTTGCTCATTGCTTTGTGTGTTACTGGTTTACTGATATTTATTCAAAGGAAATGCAATGAACCCCTACACAGATATTAAAATACATTTTTCTCCTATGTTAGAGAGGGTAACTATTTCTGTAGCTTTCTCTGGGATCTCAGCTGGGACTGTTAGCATTTTGCTCATGGGACACTGTCATATTCCCTGAAAGAAAAACTTTACTGTTCGTGGCAGAATTTGACTAACGCTCTTTTGGGAAAAGTAATGCAAGGGTATGAAAACGCTACACAAGCTGAGGATTGAGGATTGAAGGACAAGAACATCTACCAAACTGTTCTTAGAAACACCATTCATGATACAGAAACTGCTTAACTTTTTAGTCCCCTTCAAATCAGAGTTTTTACATATGCTTTTCATGGTCTATGAAGCCAACAAAAGAACAGCAGTGAAGTGACCTAGAAACTGCAATCTCCTCCCCCGAAAAGCAATGTATTTCCCCACCCCTTTTCTTCCTAGTATGCCTCCCCTTCCCACATTGTCCTGCCTTCCCTGACCCTGGTCCTGGCCACTCCCTCAGGTCCTCCCTTTTGGCCTCTGTAGTCCAGCTCCACCCATGTACTGTCCCTGTGCCCTGAGACCCCTGGTCTGTGTGCTCTCTCTGTCCCCCCACCCCCACACAAAACCCCAGACCTTTCCCCATTCCTGGTCTTTGCCTCAGGTCCCCATGTAAATAAAGATCTCCTGAGGTCACCATGTGGAGACCATCTTCTCGCCTCCTTTGCCGCCANTTTTGCTTCCATTTTATATATTTAGCAGATCATTTTATCATTTCATTTTCTGAGAGCCGTTGTGTGGGTATCTATATTGTTTGAACTATATGTAATGTAGGAAAGTTTCATAGTGGCAGTGCTTTTCTTCTTCATAAGTTTAAAAAAAAAAAAATACAGAATGCATAGTTAAGTCCACTACATAACATAGTAAAAGACAATTTACTAACTAAAAAATGACACAATTCCCAAAGAACTAGAATTCTTTCTGAAGCATGATATTTAATTGTTAAGTAAGTTGTTATTATGATGGCCTTTATTTTAAAGGAAACATTTTGTGGCCATAAGAGAAACTGTGATTGCTAGTATTGCAATTGACATTTAGTGGCTCAAAATTCAGATTGAGGTAAACTAAAAGTTGAGCAGAAAGTTTTAAGGACCATTTTTGGTTTTAGAATCACACTTTTAAAAGCTTAAAAATATGTACCTGCATATATATTTATATACTTATATATTTAGAGTCCTCCTTTGGACTAAAAACATACTTGAAATAGTTTTTCATTTTGTGTGTTTGGTTTTGCAAATAGACTTTTGGAATATTTTTTTAAAATTTAAATTTATTAGCCATGTTATTCAAAAATTTTGAAAGCAAGATAGACCTCAGAAGGGCTGTCATTTTAATACTACTTCTAATTTTTTTTCATTGTGGAATTGTTTGCATTCCAATGCTAACCAAATCTTGCGAGATCTCAGTCTAAAGTTATGACATTTTTTCATTCTTCATAAGACTTCTGGGATGCCTTTTCTTACAGTAATGGATTGTGGAGGAAGATTGTTCTCATGATAGCATTTTTTTTTTTTCTATAATATTAGAGAAGGTATAAGGTCCAGGAAAGGAATTTTCTTTGCTCTGATGATGTCACTTCGATCTCTACTACGTATAGAAAATGCATAAAAACACAAAATTATTTTCATATTTCTTCAGGGGATTGGGATTGTCATTCTGCAAATAAACCAGAAACAGGCTGTTTCCTTTCCAAATACATTTAGCTCCAAATCTTCCACTTGCATAAAGCATTGTTCTGTCCTCTATGTTTTGTATGTTAAAATCATATCCAATGTTTCTCTACTCTTTGCTGTTAGCTAAATTACTCTGGAAATCCAGATAGGCATAATGATGCCGAAAAGGCTGTGGAGAGTACTCTAAGAAGTAAAATAATGCAGCTCCTCAAAGTTCACAGAGAGAGACTGACCAAGACAGGAATTAGACTCTCTCTCTCATGAGCAATATTTGAAAAGCTTAGCCAAGAGGGCCAGGCTTCTTGTAATCTCCAGAAAAAAAAAATCTTCCTCTGTTTGCAGAAATTGGTCCTTTTTCTTTTTCCTTTTTTGTCTTTTTTTTTTTTTTTTGGGGGGGGGGTGCTTGTAAGGATTGCTTTTCTTCATCAGACTTACTTTGCATGCAAAATAATCTGCCAGCTGCCTCATGTCTTTGCTGGGCATATATTAAAAACCAGTTTGGATGCCACCTGTTTGATTACTCATCTAGTGATGCCAATTCCTATTTTGCTTGAATGTGCTATGAATGAAATAAAGAGAAACATAATATATTTTGTCTTTCTAAAAAATGAAGCTGAAGAAGTGGTCGTCAAAGATGGCTGATCAGAACTGAATATGTTATCTCACCAGTTAAATAACTATACTGTATTTGAAATGATGAATACCATGTCCTTTTTTTCTTCAGTAGCAGGATTTTTCAACATAATATGAAAAATGCCTGTGCATGTATTTGTAAATTGCTTTATATTGTTTCATTTTTATTTATATACATTTATGTCTAAGTGCAGATATCTTAAGATATCATAAATATGATAGTATTTTTGAACGATATTTGTATACTCTTTCAACTGGGTTACTTGCAGTGTTATAAGACAAAAAAAGCATAAAGAAATATGAAAAGAACTTACTGATATTTGAATACATGATTAGAATAGTAAGTTACTGTAACTTTAAAAATCCCTCTTAATTGTAAACAGAACCTATATTCAATAGTTCAGGTGTAGATTCTTAGACTGCAGAAGTTTAAAGGCAGGAAAATTAAGCCCATTATTTCTGGTAACAAAGGGTCCCAGGAAGACCGGACATATTTTTAAAAAGAAATCTTGACAGCCCAGGAGCGGGCTGGCGCTATGTACCAAAGATGAGCTGGCAGAGAAGAAGATTGGCCAGACTGACCAGGGACCATTTGCAGCAGCTAAGGAAGAAAGGAGGGTGTATCACCTTTGGAAAAAGGAGCAGGAAACCCAGGGAGGATTTAAGGATATCGCTAGGTCAAACAGAAAGAAAATTCAAGAGGCAAAAGCTAATTTAGAACTCAATCTGGCAACTTCCATAATGTGTTTTTATAAAGACACTATTTAAAAGAGGAGGGGCAAAGAAAACCTCCAAACTTTATTAGATGCAGAAGGGAATGTAATCACAAAGGGCAAGGAAGGGGCTAAGGTACTTTAAGCCTTCTTGTCCTAGAGTCTCAAAGATAACTGGAGGATCCCTGGGACAGAAGACTGGGACAGGGAGCAGACTTGAGTCCCTGTTGTTAGCGACCTGCGGAGCCACTTAGACACTGACAAGTCTATGAGGCTGGCTGGGAATCCCCCAGGGAGCCTGTGGAAGAGCTCACTAAGCCGCTCTCCACCCTTTATTATCCATCCTGGGCAGTCATGAGGTCCCAGATGACTGGAGGTGCCAATGTGACACCCATGGCCAAGAAGGGCCGCAGGAAGGATGCGGGGAACTCCAGGCCTGTCAGCCTGACCTCGGGGCCCGGCAAGGTTCTGGAGCAGATCATCATGAGTGGGATCACACAGCTCCTAGAGGACAACCAAGGGATCAGGCCCAGCCAGCGTGGGTTTAGGAAGGACAGGTCCTACCTGAGCAATGTGATGTCCTTTGATGAGAGGGTGACCCACCTCAGGGCTGAGGGAGAAGCTGTGGATGGAGTCTCCCTGGACTTGAGCAAAGCCTTTGACTCCATCTCCCACAGCACAGTCCTGGGAAAGCCGTCAGCCCAGGGCTTGGGCAGGTGCACTCTTTACTTCCTTAAGAACTGTCAGGATGGCTGGGCCCAGGGAGTTGGGGAATGGTGCTGCACTGACTTGGTCTCTGGTCACTAGCAGCATCCCCTGGGCCTAGTCCTGTTCAGGATCTGTCCTGCTGATGTGGCCAAGAGCATCGAGGGTACCCTCAGCAGTAAATTTGTGACACCACCGAGTTGAATGGGAGTTTTGATGTGTTTGAGGGTAGGAAGGCTCTGTGGCAGGATGTGAACAGGCTGGATCGATGGTGTGAGGCTGAGTTTCAAGAAGAGCAAGGCCTGGGTCCTGCCCTCATGTTCCAAGAAGCCCCTGCAGTGCTCCAGGCTGGGGCAGTGTCTGGAAAGCTGCCCAGCGGGAAAGGCCCTGGGGCCCAGCGTGAGCCAGCGTGCGCCCAGGTGGGCAAAGAGGCCGGTGGCCTTGTGGCCTTCAGTGTCGCCAGTAGTGTGGCAAGCTGGAGCAGGGCGGTGATTGTCCCTCTGTGCTGGGCACTGGGGAGGCCACAGCTCGAGTGCTGTGTGCAGATGTGTGCCCCTGTTCAGATGCGATGAGTGAGAGATGCCTCTGCGTGAATTAAGGTGTCAAGGAGAGCATCTACCAAAGTCAACAACAAGGGGTTTATTTAACAATAAATGGGAGGTAGAGAGATAGAAAGGAATAGAAAAGAGGAAGGTGAAAAGGAGGGGGGGGAGAAATGCGGGGAAGTGCAGGAAGGGAGCGGAGACATCAACTGGAAGACAGACACCACGCTTGGCTCCAGTGGCATCCCATCAGTCCTTCCTCACCCCATGCTTCTCGATGGTGAGAGGTCCCAGTGGTTCTAATGGAGGTGCAGGTGGGGCCCCCGGGTCATTCTTTTGGGGTTAGCACTTTTCTCCAGTCCATGCTGTGGGGGTCCAGTGAGGCATTTTCCTGATTGCCATGTGAAGGGAGGATGGGCGTGCCTTCCTTTGCCGGCAATGCTGAGGCCCAAGGAGCGTTTCTGGCCTGGGAGCAGGGTGGGGATGCACTCCCACAATGCAGCCACGGGCCTAAAGTCAGCTTCTGGGACATTCTACAAGGCAGTGCTGTAATCCTTCCTCAGCTGGCTCTCCTGCCTTGCTGTTGTCTTGGGAATGGCGGGCTGGGGCAGGCAGCAAGACCTACCTGTGGCAACTGGTTGCCTTTGGCACCATCCATTCCATCCATCCATGCATGCATCCATCCATCTATTGGTGCATCCACTACGTGCCTCTCTGTTCCATTGCTTCTGGGACCTGCTCAGCCTGAGGGTGAGCGCCCATTTCTTGGGTTCTGCCTGGTGCTGGTGGCCGGGCTCATTCCTCTGGCTGCCCCCTGAGGCAGCTGAAGGAGAAAAGCCGGCGCAGAGCCCGCCGGGTTGTCTTAGCGATGGAGCGCCATTGCCATGGGGCCCGGGGCTGTGGGATGGTGGCCATGCCTGCGGGGGAGGGAGGAACACTGCATGCCAGGGGCTGGGCAGGCACTGGGCAAGCCCCTGCCGGCGCACCAGACCCACAGGGATTTTCCTGGGCAAGGCTGGCCTGGGCACAGCCAGCCTCCATGCATGCTGCATCGGCCTCCTCCATGGGATTGGCAGGCAAGGCACAAGATGACATCTTTGCCTCTTCAGGCAGTATCATGGGGAGAGGCTCACTGTGCCCCTCGTCACACGGATTGCTGTCCAGGGGAGAAGTTGGTGGGTTTCCTTTTTCATCTTGCAGTGGGAGAGACAATGTGCTCTCTGGCTCACTGTCCCCCTCTCCTGCAGCATCTCTGTCAGGGACCTCTTCTTCTTCCCACTTTGCCAGCAGCTCGTCTACACGAGTGTCCCAGGACGGAGCATCCTTGTTGTTAAAGAGAGACCACAGCTCTGCAAACAGGTCGGGAGGCACGAGCTGTGAGCAGTTTT
>VZRR01006869.1:726190-736224 GCA_013398015.1 Oreocharis arfaki | reverse complement strand
GGTCTCTGTCCCGAGCCCTCCCCCAGGTCCCACTCCAGCCTCTCCCTCCATCCCCATCCCTCACCTGTCGCCGCTTGAACAGCAGCAGCTGCCCCTCACGGGGTTGGCAGTGGGCCTTCGCCTCCTGCCTCTTCGACATCTTGGGGGTTCTCTGATGGACACGCGCCACGAGCACCCTGGAGAACTGTTGCCTCTGAGGTAGCTGCTGCCTCGTGAGAGAGCTGCTGCCGTCTCAGAGAGCTGCTCTCCTGGGAGTGGCCACTCGAAGGGTTTGGCCCTACAAGAGCCCTCTGGGTCACTGTGTAGACCCATGTCACAATGGCCTCTGGGTATGATGCAACTGGAGGTCACAAAGGCCTGGTGGGCACAGACACCTGTTGTCTCAGAGGCCTGGAAGTTTCCATGCAGATGCCCCTGGGCACAAAGGCCTTTTTTAGGCCTTTGCCTCTCTACTTTGCCTCTGCTTGTTCCTCTCCCAGTAACCTGCAGCTCTCCCTTGTCCCGCCTTGTGTTCGTCCCTGATGCCCAAACACTAGGTAAGAAAATAGTACGCCGTAGTATAAGGCCTACAGAGCGGGTATTTGTTTATTCGACTCCGGGAGTAAAGGGGATAGGTCCACCAGAAACTCACTTGTTCATTCTTCTCACAGTACTAGCTTTTATACTTTTTTTCCTTAATGTGCACATTATACTTTCCTAACCTTCATATTGCAACATGTTTTCTAATCGTATGATTATGTAAGCCCTTGTAGTACATGCGCGGTTTCTGCACGGGGTGGTTGTAAGCCTCCTGGTGGTCATTTTTGATGAAGGCTTTTAAGTCTTCCTCGGGCTTGAACTTCTCACCCCTGTTTCCTGTGCATGCTCCACAAGATTGTCTGCTCAAATAGCCAGTGGATACCTTTTTGCAGTTAGCTTGTTCCGCTAAATTTGCTGATTTCTAGGAGGTGCTTCATTCACATACCCTGTTACAAAGTAAATACCTCTTCCTACATAGCTACAGCTTTCTGCATACCTCGAGAATTATCTTGTTGCCTAGGCATTATCCTTTAAAAATCCACAAAAAAGCCCTGTGCCCTGCCAAACTGCAATTCCTACCCAGCCCCACATGCGTCCTACCCTGTGGCCCTGACCTCAGGTAGAAAGTTAATCAGGAAAGTAAAAGCTCTGTTAACACTACATCTGGCCAATACTGTAAAAGACAATAAAAAGTGTTTGTTTTCAAAGACTAACAACAAAGGAGGGCCAAGGAAAATCTCCATTCTTTATTGGATGCATGGCGGGAATACGGTCAGAAAGGAAGAGGAAAAGCTGAGGTACTTAATGCCTTTTTTGTTTCAGTCTTCAACAGTCAGACCGGTTACAAGGAGGACAAGCAGCCCCCTGAGCCCATAGACAGGGACAAGGAGCAGACCTGAGCCCCTGTAATCCCAGAGGAAGTTATTAGCGACCTGTGGAGCCACTTAGACACTGACAAGTCTATGAGGCTGGCTGGGAGTCCCCCCCAAGTGCTCAGAGAGCCTGTGGAAGAGNGCTGGCTGGGAATCCCCCAGGGAGCCTGTGGAAGAGCTCAGTAAGCTGCTCTCCACCCTTTATTATCCATCCTGGGCAGTCATGAGGTCCCAGATGACTGGAGGTGCCAATGTGACACCCATGGCCAAGAAGGGCCGCAGGAAGGATGCGGGGAACTCCAGGCCTGTCAGCCTGACCTCGGGGCCCGGCAAGGTTCTGGAGCAGATCATCATGAGAGGGATCACACGGCTCCTAGAGGACAGCCGAGGGATCAGGCCCAGCCAGCGTGGGTTTAGGAAGGACAGGTCCTACCTGAGCAATGTGATGTCCTTTGATGAGAGGGTGACCCACCTCAGGGCTGAGGGAGAAGCTTTGGATGGAGTCTCCCTGGACTTGAGCAAAGCCTTTGACTCCGTCTCCCACAGCACAATCCTGGAAACGCCCTCATCCTGTCTCCCACAGCACAATCCTGGAAAAGCCCTCAGCCCAGGGCTTGGGCAGGTGCACTCTTTACTTGCTTAAGAACTGTCAGGATGGCTGGGCCCAGAGAGTGACTGTGAATGGTGCTGCATCGAGTTGGTCTCTGGTCACTAGTGTTGTCCCCCTGAGATAAGTGCTGGGTTTTGTTTGATGTTGTTATTGTCATCTAAGTGAGAGGACTGAGTTTACCATTTGCAAATCTGTGGAGTGACACCAAGTTGGGTGGGAGTGCCAATCTTTTGGATGGCAGAAAATCTCTTAAGAGAGACCAGGACAGGGTGGATCCATGTGCAAAGGCCAAAGGTATGAGGCTCAACAAAACAAAGTGGTGGGCCCTACACTTTGGCCACGACAACCCCCTTCAATTTTCCACGTTGTGGGTAGAGCGGCTGGAAAGCTGCCCCATGGGACCTGGGGGTGCTGGCCAACAGCGGCCAAACATGAGCCACCATGTGTCCAGGTGGGCAAGGAGGTCAGTAGCATGCTTGCATTCTGTGTCAGCAATAGTGTGGCCAGCAGGACCAGGGCAGTGATTGTCTCTCTGTTTTGGGCACTGGTGAGGACACACCTCGAGTTCTGTGTCCAGTTCTGGGCCTTTCAATTCAGGAAGGACATGGAGGTGCTGGAGCAGGTCCAGACAAGGGCAATGAAGCTGGTGAAAGGGCCAGAGCACCATCTCGTGAAGAGCAGCTTAGGGAGCTGGGGTTTTTCAGCCTGGTTGTTTTCTTATCACTCTACAACTTTCTGAGAGGAAGTTGTAGCCAGGTGGGACTTGTTCTCTTCTGCCAGACAACTACTGGTAGGATACGAGTACATCACTTAAGCTGCACCTGGGGAGGCTTAAGTTGGATATTAGGAAGAATTTCTTCACAGAAAGGGTGATTAGACATTGGAATGGACTTGCCAGGGAGATGGTGAAGTCACTGTCCTTGTATGTCTTCAAGGAAAGACTGGATATGGCACTTAGTGCCATGATTTAGTTGACATGGTGGTGTTCAGTCAAAGGTTGGACTCAGTGGTCTTAGAGGTCTTTTCCAACCTTTTTGATTTTGTATGGCTCTATGTGACTCTGTGTAAACATGCTGACAATTAGTTCTTCAGTTGGATATGTATCTGAATTACATAATTCAGACTTTTAAGAAACAGGATGCAAGAGGAGAATACAAAAAGGATTTGTTCTTCCCTTACATATTTTATGCATTTTCAGAATGTAGGTGAATTATAGGCAGGATCAATTTCTACATTCATGCAGCAAGTTGACTAGGGATGTTTAGTTTGGGGCACTGTCCTGAACCAGTGTTCTTGAGATGGCTCAAAAAGTCACCAGCGAGGGTACGAGCAAAAGTCAGATTTAATACTAAACTACAAAGCACAGCAGATTCATTGGCAAGATTCATTCTACTTACAAAGGGCAACTAAAGCACAACAAGGGAAGATAAGCAACAAGAAAATCAAACAAAATCCAGGCAATCAAAGTAGAAATTAATTGAAACTACCTAGAGGTGTGTGTGTGTCTGTGTGCAAAGACAGAGTAAACAAGGATGAAACGAAATGCAGCCTAAAGCTCAGCAGCACTTAAACTTAACAGTACTTTTACTTAACTTATCCCTTAATTTGTATCTTAACTTTAACAATCTAACAGAGAAATAACACTCAACAGCATCTAGCCTAAATTATAACTAGAACTTACCGCTCGGATTTGCTACATGATACGTGCAAGGGGTATGCATGCAGTCAGAAATAGTCAGTGCAAGGTAAGGTACCTGTGGAAAAATTTCCCCCAGAGGTCAGTGAAAGTACTCACTTCAGATGCTTTTGCATCTCCAGATGGGCAAAGGATCGGGCCTCAAGGAGCGACAGTATCAGCCCAGGACACGTCATGGTTTGACGATCCTCCAGGTATAGCAAACCTGAGGGTTTGCTGGCTCTGAGGGGTTTCCCACTCAGAGGGACATTGCTGGTCACAGACCCACTGCGGTCCAAGAGAGCTCAATGGGCCTCATCTTGGACCGCTGTTTATAGGGCCTCAAGAAAGTGGGCTTTAGTCATAACAATGTTTCATCCTGGCCACAGTTTGGGTCGGCACTTTCTTTGAAAGTGTGAGAATAAGAATGTTATGCCATTCAGGCCAGAGAAGTATTTTCCAAGGCTGGTCATGAGAAAAATAGAAGCTTGTTAAGAGTTCCTGAGAGCAGACAGTGTTTTTTAAAAAGCTCAGATAGAGCTGAGCTCAGGTGGTGTTTTCAAGGACAAGGCCTAACAAACATTTTCTCAACTCACACTGCATCTTGGAAAGGAGTGGTTGGGGGCGGGGAGGATGCACCACCACAGAAACCAACAACATTGACATCTACAAAAGTTTTGCCATTAAATTTGAGGAAGACGCAATCAAAGAAGAAAGACCAAGAGAGGTAAAACACAAAATGTGAGTAAATGTCAATAGTACTGTTTCAAATTTCAGAAATGGTTTTGTTTAGGTTTGCCCCAGTTGATGTATGGGGAAAGAGGAGTTTCCTTTTTCTTAGGAAATAAATTAACTTTAATTTTTTTAAAATGAGGTGTGTATATCATTTGATATTCATCTGGGTATGAAAAATATGCCCCCTAATTATATGGAGAACGGTAATCAATTACGTATTCAAGCAGCTTTTTTAATAGTTAATCAACCATTGCCAATGGCTCTCTACTGCAATGACTTTACTGTCTGTCACTGTCACAATTTATACATATTTCTGTTAATTGGATATTATGACTGTTGCCCTATTTTGTGTTATACAATTTAAGTTAGTTCTACATGAAATACAGCAGAGCATGTTACAAGGGTTATATTGAAATAATCCAGGATGAAAGTACGAGGTAATTAAGTGTTTTGCCTTAAATTACTCTTTTGGTATGTTGGTCGTTCAAAGTTCTCTGCAGTGTTTATAGGAGCAGTAGGTGAGAACTTCTGTACTTCAGGTTTAAGTATTTCTCTATTTTCAGCCCCTTAGGGTGAGGGCAATCTTGCATTTCGCATTTATGAAGAAGCTCACACTTCTGACTCATATCACAGATTATTATCAGTGAATTTTTGTTTATACATACCCCATCCCAATACAAAAGAGGCAGTTGGGGAGGATTCTCTTGATAGATTCTCAGATGAAAATAAAGCGCAAACCCAGCAACACTATATCTCAGAACCATTTATTGATAGAAAAGAGTAAGTGTTCCTGATGCCTTAAGCAGTAGCCTCTAAGCCAGGGATTGTGGGTTCAAAGTCCCATCTGGGGTGCCAAAAAACTGATGCCTTATCAGGCCACCTAAAAAACAGAGACTAGACAAGAGTAAGGGAATAAAGGTAGGTATTTATTTGAAGGGCCTTCAAAGGTACACCCTGGGGAGCCAGAGGCTACTGCCAAGATGGACCTCAAGATGGACCCCAGGTCACGAGTTCTTCACACTTTTATGAGTTTGACCTACTTTGCATATCAAGTTCAATCCTCCAATTAAAGCTTAAGTTAATGATGTAATCTTTCCCAAGCTCACCCCCCTTCCCAAGATGTTGGTTTACATTTTGGGCCTAGGACAGGCTAGGTGTCCTTGGAGAGCAGCCCTGGAGAGGGTTTGTTGTGTCTATCTGGCCTAAGAGAGCAGCAACTAACAGACTACAAGAAACTTCAGAGGTATACTCTAGACAGTACAGAATTTTAGATTATAAAAGTTAAAACTTAAGGCATCATTCCTACTGAAGGGGTATAAAGAAGAGAGTAGAGAGAGGAAAGAAAGATGAACTGGAAGAAATAGAAGACAGGGACAGCATTACCACATGAACCCAGGTGCTTTGTTGGCATCAGCTCAGCAGACGGCGCGTGCGTGCTGCGAACCACGGTGCATCTTCCTAGCTCCCATGACGAGCTGGGCGCAATTTCCAAACAGCATCAGGCTGCGTGTTTCTTCTGTCAGCAGAAAACTGGTTGCTGTTGCTAGGGGTGCGCTCCTGGAGCAGTTGCCGACTCCCAGAGTTGGGGCGTGGCTGCAGGCGGTGATGGCTGCAAGTTGCCGTGGGCAACACGGGGAACACTGCGACGGTGGCAGTCGCTGCTGGATGCAGGCGATGGTGATAGGCTGGTTGCTACACGCTAGTGCTATAGCAGGTTGGTGCCGTGGGCAGCGCAGGAAATGCAGCGGCAGTGGCGGTCACGGCTGGGTACAAGCAGTGGCGGTTGCAGCCACAGCGCCAGGAAACACAATGGTGGTGGTGGTCATGGCTGGGTGCAGGCAGCGGCGGCTGCGGAACACGAGGTCTTTGTGGTGACAATCTGGTTCACAGAAACGGTGAAGCAGGGTGAAGCAGGTACGATCAGGGAAACAGGACTGCAGGGAAGAAAAAGTGAAGGGGGGGAGGGAAGCCGAGCTGACCCTACAGGTGAGTACCCGCTCCCTCCAAGAAACCCAAAACCAAAATGGCTCTCGTTGTGTTGTAGTTAACTGCTTTCATGTGTTAAGGCTCCTCTCCCAGCCCAATTTCATGGGCATTCTTCCTGGGCATCCAGGCATTTGTCCCACCAGCCAGTGGAGGGGTTGCTCACAGCCTGATCATGGAAGTTTTCTCTGCCCTGATTGGCTGCCAGGCAAAGCCCTCCTGAGGACAGGGCTGCCTGCACATGTACAGCCCTTCTAGGAATATAACATATGTTGTGGCATAAATAAAAATCAGATTGGTCCCTCTCAATACAAAGTCCAAATATAAGGTTCACAGTTGGTCTGTGATATAAATAGGAACATAGCCAAGCAATTAGATTATCATAAGGCTTCAGCATAGTCTATCAGCTCTTTTGAAGGAAGACATTATTCTTTGCATTCCAGTAAAATCTGTAACTGATTTGAGATGTTACCAACATAATAGAGCTACAAGTGTTTAAACCCATTAAGTTCAAAGTGCAATTGATTCCTTTATAGCAAAAAGCATGCTCCTTTTTCTTTTGCTTTAATGCTACTCTTAAGTATGCCTTATGTAGGAAGTGCAGAGATATAAATAATTCTTTAATTTTCCCTAATACCAATATACCTGGCTTTGTTTAGACAGCTGACGTATTATAATCGTATTTTATTGCAGTAAGTTTAATAATTTTATTCTTTTCTTTGATTACTCTAACCTGTTCCCTGGAGTACTGTATTTTGTTTTCGTCTTAAAATATTAAACTGCAGTATCATGAAGGCTGGGAATGTAATTTCATTATGGCTGTGAACTTTCCTCAATACAACAGATTGTTGGTCCCTAATAGGACAGTTTGACATACATGCAAAACTACTATCAAAGGGCTGATGGTATTTGTAAGAGTATGTAGAAGAAGAGTGTCTGGAGAAGGCACCTGTGTGCCTGGTGCCCACTGCTGAGGCAGTGTGTCTGCATCATCCTTAGTCCTGGTGGGAATGGGCAGTGTGCGTGTATTCACCAGTAAATTCAAGCTGGGGGAGGGTGTCAGTCAGACAGGTGGGGCTGTGCTGGGACTCACAGGAGGAGCTGCAAGTATGCCATGCATGAGGGACAGCTGCATGTGTGTGTTTGCAGTGAGCACCAAGCTGGACCAGCAGGCAAGCAGGGGACCCACAGGCAGTTAAGGTGCTCTGAGATCCAAGCGGGGGTGCAGGGACAACAGAGGGGCTGTGGTGATGCTTAAAGGATCCGCAAATAGTTGTGTGCTTGTGAACACACAGAGTGGGAGTGTGTGTGTGCCACCATGAATGACCTGTTCTCTCTGAGACCTAAAGAGAAAGAAGGGGCCTGGCTCCCTGTGTTTATGCTGTATGCGAGTCCTGTGTGTGGCAGTATGTGTCATCAGCCATGCCAGTGTCCTCAGTGTCTGTGTTTCGTGTTTTTGTCTCTGGGACATGTGCCCTCTTTTGCTACTGGTTGAAGCAGCAGCTGGGAAAGCAGCAACTGCATCGCTCAGTGTAGGCAGAGTCCCTGAATCCTGGGCACTGGCCTGGCCTCCAGCAGCTGGGCAGCAGGAACCTGAGCTGGAGCAGCTGGAGCAGGAGATCGTGTTTCTTAGGTCACTTACCAGTGTTAGGAAAACACCTGTTGGCACGGCTTTTCTACATTAAAAGACTAACTGCTGTGAGAAGGCAGGTTCCTAAGTCTGGTGATAGAAGAGCCTATTGCTGCTAAAACCTGAGATCTGTCCTACATACACACAGGCTGGGACTGAATGGCACATTGGTGTCACAGGCCACCCTCAGAAGAGCCACTTTCTTACAGACGTTGCTGACACATTAATTTCCAAGGATACTGTTAAATAGTACCAATAATTCCTTTAACTAGCATAAAAGTAACACAGCTCCCGAGTATAAGTTGATCAGACAAAGCCTGTGAGTCTTAGAAACAACCAAAATCAGAGAAGTTCAGGAAGAGCAGAATAGACAGTGTCAACTAACAAGCTATTCTGAAACTCTAAGAGCAAACCAGACTAACTGATGCTATTTATGTTGAAGGAAAAGATACTGACTGTCTCAGAGAGCTGATACAGGTCTCAGTTGAAACTTCTTTATTCAGTTTTAATTTCATTGTTTGCATATGAATAAATCAATAATTTTTGAGGAAAGTGGTTTTCATGAATCCGCCATCCATCATCATATTTTTGATTTTTGTTCTAAATGATACATGATGCACTCTTTAAAGCAAAAATGTACTTTTGGATTGCATGTAGTTCAGCACATGGCCCAGTAACTTGAGCTTGGTTAAAGGAAATATTTCATGCCGCATCTTTACATTAGATGCAAGTTATCTTGTTTTTCATTTAAAGACAGAAAGACAGGGAAAAAAAAAGCCAAATTTGCTTTGGCAGCCTGTCCACAATTAACCAGCTTTGCTGTTAAGAACTTCACTTCTTGCTGAATCTTTTTCTGGCTTCAGCTCCTAATTCTGTATGACTTTTAGTACCTTCTCCACTACAGTGAAATGGTCTTCACCACTTGTGATTTTCTGACCATGAAGATACCTCTACACTAAAAGCAAGTAAACTTTCAATCTTCTTTTGATTTAATTGAGAAGGAAAGGGGCGGGGGGGAGGGGAAACCAGAAGGGGGTTCCCAGTTTAAAACAAGGCATTTTGTAATTTTTCACCCTTCTGAGATGCTGTAGTTTTTGAAAACCTGATCTCCAGCCTTGTGAACACAGTTCCAAGTTTAAACAGTCTCCCACACTTTCACAGAATGGGGGGAAAATCCCAAAACCACCTAAACTTCAGAGATGAAGGTAAAGTTTTCTTAGACCTGCGGCCCACAGCATAACTCAGCCTTCTTCTTCAGCACCACTGAAAAATCACTTATTAACTTATTATTATTACGGATAATGTTTGGAGAATGTAATTATTATTATTATTATTATTATGGAGAATGTTCCTTTGCCAGTCCCCAGGTGAGATTAGCAGGTACACTTGTCTCAAAAGTAAAGCAGGGATTGTATTTTTCTGTAAAATCTGGGAAACCTCTGTGGAAATAAAGCAGAGGAAGAGTGAGACACCACACAGACAAAATAGGGAAAACAGAGAAAATGGGTGAGAAATAGGCACTAAAAGGCAAAGGGGAGAAGAAGAAGAGAAACAGGAAGACAAGGAACAGGAAAAGGAGGACAATGGGGAGGAAGACTGCAAGGATGAATAGGAGGGTGAGGAGGAAGAGGAGGAGGAGGACAACGAGAACGACAAGGAGGAGAAGGATGAAGAAGACAAGGAGGAGGAAAAGGAGAAGGAGGATGAAGAGGAGGNAAGGAGAAGGAGAAGGAGGAGGAGAAGGAGAAGGAGGATGAAGAGGAGGAAGAGGAGGAGGAGGAGGTGGAGGAGGACAAGGAGGAGGAGAAGGATGAGGACGAGGAGGAGGCGAAGGAGGAGGAGGAGGACAAGGACCAGGAGGAGGAAGAGGAGACGAAGGAGGAGGCGGATGAGGTGGAGGAGGAGAAGGAGGAGGAGGAGGACAAGGAGAAAGAGGAGAAGGAGGAGGATGAGGAAGAGGAGGCGGAGGAGGAGGCAGAGGAGGTGGAGGAGGAGAAGGAGGAGGAGGAG
>VZRR01006869.1:618044-726084 GCA_013398015.1 Oreocharis arfaki | reverse complement strand
GAGGAGGAGGAAGAGGAGGAGGAGGAGGAGAAGGAGGAGGAGGAGGAGAAGGAGAAAGAGGAGCAGGAGGAGGCGGACAAGTAGGAGGAGAAGGAGGAGGTGGACAAGGAGGAGGAGGAGAAGGAGGAGGAGGACGAGGGTGTGGAGGAGAAGTCAGCAGCAAGCGTGACGCTGTTCTGGTTGGAACAGCCCCTCTTTATTCAGAGTGCTGACCGAGGGTAGATAGTCTTTAAGTATGTCAGTACTAGAGCGGTCTCAGAAGAAGACAATAGCTGAAATTAACCCAAATTTTTTTCAAAAACTAGGGAGTGAAAAATCTGGAACATTTTATGTAACGAAAGGAAGGGCCCATGATTCAGATAATAACAATAACAAAAAAACCATAAAAAATTTAAATCAATATTAATATAAAAGAGAATAGAAGATCTTTTCCACGTCTTTGAATGTGTGAGTCGAATATTTAATAGTTACACATTAGCAATTGCTAAACAATTAATAAAACCAAAAAACCCAAAACTTTTTTCACAAGAATTAGAGTGTAGAATACTTCAACATGAATTTTACAGGGCCAGATTTATTCATATTCTTCCTGTGGAAAATATCACAAATTTCCTCTTGAAAATACTGAATTCATCATTCTTAAAAATAAAGTCATAGATACATGATGGTCCTTGTGTCTGTTCCATCATAGAAGTGGTCCCACTGGTGGGTGGAGACATCAAAGTAGAGAGCAATTAATACTATGATTTTTCACATCTCTAATCAGAGCCTTACAGCTTAGTTTTAAAGCATGAAAAGTGATGAATAACTTCCTGTAAGAAGTCAATTTATTTCACACTTTGAGAGACTTTTTAAGGCATCTTCTTTCCACTGTGACAAACATTTCTTCTGCACTTCCTTTTTCTCTTCTCTGTGAATCATTTAACTTCAATGATAAACTGACAAAATGAGTGTTATCAAACAGAGAAGGGATACAATATCAGGTTCCTAATCTATTGATACAAAATTTTTTATGAGAACAGAAAAACCTGCACATTAAGTTTCCTGAAGCATTTGCTCAGTCACTTAAAAGCTGGGGCAGAACTGCCCTTCACAATTGTTGAAACAAGGTTAAGGAGCATTACGTACTACTCTATATTTTCCATCCTTTCTGGGTGTTCATTTATATTAGGTGGTAAATACATATTGAACCATTTCAATCTGTTTTGTATCATTTGCTTTTGTGCTTTATTACAGTAAGAAAGGGACTGCTAATATATTCATATTGTGCTAATACCTGGAAACAATCAACCATATAACTCAGTCATTACACACCACGATAAATATTAATGCAATTTTAAAAGGGAAGAAATAAATCTCCCTGACTAATATTTCTCTAAGATGCACAGAAATTTCTGGTGTCAGTATGTGCATCTCCAACCTGACCAAAATCCATCTTTATTGGATGAGTGGGCAATCTGAACTGTTATGCAAATATGACCTTCAAGAAAGTTGAGACAGGAGAAAAAAAAACCTAAAAGATAACTTTAGCTGTCCAGAATTATCTTGTAGGTGCTTCTAAATTCTAAGTGAGAGACCAGCATTACCTTTTAGATGTTTCTTTTTTCTAACTGAACTCCTAATTATGCAGTAAGATCTAAAGCCTAATGAAAACAACCTATTTGTATTATTTTCAATAAAAAATTTGCTTACTGAGCTTTAGTTTCTGAAAACAAATTTGGGAACACAGAGAGTGTGGTGGTTTCATCTGGGTTGGAATTAATTTTCTTCATGGTGGCTGGTATGGGGCTGTGTTTTGGACTTGTGTTGATAACACAGAGATGTTTTTGTTATTGCTGAGCAGGGCCTACACAGAGCCAAGGCCTTTTCTGCTCCTCATACAACCACGCCGGGGAGGAAGTTGGGGGTGCAGAGGAAGGTGGGAAGAGCCACAGCTAGGACAGGTGACCCAAACTGACCAAAGGGATATTCCAGACCAGGTGACATCATGCTCATGTATGTAAAGTGGGGGGAACAAGGAGGAAGGGGGCACATTTGCAGTGATGGTGCTTGTCTTCCTAACGCGGTGCGGTGGTGGGGTGACCGAGGTCGCCGCGCTATCCCAAAAGTGTCCCTGGCAGGGCACGCTCCAGTGGTGCTGCTTGACACATTCACAGGCCGACTTCTCACACCCGTGCTGGTGGAAGGCACTAAAGCACACACACACACACTCAAGCTAGGATAGCTCACGTGTTACCAGAGGCAAGGAGTTCGGAGGGCTTTTCGTATAGAATTCCAGAAGGGTTTTATTCCCGAAGGTGTCCAGAGATGAAAGAGGGAGGCTGGCTTGTGTGCAGACTTACATATGGTTACCGAAAGGGGGCTGGCAGAGCGCCAGTAACCAATGATCTGAGGGTGCAGGGGCAGGCAGAAGGCGGGGGGATACAACAAAGAACAACGGGGAGAGGGAAGGGGCAGAGTGAGGGACCAGGAACCAATGGGAAGAAGGGAAGGACACAGTGAGAGACCAGGTCAACCAGACCGGCCGCATTACAGCCGTACTGCCAGATGGGGGAAGAAGTTTTTCCTCGTACCCTGAATCGGGCAGCTATATTTAAATTTTGGAGCTAACCCACCAATGAGAGGTCTCTCCTACACCAGGGCTTTCTGGCCCCTCGACCTTCACCACAATATCTTCCCAAGTTACCATTATGTGTGATGGGTCCCTGCTCTCCTGGAGATGGCAGAACACCTGTCTGCCTATGGGAAGCAGGGAATTAATTCCTTGCTTTGTTTTGCTTCTGGGTGCAGCTTTTGCTTTCCCTATTAAACTGTCTTTATCTCCACCCATGAGTTTTCCAGCTTTTACCCTTCTGATTCTCTCCCCAATCCCGCTGGTGGGGGAGTGAGCAAGTGGCTGCGTGGGCCTTGGCTGCTGGCTGGAGTTTCACCATGACACTTAAGAATGAACAGAATCCAGCTTAGTTTGCAAGTTCTATGATCCAAAGACAGATACTTCAGTAGAATACTCCTGTTAGAGGATTTTTTTTTTCTAATATCTGCACAAATTGTACATTGCTTCCTAAGATTCTGCAAGCAAAATCCATGCTGTAATAGCTGAAGACAGAATGTTCCAACTCAAGCAAATACACAAAATGTATGAGATGAGCATTGAATTAAGAACATTCCTGCAATTCTAGCTGTTTCCAAGAATGTGACTCATCTCCAAGTTATAAGGCACCTGTAGTAACTGCTGCTGTTGGCAGAATGCAGCACAGCTCTGAGGCGGGTTTATGTTCGTACACAGCAGGGTATGGATGTGAGAGTTACTGAGCGCCATTCATCTCCCTCTTTAGGAAACGCTAAACACTTTTACCTCATTAATGTCTCATATGCAGCAACCCAGAATTTGAAGGCTGTAAAGAATATCCATTCTGAAGATTGTCAGTACCTGAAGCCTCAGATTTGATCACTTCTTTTTTTCTGCAGACAAATGATTAGGCTGTGAGTAGGTCTGCTTAGTGTGACCTGAGGTTAAGCGAAACAAACAAGATGTGGAAAAGTGCTGGACACCAAATGAGAAGTTGCCAAATGTGACAAAGAACAGTGTGAGAAGCTGAAAAAAAGATAAAGAAAGTTCCTTGAATTTCCCGGGTGGTTAATGATAGAATCATAGAATAGCTTGGGCTGGAAGGGACCTTAAAGGTCATCTAGTTCCAAGCCCCCGCCATGGACAGGGACACCTTTCACTAGACCTGGTAGCTCAAAGCTCCATCCAGCCTGGCCCTGACCACTTCCAGGGATGGGGCATCCACAGCTTCTCTTGGCAACTTGTTTCAGTGTCTCACCATCCTCACAGTCAATAGTTTCTTCCTAATATCTTATCTAAATTTACCCTTCTTCAGCTTAAAGCTATTCCCCCTTGTTCTATCACCACACGCCCTTGTCAGAAGTCCCTTTCCGTCTGTTTTGTGGGCTCCCTTCAGGTGCTGGAAGTCCACACTAAGCTTACCACAGAACCTTCCCTTGTTGAGGCCGAACAACTCCAAATCTCTCAGCCTTTCCTCATAGAAGAGGTGTTCCAGCCCTCTGATCATCTTTGTGGCCCACTCTGCGCTGGTTCCAAGAGGTCCACATCCTTGTGCTGGGGACTCCAGACCTGGACACAGGATTCTGGGTAAGGTCTCACAAGACTGGACATTTTGATGTGGTTCAAGGAGAATTAAGGGGTATTTTAATGTGAAATGTCAAGCCAAATCCTTGTTCGTTTGGGTTTTTTTTACCCCTTCCACATGAATTAAAAGCAGTTCTTCAGTCAAGGGCAGCCAGTGAAAGTGATTCCCTTAGCCTTTGAGAGCACAGGTGGACAGGCAGATCAAGCATCAGGTATCGCTGTGCTGGTGTTCACTGCAGAGCTCCAGCATTTCAGAGCCCA
Organism: Oreocharis arfaki; assembly: GCA_013398015.1. Lineage (NCBI taxonomy): Eukaryota > Metazoa > Chordata > Aves > Passeriformes > Paramythiidae > Oreocharis > Oreocharis arfaki. The sequence continues at coordinate 721,670 of VZRR01006869.1, read as the reverse complement.
ACTGCCCATGCCTCCATAATGTTCCTCTTTTCATCAGGATTTAAGTCCAATGAGGTTATTTAATTTTGAGCAATGGATTAAAGCATTAAAGTTAACCATCTAACCTGACCTAGTTGCATCTTTGCTCTATAGGCAATGTAGTAATATAAAAACCCAAGAGCAATCCATCCAAGATAATATGATCAATACAGAGGTGATAAATCATCAACTGAAGGCTTTTGTTCCATTTTCAATTATACACACCAGAATTATAGACACAATGGGATCCAGGATGAAACTAGGCTGTTTGCATATGTATATATATTTTATATATATATATATATATGTATATGTATATGCATATACAAATACATACACAGGTAACATATCCCCTCATCTCCTTATTCATATTGAAACCATTTCTTCTTTTTTATTACATAAGGTATATGGACACCACTCTTCATGAAACATGTAATGGATATTATTCATTGGAGATCACAGCCAAGTTTAAAGTTCTTTTCCTTAAAGTTTTGTGTATAATCAATTTGATTATATATATACTACTGCTACTACTTGGCTGGGATTTTACATCGCATTTCAGGTCATACTCATGGAGCAACTGTGTTGCAAGGCATTAGCCTCAACCTGCAATAGCTGCTTAAAGCTAAGGAGTTATGATGAAAATTGGTATAGGATTACTTTTCCTTCTGACTGCCCCCAACAAGTCTCTGCAATTTATTTGTAAATCACAGTCATGTTCCTTGTCTTGAGACTAGAAATTCTGCCAGCTACTCTTCAACATGTCTAGTAATACCAGAAACTTTCTGCAGCCCTATATTTGCCCTCATATAAAGGACTGCATGGAGAGAGAAAAAGCCCAGAGATTCATTTTGAGGGTGGCTCCACTTCCTTACTGCCAAGAACTTTGCACTAATCTCGTGTGTACTGTACATAAATAAATTAAGAATATAAAGCACCACTTGCAGCTTAGAGATAACAGGTGACCGGCAATTCTCAGTGTATTGAAACAAACTTCCAAAATTATTCTAAATATCATTGCAGACAATAACTTTTCTTTTAGTGCAGTGAAGAGAAAGTAGAGAACAGACCATTTCTGATCTCCATTTGGCCTTGGAATAATGTATTCCTGATTTTCTTCACTGTGGGGAAGACCTGGAAATGATAAGAAATATGAAACTGGAAGTGTTTTAAGTGACTGATTGTATCAAGAGATCTCTGTTCATCCCTTATTCAGAAAGATAACTTTCACTCTTCATTAATGAACTCTTTCATGTGCTGTCCATGATTTCTGGCCCACCAACAATAGAACTTTGAGTACAAGTAATTTTAAAGTCTTATACTTTTCTTTCTGCAATTTCTGTAGTAATCAAACTTCTCTCTCAGCCTTGAGGAAACAGCCTGGACCCCAGCAGCATTTTAAATGAACCTTACAGCAAATGTAAGAGCATAATTACAGTAAAATAACAACTTTACAACAAAATAAACTTCAGAGTTTTGCTTTCCAAGCTTTACCATGCTATCCATATCTATCTCCAGCAGTCTGAAAAGCTCCTTGAAATGTCAAGGACAGCTTAGGAGACAGAGGCTACTGAATCAGTTAAAATATTGCAAAAATGGCATATTACTGCACTGTGCTGTTGAACACATAAAAGAGCCTGGGAAGAATTTTAGACATGGGTGCCTGTGTATATAAACACAGAGGTTTAACTTTAGCTGTGTGACCATATTTTCCTGAAAACTATAGTTCTAAAGCTTAGACTGATAAAAACAACACAATATCTGTTAGGTGTAAGTGTAAAGGAATATATTGGAGATATGTGCATTTTGTAGCCTGAAAGAACTTCCATTCTGTTAATCTGAATACTATTAGAAATAATCAAAAACCAAAAATGAGCTCTCTTCATTGCCTGGAATTAGTCACTAAAAACAGAGTACATCCTCATCAGCTAGAGCATGTCCTCTTCCAAGCCTGATTACACAGGAGGATGATTATGAAATGGAAACATTAAAACAATACGATTGTGATATTTGTTTTTGAGTTTTCCATGGTTCTGAACTCCAAGTCAATGCTGCCGAAGAGGATTGTGTTACCTGTCACTGCACAATCTAGCTTTTGCATACCACTCATGAAATATTGAAAAAGAAGACAAAACACCAGTGTTTATTGCCACAACAGATCAATTTGCTGAAAGCATAAATATTTGTGATCGGTCCATGGCTAACACTGTGACAAAGTATGTCTCTGAAACAATAATGTTTTGTGCTTTGAAGAGACGGGTCTGTCCTCCCAACAGAGGCTGTTCCTCAACCTGGACGCTGAAATGTGTGCAGACACATCTTGAATTCTGACCCAGAAAGGCACCTCTTCAAAGAAACTGCCACAGGTTTGGGAATTTGCTCACACAACTGGGACAACGGTTTTTAAACTATAATGCATGAGCTCTTGGCATTGAGACCATGTGGATTATAAATACATGCACACAAGTTAATTACTAGGCAACAGGCTATGTTCTCTGGCAGTTTGTACATTTGTTGCTGTTATTTGCTGTTTCTATTATGACAAAACACAGAGCCTGCATCTGAAAGCAACACCATGCTAGGTAATAGTCAGCCATAATAACAGCCTGCTCAGAGAATTTGCAATTAAAGAATTAGTTAGCAGAGTACAAAATTATGATACTTAAAACTGTACTTTTCTGAAAAATGTACAACCTTTAAAGTTGTTTTAATCCTTACCAAACAGTTCAGTTCTTTCATCATTTGTTTGTTTCTTCCTTTGTACTTTCATGTCAAGGTTCTTGGAGAAAATTCTTTTTCTAAGAGAAATTTAGGACTTTTTGTTCTTAGCCCACTCAAGCTGCTGCAACAAAAAGTGACTCAGTTTCGGTGTAGATTCTCAATTCAATTGCCTAAATGTAGGGTTCATAGAATCAAATGATGTTTTGAGTGAGAAGGGACCTTAAAAATCATGGGCAGAGAGGCCATTCACCAGATCAGGTGACTCAGAGGCCCATCCAGCTTGGCCTTGAATGCTTCCAGGGATAGGGTGTGCACAACATCTCCGAGTAACTTGTTCCAGTGCTTCATCACTCTCTGGGTGAAGAATTTCTTCCTAACATTTAGTCTAAAACCTACTCACTGTCAGTTTAAAACCACTGCCCCTTGTTCTCATATTCTGCTTGTATAAAAAGTCCGCCTCCCTCCTTTTAATAAGCCCCCTTAAGGTATGTCCTGGTTCCAGCCGAGACCAGGATAGTTTTTGCAGTAGCTGGGAGGGGGTATGGCTAAAATACAGAGATTATTCCATAACATTCACATAATTGAGTGGGTGGGGGATAAGGACTCTCATTTCCTAGGAGAGGAAGTCCCTTCCAGCCAATAAAACATGGTGAGAGAAGGTGTCTGGCATTGTTTGTTGTCACAGGCTTTCCATGTAAATAATTTCTTTTTCTTATACTTTTTGCTATTAATATTGTTGATGTTTCTCTTGGTTTGCTTATCTCATTGCATGTCCAGTAAATTGTTCTTATCTCCACCTGTGATCTCTGCCTTTTGTGCCTCCAATTGGAGGGGAAACAGCTCGTGGTTTTAGCCAGAGTACTAAATTGGAAAATACCATTCCTGAACAAAGATACTTCCAAGGTACTGGAAGGCTTCAATGAAGTCTTCCCAGAGCCTTGTCTTCCCCAGGCTGAACAATCCCAGCTCTCTCAGTCTCCATAGGAGAGGTGCTCTAGTCCTCTGAGCATNCTCTCATTTCCTAGGAGAGGAAGTCCCTTCCAGCCAATAAAACATGGTGAGAGAAGGTGTCTGGCAATGTTTGTTGTCACAGGCTTTCCATGTAAATAATTTCTTTTTCTTATACTTTTTGCTATTAATATTGTTGATGTTTCTCTTGGTTTGCTTATCTCATTGCATGTCCAGTAAATTGTTCTTATCTCCACCTGTGATCTCTGCCTTTTGTGCCTCCAATTGGAGGGGAAACAGCTCATGGTTTTAGCCAGAGTACTAAACTGGAAAATACCATTCCTGAACAAAGATACTTCCAAGGTACTGGAAGGCTTCAATGAAGTCTTCCCAGAGCCTTGTCTTCCCCAGGCTGAACAATCCCAGCTCTCTCAGTCTCCATAGGAGAGGTGCTCTAGTCCTCTGAGCATCTCCGTGGCCTCCTCTGGACTCACTCTAACAAGTCATGATCTTTCTTGATTTTAGGATCCCAGACCTGGAAACAGTACTCCAGGTGAGACGTACTAGTTTGAAAGCAAACCAGTGGGAGACTGAGTCAGAACCACAATTTAATAGGAAAATTAAGATAAATGGAAAAAACACTGGCTTAAACTGACAGAGTCAGGGTATGCCCTGACACCCTGTTGGGCAGGGTGGTGGTAGCAGCCCGATTAAATGGTGGCTGCAGTCCTGTTGAAGTGATAGATGTGGTTCTGTTGAAGCAGTGAGCTTGTAGAAGGGTCTGGCCTTCCTCTGAAGGTCCAGTGGTGGTTATGTAGCTCTTGTCCTCTGGGAATCCAGTAGGTAAGGGCTGAGTGTGGTGTTCCAAACCTCAGATTATACCCAGGATGCAATGCTCGGTTCCTCCCCCTGGGTGGAGCATCTCACAATGGGTTGATGTAATTTTATGAGTCATGCAGCGAGACTTGATGGCCCATTAGCAGAAGATATTCCCTGGAGGGAGTTATCAGGGATGTGTCATGAAGGAGATGAGGACCACTGCCCCACCTGGTTTTAACAGCTTATGGAGATGGTGATAGAATATGTACTTTTGTTTACATCTTATATTGTTACCTAAGACATGAGGTCATGTGAGAGAGAGACCATGTGTTGCTAAAGGTGCGTTTGGATGCTTAAGACATTTAAATTGAGCTGGAAGATAATATTCAACACCTAAAGAAGTATTATGTCCTCCTGCAATTGCAGCTTGCAGCCAGCCAGGATACAGAGTATTTTGTAAGGTACTGGGTGTGTATCTTTAAGCATCTGAATGGCTGATCTACCTTTCTGTGTCTGTTGCAAGCTACTCTTTAACTACTTCATGCAATCAATAGAGCTTATTGAGCTTTTCAGTTCACTCAAAGGTAGACAAATAGAACACGATTTTTATAACAAACATGTCTAATGCTCTTTGGCACACCCTGCGCATCTTATCTGCTCCCCAAAGTGTGATCCAGAAGGATCCAGAAGGATGTGTGTCTCCTGAACTTCTTGTGTCGGATCGGTGAGTCCTGCTGCAGATTTCTGAGGACACATTAAGATGACAGATTTGAGCCTATGTTAGCTCAATACCTGAATGGATTTTCCACCTGCGCTGTACTGCCTCGATATCCAGTGACTGAAAGGGAGTTTAGAGACACCTAACATGTTTACAGATACCCAAATTCAGGGATCAGCCAGAATCCTTCCCTTTGTGTCTCTTCGAAATCCTTAACATCAAAATTAACTGGACTGTAATCCATCCAAAATACAGCAAAGACCTCCATTTTAAATTAATACACATTAAAAAAAAAACCAAAACAACAACAAGAAAACCCAAACAAACAACAACAAAAAAAAACAAACAAAAAAACCCCAAAGTTTCTTTTAATGCAATAGACAGATACTTAGAATATTATCTTCAGACAAAGCAGATCAATGTTTTATTCACTTCAGATATTCAAAACGGTATCACTTCTTTCCTGAAGCATGTTATTACTAGCAGTCTGTAGAGCAGAGTGCTATGAGATCTAGGAAGGAAGAAGAGGGTTTTAGTACCCTCCTGTTTATGCTGTTGTAAATGAAATTGAATGAGACACAGAAAAAAGGAGTGTGCCTTGCCTGCACCTACTGTCTCAGCTTTCAAGCAGAGGAAAAACTGCTCTGACTTCTGCCGGCGAACAGCTTCTCTGGTTTGTATTTCACATCCACTTGATATGTATAAATAATTATTTGGTAGATCACCTGAACACATCAGGTCTTGTTTTCTGAGAGCTTCTGCCCTCTATTTTTAGATTAGCATTTTAACATCAGCACTTCCCAGAATGTTCTCTAAATGACATAGCATTCTTGCTTCCCTCCCACATCCTCTTTCCTTCTGTAAGGCAGGAAGCAATACTCATCGCAGAGCTTTCAAAGCTGTATGTTCTTTAGCCAATCTGTCCTTAAGTAATTCCGTCTTTTTGTTTTGTTTTCAAGAGAGCACATGAATTCTGCTCTCTTTCCTTTATTCAGATGCTACTTTTCATTAAAAGTATGCTTTGGCTGATTTTAGCAACAAAGCCGAAAATCTAAGAAATTGACAGATAGTTCTAATATTTGCTACTTTAAAAATGAATGAAGACTTTAAAAATTTTTATTTATTTATTTTTGAAAGGAACATACTAAAAAAAGTCCTATGTGTAGAGTTTAAACCCTCAGACTTTTCATATTCAAGTGACTATTTTAATCACTTGGAGACAGAGAAGTTTTCTTTATTTCTGTCTTCTCACCAGCTGTCCAAATTTTCTGCAGAATAGCATTGCAGCCACTGATGGGCTGAAATATGCTCTGCCTTTGGAAAACTTATAAGCCAGTGGTTAGGAAACATTCCAGGCATTAGAGAATTTTAAATCTGAAACCCTTTGATATGAAGCTGGAATTAAATCAGAGTCCTGTAACCACTCAGGTGTTAGAAAAACATGTGGGTGGTTTTGCTGCCTTCATAGAGAGCAAAAATTGAAAAAGAGAGCAGATGATATTCTTTTCATGCAATCTGTCAATTCAGAACAATTCCAGACATTATCAAAATATTTCTGAATTACTCAATTCCCTCAAGCATTTTCAAAGGCAAAATCTAGTTTCTGGATCCATATCAGTTTAGAGTTGTATAGCTCTGCCAATATTGGGCCTGTGTGGATGTAACTCTTAATATCTGGGAAATTTTCATCTTGAGGATGTGAATTAAAAGTTCTATTATAGAAGAATTGCAATCTGAAGGTAGAATATGGAATGTAAATAAACTTATTTCCTTGTCTTTTGATTATATTTTGATTGTATTTTTGCTTGTTTTCTCATTTTGTCTTGGTCTTCAGTCCCAAACCTCTCAATGATCAGATTAGATAAATTAAATGATGCTATCTACAGCTTTAGTCATATTAATGGTGCCTGCAATAATTTAGTATTGAAAATGCCTGTCAGCAAATGGATTTGTCCAAGGAAGTCTGTATATATTCTATTTCTGTCAATACAGTTAAATTGGGAGAATGAACTTGATGATCGCTGCTGTGAGTTCATTGAAACTGTGTTATCTTGTGTGTGTGTCATGGATTAACCTCTCTGATGGTGCTTTAGACATCTTGATGTCTTGGATCCTTCAGATAAAGATTTGATCTAGGGACTTAAGTGTATTGATCTGACGAATCTTAAAATCTGTTCCTTATTGATGTAGTTCAGTGAGGGGAAGTTTCTGCTTGGGATCCAAGAATCTTCTGTTGTGTGAGCTCACTTCTTCCCCTTGCCAAATACAACCTGGCGGATGTTCATTGCCTCAGGAACAGACTAATGCACCAGATGAAGAGTGCATGTGACAGCATGTCAGCTTCGAGGAGAAGAAAAAATAGCAAAGGAAATTATTTGGAATAAATAATCATTTTCATTCGAGTGTATAGGAGAATGTGGCAGAGAATGAACAAACAGACATATTGTAAGGCAAAAGAGAATGAGGGAAATTAGCTTTGATATTCCCATGTCAGTAATAATTTTCTGGAATATTTCATTTTTATTGTTTTGAACTCAGATAGGAATGTATAACAGAACACTTGTGTAAGAGTGACAAGAATTCCAGATCTGGGCATCTGCATACACCACAACTACTGAAGAAGTGCCCAAAAAATGCTCAAGAGTTTTGTTTCTAAAAATGCAGAGCATTGACCCATGTTTGTTCCTACTGATGCCAAGAAGCTCAGTGTTGCTGTGGCTGAGTTTATTCTAACATCTAAGGGATTATACATGTCAAGCTACAGTGATCATAGACTTGGAAAAGCCATACTTCTGCTTCAGAAGAACATTGCTTTATGGGAAGGAGGTTCTCTAAACAACTCAAGTGTTTAAAACTTGATCCTTCCTGCAGAAGAGGAAAGCAAGACCATGTCTTCCAGTGTTTGCAGGATGTTATCAGCTATCTTTACCTTGCAGTGCAGTCAACTGTACAGACCAATAGATTATCATTATCCAAAGACTGAACAAGCAGTGAATTAATTTCTCTGTAGGAGAGAGTTCCTGGAGAGATTTACATACCAAACTAGCAAACTCACTGATCTGGCAATCCAGGGTGTTTTGCATTTATATTCATTAGCCAGGTTTTCCTTCATTGTATTCATGTTTTTGAAGTGGATGATTATGGCTTTGTCAGATGTGAAACTTTTTTGTAAGCTAAGAAAGAGAATTTTGCTCTAGGAAGTAGCGAACAGGACTGGGAGCAAAAAATATTGATTTTTTCCCGCTTGAAATAGACGCCTCCATTAGAGTTTCTAGTTAAGGTTTAACTTGCTTCTTGAAAAGTCAAAATAATTTCTCTGTCTGTCCAAAATGACTTGAAAAGTAGACTGAAAAAGGGAAGGGAATCTCGGGGAAACACACAGTAACTTCTTGGTTTCTTTGTAGCCACACACTTTAACACAGTTATAAAGGGAGACAGTAATTTCCTCACGCCATTTCACAGGAGTCTTCGGCGAAGAAATCTGGATCTGGACTTGTGAAATAGGACTAACTTCGTGTTTTGGGTAGACCTAGGCTGTCAGAGAGATGCCCACCAAGCTGCTCTATCACTCCACCTTCCTGCAGGACAGAGGGAAAAAAACACAATGAAGAAGCCCATGGGTCAAGAGAAGGACTTGGAAATCACTGACCGGTTTCTGTCACAGGCAAACCAGACTTGACTTGAGAGGATGAATTTAATTCATTTCAGTAAGTTAGTGAGAAACAAAAATAAAATTAAAAGCACTTTCCCCTCACACTACCCTTCTTCACACACTCGAATTCTTTCGCAACTCATCAATCTTGTCCCCTCCAAGCAATGCAGAGGTAAAGGGAACACTGGTTAGAGACAGTTTATAACATTTAATCTCTGCTGCTCCTTCTTCATGCTTTTCCACTGCTCTAGCTTGGGCTTCTTGCCAGGGAAGACTGTCCTGCATAAACTGCTCCAATACCAGCATTTCCCCTGGCTGCAGCTCTTCACAGACCGCTCCAGCATGGGTCCATTCCACGGTGTGTGGTCCTTCACTTATTTGACACCTTCCTCCTTCCTGTCCATTCATCTTTTAGCACCACTGTTTCTTCTTCCTGAACCTCAGCGACACAATCTCCCAATGGAGATAAAGCCCATCAAAGGATATAAACCAGAGAGATTTACATAAAGCCTTTGGCTGAGAAAGCCACTAAGGCGAACAACCTGGAAATACAATTGTGAGAATGTATCACTCTGTGGCCTGTTCTTACATCTCTTCTGAGTACCCGCTTCCGCCTAATGCCCTTAGCTGGTGTCTCTGTGCTGTGTTCCTCCATACCCTTCAGGTTTGGGAAAAGAAAGATTTGTGTGATAGAAGGAAGAGAAAGCCGATGTGTCAGAGCGAGTCTGTGCTGACAGACTTTTAAATCTTAAATTAGTGTTTGAATTGTATTTTTTGCCTGGTTTATGATACAAGTTCAGCTTATTCAGGTTTTAGAAACCGAAGACACAGATGCTGCAGTTCTTGAACTAGAACTCCAAGATGTCAATAATTTAGGTCAATATAACCTTGGAAAGATGAACAGTAATTGTGGTGTGGTAAAAGTTACATGGGTAGTGAAACTACCTAAGACAGAAAGCAAAAGTCACAAAAGAAAGTCTGATTACACACATCTGCTTTCTCCCTTCCCACCTGCTGATGGTAATTGTCTGCAGTATGGATCTGTTTAGATGTGAAAATCTCAATACAAGTAGAAAAGGCTGGACCAGATCTTTTGATATTGCGAGCCATTAAGGGACTCTGATATATTTTACCAACTCAGAGGCTACCTCAAAATCTTCATCTTTTGCTTTAATGTTGAACACATTTGTGACAAAGACCAGTTCTCACTCTTAACCATGCATCAAACAGTCTAGTGACTACATGGCACAGAAATGGAAAGGTTAAAAGCAAATGATACTTTTGACGATTCTGCTGTGTGTCTGTGCAGCACTGAGAGATGTGCAGTGCATAGCTGACTTATTTTCAAGAAAATAAATGTCCCATGGGAGGCAAGGAGAAAAACAGATGAAGATCAAGATGTGATGTAGAGATTAATTTTTTATAAATTATCCTTTTATGTTAAGCACTTATGTAATTCAAACATACAGAGCAAAGAAAAAAATAACTGAGATAATTTCTTAACAGAAAGGAAGTAGGAGACATGCGTAAGAGCGGTGGATGACTGGAAGGTTATTGCTCCTTTCCCTTGCAATACCCAGAGAAAGGTCTGGCTGGATTTTGAGCTAGATGAACAAGTGTGTGGAAAGATGTTTGGCATCCAGCACAAAGCATAAAATGTAATACAAACTTGTCTTCAATCTCAAACAAGCATCTGCATTTGTATTTACTTAACTGTTTACTGAAGTGAAAAGAGAATAATTTATTGAATACATTCAGCTTGAAATATCAAATCACAAAATTGTCACAGAATGGTTTGGGTTGGAAGGGATCTTAAAGAATATCTTGTTCCAACCCCTCTGCCATGGGCAGGGCCACCTTCCACTAGACCAGGTTGATCAGAGCCCCATCCAGCCTGGCCTGAATATTGTCAGGGACAGCTGCTCTGGGCATCCTGTTCCAGTGCTTCACTACTGTAGAAGTGGCCAGCTTCTCCAATAAGTCAATGATAAATAGTCAGGAAGGGTCTTCGTATGGTATTCCTTGGGGGGTTTATTGCAGCCACACCATGAAGGGATCCTGGAAACGAACACCCAGAACAAAGGGGGGGGGAGGGGGGAAGGGTGGGTGTCTAGGTTTATATACGGGGCGGAGAAAGGATCTGGGACTAATGAACTGAGGGCACAGGGGCGGTACACAGGCGAGGCTAGGGTGTGGGAGCTAATGGGAGTGGCGAGGGGGTAAGGGCCAATGAGGGAAGCAGGGAAATAGGAGAACCTTCCAGATAAGGTAGAAAGGGACGGGGAGGCCAACAGGCCAACTCGGGAAGCAGAACTGGGGTACATCAACATAATGAAACAAAGTCTCCTGGGAGAGGCCTTTCTCTCCCTAACCAGGGGATGAATCTCCTAAGGACTGTCTCGGCAATGGACTCTCTTAGTCCATTGTGCATTAGGCCCACTGGCCCCCCCACACCACCCACTGAATAAAGAATTTCTTCCTAATATCTATTCTATAACATACTGTCTGTCAGTTTGAAACCATTGTCCCTTGTCCTGTCACTACATGCTCTTGTACACAGATTTTCTCCATCTTCTTGTAGGCTCCCTTTGGGTACAGAAGGACCCCGATCAAGTCACTCTGAACACTTTTCAAAACTGAACAACCCCACTTCTCTTAGACTTTTCTTGTGGAGACCTGCTCCATCCCTCTTATCATCATGGTTGTCCATGCTTATATTTGATCCAGACCAGCCCTGCTGGGAAGGACTTGGGGGTGCTGGTGGATGAGAGGCTGGACATGAGCTGGCAATGTGCACTCTCAGGCCAGAAAGCCAAATGTGTCCTGGGCTGCAACAAAAACACTGTGGACAGCAAAGAGAGCCAAGTCAAACCTTTCTGATCTTTTGGACCTTCAAATAAAAATCTCTATACAATACCAATAAAGCAGCCAGCTTCTGCATTCCTCTGCCACCAGATAGTGTTCCAATTCCTACACAAGCTACCTCTCCTGTGAAGTCTTCTGACCCCTAAACGTGATGGCATGAGAGATTTTCCAAGATATATTGAGAGCTGACAAATTAATGTCCACTTCTTTCCTTTGCTAATTCAGGTTAATTATCCAGGACTGGTACATTTCAAATGCATGGAATTAATCTTGTCTCGTTTTAGCCACCTTTAAATTAGGTGGTGAAGTTATTAATCTATTTTTTATACATAATCAGTGGAGGGTATGAAAGCTTCCATCAGAAAGTGATTCATGATGTCCGTCTGGATCGTCTTTTTCAGGAAATACTTCTTGTTCTCCATTGACTATAGAAAGAAGCTTAGGTAGCAAGTCCAGGAATAGCTGCCAATTTCTGAACACTTAAATCAGGTGGCTCAGTCTGCGCACCACTTTGAAGGTGAGGCTGTGCCACTGTGCCTCGCTAACTGGGATGTGTGACAGTAACAGCGAGCACATTGCAATGCTGTGGAAAACTTTGTGAAATGAGTCCAAACTGTGGTTTAATAGCAACTCTAATTCCTAGCTGTTTGTTGGTTTACACAATTTTGTCTCTCTGTCAGTACAAATAACTTTTTGTTTGCTCTCTCAAATATGCCACTCTCACACCTCAAACTTGCTGAGAAATTGTATTCCCTGTGGTATCCATCCCCTTACCCCTGCACTTTTCCTGCAATAATTGAATCTCACCAGAGCATCATAATATCATTGTTGAGATCAATAAACTCAGTTGAATGGCACATTAACTTTCTTGTGAACTGAATATTAAGCAAATAGTTGCATTAGCTGCATTTGACAGTAACTGATAACATAGGTATTTGCATAATTGGTAGCTAAGTGGTGCCATAATAATCTGCTCTGTTCTGCCCAGTCCTGCTTTTATATAATAAAAGCAGAGTCAAACCCAACACTCCACATATAATTCAAGCAAAACCACTCTTGCAAATGCTCCCAAGACTGCTTTTACACAGAGCACTGTGCATGGGGTATTTGTCTTTGCACGTGAGCATAAGGTTTTCTCCCCTCAAGTTGCTGCCCAGTTTCTTTCCTGAAGAAAAAACACTAAAAGGTAGATGTGAATTCATGCTGTGTGTCTCCAGTTAACAGGGGGTCAAGCAGAAGTGCCATACATCGTGTCCCTGCAGGCTGCCTTCAGGGCAACCTTGGGGAAGATCCAGAGGAGCACATTTCTGTGGACTCTCTCTGCTGTGTCCGTGTCTCTCTTGCAGTGGAGATCCAAGAAACAGTCACAGAGCTTCATGGTCTCACCACTGCTGAGCAGAGGGGAAGTAAAGCACTGAATTAAATTTCAAGTAGATGCTGTTCCTGCAAGCAAGGATGAAAGAAACATGGAGAGAAATATAAATCAGAGGAAAAATGAGTCATCAAAGGTACCCTGAGCTGTTTCCACCTTGAAAGAGGCAACTCAGTTGAGCAAATACAGAAGACGGACTAAAAAAGCATCATCATGATGAAAAACTACAGTGTATTCTGAAATTTGGTCAGAATTAGCATGCTTGGTGCAATCCATTAGGTTTTCAGCTTTTCAGGAAGGAAAAATACTATATATGGTTGTCTGATTCACATGAAAACTGCAACCATATTTTGGATTTTATGTTAACCCGGGTAAGCTGGATCAATAAGTTGAAATTCCTGTGAAAATATAGGGAAAGTGAACCTTTCCACTAGCTGCTGGTGTTACTGGATTGGTTTTATTACAATTTCTCAATTAGATCTATACAGGATGGGGCAAGAGATCAAAACTGCACATTAGACTTCTAATCAACACTGTAAACACAAATCCAGCATTTCAATCACAGTAGGATCCATTTAAGCATCTTCCCACCCAGATGAATTATTAGAACAATCTGATTGATGAAATCTCAATACTCAGATTGATCATGGTTAAAAAAATCTAATAGCTGAAACTTCAAAAGTAGAATTAAAATGTAATGTGTACACCAGCTCAAATATTGCATAGCTATAATCATGACATTAATTTTGTTAATAAATAAAGATGACTGAAAATAAGATTCCAGTTTCACGTGAAATTTTAATATTTTAACATTTAAGAGATTTATTTTCCATCCTGAAACGAGCAAAGAAGTGAAAATTTTGAGTTTGATATGAAAATAAAATTTATCTTGCAGAGATATTAATTTCTCTTCTGCCCCCCCACCCCCTTTTCTCATTTTTCTCCTCTTTATTTTGCATTTTAGAAAGGATCAAAGAGAAGAATGGAGCAAAGGAAGAAGGAAAAAGGGGGAGGGGGAAGAGCTAAAAAGAGAGAATGGAAAGAATGAGAATGAGAAAGAAGAAGAAAGAAAAGAGAGAGAAAGAGAAAACATTATTGCAAATTTTATTAGTTTCATTCATCATTGTTTCTTCTCAAAGTATAAATAACTACACAGTTGAAAAATGTTTAAAAGGTTTATGTGCTTTATTGGTACACATATATACACTGTATTTTGGGATTATAAGTAGAAAAAAATTATTTGGAACTAACGCACAATGGATTTGCTTGAAACATTCAGGCTTCCAGCATCTTCTAAAAATTCGTATCATCGGGATAAATTTTGGTGGGAAAAAAACACCTGGTCATACTGGATGCTAATGTGAAATAGTATTGAGATGAATAAAAACTACTTATTAGGAAATTTGAGACTTGCTTTCTGTGAGAATTATGAAGGGGCTTATACACACACACATATCTATGTATCAATATATCCAAGTTTCCATTGCTTGGCAAAAGTGTTGTACAACTTAATGACAATCTGGAGTTCAAGGTTTCAGGTAAGAGCTGTGTTATTGCCCTCTTCACTTTGGAATGCTTGTTTCCAGACTGGCCATCTATTCCTTGATAAACAAGCCAGGATAAAGTATTAATCAAATACATTGAATTTTTTTTTTTCATGAATCCCCTTTAAGTTTAAATATACGTGCAAGCCTCTCCTTCTTTGTGTGCAGAGGCAGATTATAAATTCATATTGGTATGTATTTCTGGGAGACCATAGTTGGAAACACAACAGTTTTTAAATTGGACATTTTAATGAGATTAAATTAGTGCTGTTGCTTATTTAGGTAAGATTATAGAGAACACTTCTGAAAAAAAAAATATAGGTCTTTGTTCTATTTGTATTGCACTGGCCTTTGAAATAGTTATCAGATTCCTGGAGGGTATAAATCAGCACAATGCACTGCTACTGTTCTGTCATGTATAACCTAAAGTTCTGATTCACCTCATGTACTGTCCTCCTATATTTCTATGCATCTTCATAGTTTGTAGTCCCATTTCTTGATTGAATTTAGAGAGTAGCTCCTGTTAGGATTTTTTAAAAATATATTCTTACTTCAACTCAGCATTTAAATCAACTCAGAACTTTTAGTTAATCCTTTGCATGTTTTATACCATTCATTGGCTTTCTATACTGCACACAAGAGATTTGTGATATTAAGAAAGCACTATAATTACATCTATCAGTTAACAACATAACAGTTAAATGCCAGCTAAATTATTGAGAGATACTGCTTAGTGCTGTGGGGATAATCCAAACTGAAATACTAGAAAATGCTCTTCCCACCTACTCTTCACTGACAGATTTGTTCTTTTCCTAAAGAGATCCCTTATGCTCCTAATTCAACCTGAACGGCATTTCCTTCATTGAATGAGGGTTGAAGATTTTGAAAGCAAACAGGTAGATATAGGTAAACACATCTAGACGAAACAGAAACCAATCTGAGTCAAACCAACTAGAAACATAGAAGAGATCATAGAAGAGCTTTAGAATACAGCTAAAACAGTTTTAAGAAACTGCATGATCTTTCTAGGATTATGACTCAGTTAGTATCCCAAATGCCTCAAGTAAAGAGTTGCCTCAATGGTAAGTGATCTCTAGAACTAATGTGCCTATTTACACCCTCTTCACTCTCTGAGCTCCTCTGTGGGTTTGCATATAAACCTCCATTACGTAACATAACATTGCACATTCTTTGCTTCAGTAGTTTTTCAAACACACTTTATCTGGTCTGGCTGGCATCATAAATATATGGGTTCTTAAGTTAAGTATAACTATTACAGCTTAATATGTTTGTTTGCTAAATACTTTTACTACAAGATGCTGGAGGGGAAAAAACCCTGCCAGTGAAATACAATAATAGGTTAAATCCAAGCCAACTCGATAATAAAATAGAACAGCGTTTTATAGCCGTTCACTGCTTTGGTCCAGCTGGTATAAATTGAGATAACTCCATTGATGCCAATTTATAGCAGATAATGAGCAATTTTAGTCTTTCAAGCAAAGAAGAGAGGGAAATGAGATGTGGAAAATGAAGGAAAGATGACTTTCAGGATGCAATATGTCAGAAAAAAAGAAAGGCAAAGTCCAGGAACTTGATGCAGATGACAGTGGCATCTGTCAGTAAAAAGTTCTTATACTGTTTCAAGGTGTCCTACCAAGGTGCCGTTGTGAGTGCCAACAGCAGAACATCCAGGGTTAGCTGTCTTTCATCAAAAACTACTGCTATCCCAAAAAAGAAACAAAGACATATGTTATTACATCTACAAAGGACTTCTCTGTGTGTGCAGACGTGTGGATATGTGTGTTTGTGTTATTCCTATTTAATGGCAGAGATTTTGTTAACCACTTGTACTAGTTTGAAAGCAAACCAGTGGGAGACTCCGAGTCAGAATTACAATTTAATAGGAAAATTAAGATAAAGGCAATAATGCAGAAAACATTGGCTTAAACTGACAGAGTCAGGGTATGCCCTGACACCCTGTTGGGCAGAGTGGTGGTAGCAGTCCGATTAAATGGTGGCTGCAGTCCTGTTGAAGTGATAGATGTGGTTCTGTTGAAGCAGTGAGCTTGTAGAAGGGTCTGGCCTTCCTCTGAAGGTCCAGTGGTGGTTATGTAGCTCTTGTCCTCTGGGAATCCAGTAGGTAAGGGCTGAGTGTGGTGTTCCAAACCTCAGATTATACCCAGGATGCAATGCTCGGTTCCTCCCCCTGGGTGGAGCATCGCACAATGGGTTGATGTAATTTTATGAGTCATGCAGTGAGGCTGGATGGCCCATTAGCAGAAGATATTCCCTGGAGGGAGTTATCAGGGATGTGTCATGAAAGAGATAAAGACCACTGCCCCACCTGGTTTTAACAGCTTATGGAGATGATGATAGAATATATACTTTTGTTTACATCTTACATCATAACCTAAGACACCACTCTCTTGACAGAGAGACATAATTTGGCAGCCAGTCTTCAGCACAGATCATCATCAGAGAACTAGACAACTGCTGCCAGACTGAGAACTCAGCCTGAATGGAAGCTTGCCATTAAACACTCAACTAATATTAAACGGCATAGTTTTTTATCCAATGTAAATACTGTAATTTAAACCACTCGAGGATATGAAATGCTGTCTCTAGAACTGGCTCTAGTCTGTTCCCGATTGGTAACATTTTAAAGTCTGTGCATGAAAGGAAGGACCAAGGAAGCTCTAAGGTCAATTTGAATCTTCTGCTCTTCCTTTTGATATACTGGTGCAACAGAAGACAGCTGAAATACAAAACCACATCAAAATCTGTTATTCTTCTATCTTTTTGGGGATTTTTCTTAATAATTATTTATTTTTGAAGCATACTTCCAAATAATTCTACCAATTGCAGATAGTTTCTAACTAAATACTAAAATACACAATCTGTGTTCATGAGTGTGCTGTAATTGTCCCGTCACTGCATTATGATTGCATGTGATGGAAATTATAAGTGAAGGCAAACAACAAAGTACTTCAAGCAGTTATTAGAAATTCAAAGAAAATTTGTCTTTGATTATTACAGGGAATTGCAAGTCACCTATGGACATGGACTTCCAGTGATAAAATTTTCCCTGGGCAGCCCTTATTATCCTTCATATTAAGTTTAATAATGATCTGCGAGTACTAAGTTATGAGATTTATTTGATTTAGGTGGACTTCCTAATTCACTTAGACTTATGTACTCATTGGTCATTAGAATATTTCACAGCGGATGAGGCTCAGTCTGGCACTTAGCAATTTTAGAACATATTACCAGGGTAATGAACATTATTTCTATTTCAGCCCTGTCCTTTTCCCCATTCATTATGATTTCACCCATCATGATCTGTCTGATGTTGCATTTTCCACAGGTCCCCCCCGCCCACACCTGGCAGCTTCATGACCATGGAGGGAAAACCTTTGTGTTGTAGTACAACAAATTAAAAACTTCTTAGTTCACTTCCGCTTTTTAGAAGTAACTACTAGTATATAATAAAAAAACAAATTATTTTTAGTGTTAACTTCACTAGCACAATTTAGGGTTTTATAAGGGAATTTGCACAAAAATGTAATATCTGCTTTATACTGGAACTGGCTTCAAAAGATCCCAAATCAACAGATCTTGTTTCCCAATCATCTCCTGAGCACTCATGTTAAATTTCAGGAAGCTCAGAAATATGGTAGAGATTTAGAACAAATGATTATTTATCTAAAATATCATAACAGAAAATGAGTTCATCATTTGATACTTATTTTCTTGTGAATACTTCCTTATTCATTTCATCAGGAAACAGAAAAAAAAATAGGACAAAATAATCAAACCTTTCCTTTATCACTCTTTTCTCTTAAATAATGCATCTTGAATTGGTAAAATAACCAATCTAGCAAAAAATGTGAAAATAATCTGGAGTTTAAAGAATATAAATGGTATAAAAAACTATGCAAGGAAAAAAAATCAAAGAAAATTCTCCAACAAGACAGAATATTGAAAACAGCATATAGAAAATGTACATGTGGTATGACAAACTGAAGTTTATGCTTTGATGGACATTAGTTGTACAAAAATCAATTTAAAAAACCCTGAAACAAGAAAAAAAGAGGGTCAGATCACAAATAAGTAATTAAAAGCATGAAAGAGAACCCAGATGAAATCCCAAAGCAAGCTCTCTCTAATTAATTCAATCAGACATGTTCATGACAGAGGAAACATGGATTTCATTACTCGAGGGCAGCAAAGGCTTAATTTCCTATCCAGTGAAATCAGTGAAACCTTTGTGATTAACATAGGTAAAGAAGCAGGAATTTGGAGTTTACATTGATAAACTGCATAACCCTTTTTCTTTACAGAAGGACTCAAGCTCTCTGTTCTTTAACAGTGTGTAGGAAGATTGAGCTCTGGCAAAAAGGCTTGAAAACAATTCAGTCCATGCAGAGGGAAATCTCCCAACATGCCCAGAGGCCAGCAGCAGGAGATGTTACCTGACAGTGTCTACAGTTCTGCAGTGCTACATTGGGCATGTCATTGAGAGATTTAAAGTGTTTCTCCATCCATTTACAACATAATATCTGGAAGGTATGTATACATTTTATTTCAGGTTTTTTCCAGCCAGGGATTGATTCTCTTTTCTTAAATACCTAAGGCAGAAGTTAATGGTAATGCAAACTCTCCACACTTTTAAAAAATTTTTTTAGAGAAAGGAAAAAAAAAAATCCACAAACCCAGTCAGAAACACTGCAAAATCCCAAACCCCTCCAAATCAAAAAAACCCCCGAAAGTTAAAAACATTCTTCAAAGTCAAGGAACCAAAATTTATATTGAAGAGTAACCAGGCAAAAGGTATAAAAAGCTCAGGACAACACAAGCACCCACCTGGAAGACGGAAGAGTAATTCCCAACGACACAGCCCCTCATTCCCAGACTTTCTAGTTCCAATCCTCCTGCTCTGGACGAGGATAAGGTGGACATTTTTGTTTATGAAAAGAGTTTTTATAAGTCATAATTAATTTTTGTCTGTAGCTTGTTGAAACGGAAAAAGAAACACGAAGCTGAAAGCAGTTGTGTACTTTAAGATCAGGGATCCTTGCTTAAACAAATAAGAAAACTAAATATTCTAGCATAGGAAACAGTCAAAATCTCTGGAATAGAATGTCCATAAAAAGAATTACTAAGAATAAATCAAACAAAGATGCAAATAAAAGATCTGGGGCTCTTTTCTTCATCACATCAGATTAATGAGAAGACCATTTTAGAATCAGCAGCCTTTGATTCTGTGCTTCTGTGATATAGTGACCATTGATATAACTTTTTTCTCACACTGCTCTGAAGCCATTTCACTGATTGTACTGCTCTGTTCTTCACTGCTTTTCCTGATCTTCGCATTTTTGTTGAGTAAGTGTGGTTAAAGAGTTATAAAGTGGAACCATATTATAATTTTATTATCATGAATTGCGCTTAATTGAATAAAAGTCTGAGCTTCATAGTGATAATTGATTACTCCCTGACCACTTTCTGCATTCTTTTAATTTTTTTTTTACATTTATTTGGAAAAGAAAAGATGTAATGGGTGACTACTTCAGAGTGCTTTTCTCCTCTGCTCCACTGTTAAAGGGATTTCCTTCTACTTCCATGGAAATTAAATGAAAGGATACTTTGCATTTCAGTGACTGGAACTTAAATCTGTGCATTTTATAGATATACACACACGCACACACACTACCGACACACACACACACACACACATATATATATATGCGTATATATATTCATAATGATAAATATAATTAATTAAATATTTTGTCCCACACAATAGAAGAAAACTTATAAATTATTAAATAGTTTGTTCTTCTGTAAGAAACGTTTTCCACCAGATGGCCTCTAAACACAACTGCAAGGATTAGTGAATTCAAGCATTTATCATTTATGTGAAACAGAAATTTTAGTACTCAATTTTTTTGACAAGAAGGGTAAATTGAGTTAGAGGAAAATAAACAAAAAGCAAACCTACCAGTCTCTGCCTTAAAATGGAGCTGCATCAGATGGGAGAACAGTTTTTAAAAGTGGTGGATCATGTGGAGTGTCTGTGAACAGGCCAGGTTCCTTCTGGTCTGTGCTTTCAAGACAGTTTTACCACTGCAGAGATTTTGAGCCTCCAAATGAGCTACTGTTATGGCAGACGCAAAGGCTGAGTTCGGTCCCTCTGCACTGGAGGCGCCTGACTAAAAAGCAAAATTAGAATCTTACTTGGTGGCATTATTTTCCTGTCATTATAGAGAAAGGGGCCTCCAAAAATCAAATAAACTTAATATTTTATTTGCATCACAAGATCTGTCTCTACTGACTAGCAAAGAAGAACAATCAAACTCCAAGCCTATAAACCTCATTTACATGTCTTGAATTAATTAAGATCTATCCAGAGAAAGACACAAAAGGTGTAACTCAAGGGACAGGTAAATGAAATAAACAGGTGATAATTTTCAGATACTGATCAGTATGATAAAAATATTCACAGGCTTTGTGACAGAGGGAAAAATTCAACCATACAGCTCATTTTAAATCTCCAATAATTTATTTGTCTATTTTGTACATTTTCTGTGATATAAAAGTCAGTGCAAATCAATGTAACTGCCAATTTCTGTAAAGTTATGTTAATCCTAATTTACATCAGTTGAATAATATCAATAATTCACCTTATTTTAATAAAGACCAAAGTAAAATGCTATATTCAAATAATTTTGGTCAGTATAGTTTGGTAAGATATTTTCTTTGGTTAGATCCAACTTCTTACAATTTTCTTTACATTTCATGTCCAGACTCAGTGTTTAGATACAAATGTCAATTGATCCTGAATAGTTTTTAAATCAAGACAGGTGTTGGATTCATCCTTTCCAGATTTAAAAGGAAAAAGGACAGGATCCCAGGAAAAGCCAACATTTGTCCCTCTCTGAGAGAATGGGGAGAGCACACTCCTGCCACATTGTGACAAAAGCTATCTGAATATAAGAGCTTGAAACTGATGGGATAAATCCTACCCACTGAGGGGGAATCAGCTGCAAGAATTGACAGGGTAGAGATGTGTTTCTAAGCTCACTATCTAAATTCAAAATATAGTCAAGGAAGAATTTGGCACTTCAAATGTTTGTTCTGTTTCATTGTGTAATGAACAGCTAGAGCAGGGAGTTGGCTTGCTCCCTAAAAATGCCCATTTTTCTCCACTGTCCAGTGGAGCTGGATTCACACGTGGTAGCCAGGTAGCTGGTTAGGTGTCTGCATTACAGATGTCTGTGTTGGTCAGATGAGACTTATCCTTAGCTCTTTATAGTTCTGGAACTATTGGATTATAATCGGCTGATTTTGGATCTGATTTGAATAATAAGTCAGAGAGTTTTCTGTTTTCCAGCTGTGTTGCAGAAGCTTTCCTGTAGTCATTCCCTCGCTGTAGCACCCTTTCACGGTTCCCTGATAGCCACATGTGTAGAAACACCTACTGGTGGAGTTGTGGATTTACATGGAAGATTAAAACCACGTTTTCCTGACTTTCAGGAGAATCTGAACTGATAAGCAGTTACCAGGATGCCATTTTCAAACAGCAGAGAAGTGGAGAGTTTTCTAAATACAGCCGAGAATATTTTACCCATGACACACCTGCCCTCTAAATGAACCACACACTGCTTAAAAACTCTTGCAAGTGCACAAACCATTTGGATGGGGCACAATTTATATTTTCTGAACAAAATCAACACAAATTAATTAATAACACTTTGGGAGCTGAAATTTTCAGGAAGGAAAATAGTTTTCATGTATTTTATTTCAGGAAAAGATGCCTGACTTAGTTTCTTCCTAAGTTCGAGTGATTAATCCATAATGTTGAATAACTACTCAGTAGTTTCCAGTGTTGTCCTGGTTTTGGCTGGGATAGAGTTAGTTTTCTCTTAGTAGCTGGTACAGTGCTGTGTTTTGGATTTAGTAGGAGAACAGCATTGATAACTCACTGATATTTTGATTGTTGCCATAGAGAGCTACACCAAGTCAAGGACTTTTCAGCATCTCACGCTCTGCCAGGGGGCAGGTGCACGAGAAGCTGAAAGGGAGCATGGCCAGAAGAGCTGACCCAAACTGGCCAAATTACACATAAGAAACATTTTCAGAGACTTTTGTGTATTGTAAATCAGAACCTGACAAAACAAGGAGCTTCTGAGTGCAGCTGTAAATCTCTGCACATAAATGAGGTGGCTAAGATGGAGCTGAAGCATTTTCAGACATCAGTAAGCAATTCATGCCCCTAGTAAGTGATATAGGTCAAGTTAGCTCAAAAACATATTTTATATTGAGAAAGTAAATAAACAGCAAACAAACCAATCCCTCCTATCTTACATCTCTATGAATGTTCTTTTATAGTCTCTGGGCTTTGAGTATCCACAAATCTTCATGTCAGTTTAAATAGCACATAAAAGAATAAAAGTAGTTTAATATTCTAAAGAGGCGTGTTGAGCAGTTCTGTATGGGGATGTATTTTATTAGAACTGCACATCACATGCTCATGCTTATTTCAGTGCACTTCTTTCTCTGAAAAGTAAAATTTAAAAACATCATTGACAAAAAATCCCATTTGTGGGGCTGACATCAAGGTATGTTTTTAACAATGTTGAAATAAAGCTGCATTCACCCTAAACAAGAGTGAGGTAGCATACTAAACTTTTTTTCTTTTTAATCTTTCTTGGAAATATGCATTGTGAATGCTGATAACTTCCCAGAAGTTTTGAGTGTCCAAATGAGGACAACAGAGATGGTAAAGGGTCTGGAGAGCAATTTGCTTGAAGAGAGGCTGAGAGGACTGGGGTTGTTTCATCTGGAGAAATGAAGGCTCAGGAGGGATCTCATCTCTCTTACAGCTCCCTGAAAGGAGTCTGTAGACAGCTGGGGGTCGGCCTCTTCTCCCAGTAACAAGTGACAGGACAACAGAAAATGGCTTTAAGCTGTGACAGGGAGCTTTCCCTATATTTGGTATCAGGGTAAATTTCTTCACTGAAAAGGTGGCCGGACATCGGAATGGGCTGCCAAGGGAAGTGGTAGAGTCACTTTGTCTGGAGTGTTCAAAAGACATGTGGATGTGGCATTTGGGAACCTGGTTTAGGGGTAAAAACGGTGCTGCTGGGTTAAAAACTGATCTTTGAGGTCTTTTCTCACCCTAAGGATTTTATGATTCTGTGAATGTCAAACTCACCCAATATGTGGCTTTACCTTCCAGAGTCGATTTCCCCATATCAGTTATCATGCCAGCAAAAAAACCCAAAAAAACCCCATAAAAGTGCCCAGAATACCCAGGAGAGAACACAGAGAGAACTGGCAAAGTGTCACTAAAGCAAAAACATGGATTTTCTGATGGTGGCAGCACACATTGAAGCCAAATGTTCAACGCCACATGGAACCAGATGAAAAACTGAACACTTCAGAGACTCCTGCTTTTGACTTTTTACCATTGCTTTCTGCTAATGAGTCTGCAACATAAGTTTAAAGTCTACCTGAGGGGTCTGAGAAACGGGAAAGAGAGGACAGTGTTGAAAAGGATCAGCTATCATGAACAGCCGCACGGAGCCTACAGTTGTGCTAATTTGGCATATTTGTCTTTTTTTCTCAGGTTGTGTTTGTAACTTCCGTGTAGAGCATGAGGGGATTTTGTGCAATATTTGCAAATGTTTTGCTGGTAACTGAAGCCACTGACAGACGGTGACTTCAGAATCTGTTAGGCTGAAAGAGATTACTGTCTCTCCCCCTGCTTCACTGGCTTTCCCCTTCATATTACCAATCCTGTCACTTAAACTGCAAAAAATTTCATGAGCAGTACCTGATTAAATTCAGGAAAAATGACTTAGGTTAACTTCAATGGCTTGTTATTATCAACAAAACTGGTAATTTTATCAATTAATTAGAAAGCACTTAAATAAACTAGGCTGTAGGTGTTGGAGGGATGTAGACTTCGCCTGTTGAGCAGTAATGAGCAAGAATAACAGGTAAGCAAAAGTTGCATGCAATATGAATATCTCCTCAGAATATTCTTATCTAAGTTTCGGTTGCACTGTCAAGAAATAATATATTACTAAAACAAATTAAAAACCGTACATATATCTATATAAAATATGCTATTTTAATAGTATATAAAATATACTATTAAGAAATTTTAGAATCACTGCAGGATAGCGAGAAAAAGAAGTGGATGAAACAATCCCTGGTGATTAGAAATAGTAATGTGCAAGTAGTGACCTAAATGTAAAAGTCTTTCGCTGACTGTTTCCTTGGGGTGCAATCTTTCGCTCACCAGAGGTGTGTTATTGCCATTTAAGAGGCCGTGGGGCAGCTCCTCATGGAGCTTATGGCAAGCTATGAGTGCATTGGGCTAAAAATTCCTTTTCCATATTGTTATAAAAGTCTAGTTTCATTGAAGCTGGGTCTCTTTAATCACTGCTTGTTGTCAGCTTTTGCTAATGGTTCAGCAGTATCAATGAAGGAGTGATGGCAAGAGCCTTTTGGCACCATAACTAATGCATTGTGTGTGGGGGATACCCTATATCTTGCACAAAGACAAATGGGGAGACTTTGTCTCACTGGAAAGTAGTTGGAATAGTGAAGTGTGAACAGACAGAATTTAGATTAAAATTGCATAAAAGTGAAAAACTGTATGACTCAGACTAAATAGCTCTAATAAACACAATGGAGCAAATTTTACCCTTTCCTTTACTTGCCTGGATATCTGAGGTACAAAACTTGGGGCCAGACTTGGCTCTCCCACTCCTGAGAAAAGAGAGGTGCAAGTGGAGTGACTGTAATATTGATGTTGGGCTAATTTACAGGGCTGGAATTGCCAGCTCCACTTGTAATGAGTTTAGCAAAACCAGAAAGTGTTGAACAAGGGAAAAGAAAAGGTGAAGAAGAGAAAAAAATGTGTCACTCACTAGTAGAAATGCCAGTACCAGTTTTAGCATCAATAGGTCCACAGATCTCAATGTGAAAGGACCAAAGGGCTAAACAAAGAATGGAAATGGAGTCTATTCAAGATTCTTATTTAAGGCAAAGATCAGAGGGTTTGCTTTTTAATATCTGTATGTAATAGGAAGAAAAACTGTGTTACTAAGGAGAATTTCAATTCTGGAGACATATTAAAGGTCTCACACAGACAGTAGTTAGTCATTAGAGTTCTTGAATACATGTACATACAGGTGGGTTCTTTTTTTTTCTTTTTTTCTTCACTGGAGGTGTCACGTTTAACACAAGCCAGCTCTATTCTGGACCTCATTATATGGATAAAGATGAATTAATTGCTGGATTAGTATCTGTCTGTTGCTTAGAGACCGGTGATTATAACCTGCTTATATTTAATAAAAGAAGATGAAAGATAGTCCAAATCACTTTTATTTTGTTTCATTGATTGTAAGGTGGTCCTGACCACCACTTCCTAGGAAACCACCAACTTCCAAGCTAGTAATTAGCTTGACTCTATGAATTATATATGGCATTTCAGACAAACTCAGTTTCCAAGCTAAGGAGAAATTAATGGAAAAAAGANAAAAAAAAGAAAAAAAAAAAGAAGCAATAGTATGCGAGCATGTCTGAGCAACCTGCTCTAGTGGAAGGTGTCCCTGTCCATGGCAGGGGGGGTTGGAATTAGATAATCTTTAAAGTCAATTCCATTCCAGACCATTCTATGGTTTTATGATTGTGTGGTCTTTGGAAAATAGAGCTTTATGTAAAGAATTTCTGAGACTATTTTACTATTTACTTGAGAAGTAATGATCCAGCATTTGTAAAGACCATTTTTGTGTAGCTCTTAAACTGTCCTATTGGTTAAATTAAGGCAGTACATGGAAAACAAAAATCAATGTCTATCAAAAGGAATAAAAGAAAAAGATATTAATTGATAGAAATTAGAAATCACTAAGAGCAAAATTTGATACGAAAACCAAGCACAAAAAGGTAACTTAATCACACAAATAACAAAGACTATGCAAATGAGAAACAAGTTCTGAGGACAATTCTACCAGTATTATAAATATTTTTTAAGAAAACACTGAAGTTTTCTTCTGTATTTGGAAAAAAGCCAAAACAAAATACCTGCTATTGAAACACAGGTGCTGAATAGGTAATTTTGAATTACTGGACTACTAAAGAAGTCACTATCTGTCTTCATTAAAACATGATGCCTCCAAAATCATGTGCAAATTTCTCAGGGAGTTTTTTAAGCAGATCTCTGGATATAGACTTAGATATTTATTAAGGGATATAATAACAGAACATTAAAAAAACCTGAAGAAAACCAGTATTTGCCTAGTATTCAAAACAAAAACAACAAAAAGAGAAGGATGACCTGGTGATCATAAGTCTGTTAAAGTAAGGGAAAGTATCACTTAATTTTCATAATAAATTAAGGGACAGAACAATCAAAATACAGGAATGGAATTAGCGAGAGTAAAAATAGCCTTCTAGAATGTAGGTTTTGTGAAAAAGATGCTGAGAGGATGCTGGCTGACACAGTTAACTGCTCTCAGCCTCTCCTGACAGAGCTCAACCCACAGAGCCCCTCACCAACACCCTGACATGGACACACAGTACAACAGTCCACTGGTTTTTGTGATTAATTTGGTTTTATTTTTTTATTCTAGTGCAGAAAAACTTCAAACTAATTCCTGTCTGGAAGTTGGAGGCAGAGAAATAAAAGACAGAAATCCAGATCTAAGCTGCTAACGCCAAAAGATGATGAACATCCAGAAGGAAGTGCCCGATGTTGATTTTCTACCTGCTGATGCCTTCAAAGCATGTGCGGATGACTGCCTGGAAATTCACTAAATTTTCCATTAGTCCAACACCCACTGTTAGACACTAGTGAAACTTAGTGTCTTGTATGGAGGATTTGAAATGGAGATGAGATTTCATTAAAATATCTTGTGCTCTTTTCTAATGCTTGGATTTGCAAGTAATGAAATTAAACTTTCATTGGTTCATTCTTTTGACTTTACAAACAAAAGAGAGGAGAAACAAAATATTTTCCAGAGAATGATAAGGGTACCAGAAGAGTGGAAAAAAATTCTAAGTGCTGTTTGAGTGGGCAGGCCAGGCTGTCTGCCTGTATGTGTGGCTTTCTCTTGTGCTCCCTCCTTCTGTCTTGTTTTGATAGATGAAAGTTCAAGCGGTGAAACACACTGTCAGACTAAAACCATTTGTCACTGAAAGCCAGTACTGGGCTGTGCACAGATACTGGGTCTGAGTCATGTCTTTTCTTTTGACAGGGATGTCAGTGCTATTTGTCACAGACTTGTTTATCTGCCAGATCTGCTACCCCAGGTCAGCGCACGGGAGAAGCCGCTCACCCCCACTGACGCTGTCAAATTACCCTCAACAGAAAGACGCCCAAGCTGGGGCCCTCATAATTTTTAACGTCAATGAGACAGGATCAGAAGGAGCAGCTTGGCAAGTCCTACAGGAACATTCAGAATGCTAAGGCATTTAAAATGGTTTTAATCTTTGTTTCAAAGACGAGACATCAGAAATGACCATTTTGATCTTTCTTGTATTTTTATGTTTTGGCACATCTGATAATCAACTCATATTTGGCTGCTAAGCTGTGCCTTTTGGGGCTGGAAATTAATCCTTTCTTTAATCTTCATGTTAACAGAGATCTGAATTGCAAATGTAGCCATAAATGGTTGGACCTGGTCCCATTTTTGGGTTTACAAACATTAATGCGAGGATTTTTTTTAATCTAAAGATTGAAGGATTTAAGAAAGGATTTATGTAGTTCTCTTGTTCTCCAGAATCTTTTGTTGCATTTCAAACATGAATTACACAGACAAGGGCAGAAGACATCAGAAACATACTGCAAAGTAGTATTACAAATCCTGCATTTGAACTGGAAAGACAGATTACTATGCTAATACTGGAAGAGTGGCGTGAAGAGTAGATAAATATTTCAGATCCAGATTTGTTCCTGATAAGCACTATTATCACTAAGGATTAGTTTAATTTGTAAGTATACTGTAGCAGCTACTCATACGTTCCAAAGTTTCCCAGATAGCCTGGAGTTTTGATGCCAATAGGGTCTGAAGATTAGAAATTATGAGTGTTGAATAGTACGAGTGAAGTGGATAAAACCAAAATGTCATTTCCTTCCTTCTTGCACAAGTGCATGTTAATCTTGGTTCCAGGTTTGAATTAGAAATATTTTAAAACTCAAAAGGCTCAGTATTTTGATGCCCAGAGTGGATGTGGACTCCCCATCCCTTAAAGTGTTCAGGGTCAGGCTGGATGGGGCTCTGAGGACCCTGGTCTAGTGGGTGTCCCTGCACATGGCAGGGGATTTGGAGCTACCACATCTTTGAGGTCCCTTCCAACATAAGCCATTCCGTGACTCCATAGTTTTCCTTCTAATGTCCCTTTTTTTCCACATTCCCATAGATTTTTTGGCTCACTTTGCTCTTCTTTTTCTCCTGAATTACCAACAGATACAAATGGTTGTAGGTAGAAGGTATATTACTTGAGATAGCTGAAAGATGAGGTGTATAGATCAGATATTCCTTTCCTACTAGCCCCAAATCCTCTTTCTGTGCATTGAAAAGACAGAACAGAGCACTGGAGTATTCTTATTTCAGTCCTCTATGTTATGGTCTTAATGTTCTCTGCAAGACTGAAGGCCCAGAGTGCAATCTGAGGGAAATAAAGCCCGTGTGAGAATTCTGTAACTCTGAAAGGTGTAAGAGTAACTTTGTTCACACTCGGTGAAGTCAGTCAGACAGCATGGGTGGAACTCAAGGTACGGTTTTGCATAGATCTTAGATTTGTCTCAGTTCAACAACTGAGAATTTTTTAGTTTCTCTACTCATTCTTGCCAACCAGGCTGTGAAGAGGTGCAGGTGTTTCCTCAATTTTTTCAGTCAGATGAATTTCTTTCATGTCTATGTTGTTAAAAGAACACTTGATGTTTCTATACTTGCCATTTATTTTAATCTTTGTTCTTAGCTTTTGCTTAACATCTCTCCCACTCACCCCTCTGACTCAGCAATTCAGAAAAAAAAGTAAGTTTTATGAATTTCCAAAGAAGTAGGGACAAGTGACAACATATCCCTTCTTCTATCCAGTATATTAACTGACTTAAGTTTAAGCACTTGTTTTCACGCCATTCAGAATGAAGCCCAGTCCCTTTCTGTAAACATCAAACAAAAGACCAAACAAACCTGTCAGTGAGATTCATTATACAAGAGTGAAAAAAAGATACTAAAAAAAATTAAAATGTGGCACCTATTCAGATGATAACTTCTGATGGGGAAATTTATGTTCCACTTTTATCAAACAGATCTTGATTGAGGTAAAGGAGGAAAAAGGGATTTGGATTTTGTATGTACCATAGTGATTTGGGCTATTCAACAATGAAGAGAAAGTTCTCTGGTGCACATTTTCATCTTCAACCTTGGGAAATCCCCAAATGCAGCCAAGACAAGGCATTCCCAGTAAAATTTTCCTTGGTGAAAATGAATCAGCATTTTCTGATGAATGAGGGAAAAACCCAAACCAAAACAAAGAACAGCAGCAAGAAAACAATTGCTGAAAAGCTTTTCTCAGCAAACATTACTGCACTGGCCTCAAGTAGGCTAAAAATCCTGCTGACTTTTCTTGCAGGGGAAGGAAAGGAACACAAAAGTGCCAAATAAAGATACAAAGAAATTCAGTGTTGATTATCTCTTTAGTGCAGGGCAGAGCTTGCATGAGAGAATGGTAATGGGTCTTCAAGCTTTTACCTTAGCTTTCAGCGAGCAGCCCAGCCAACCTCAAGAGATAATGCTAACACATATTAGTGTCAGACACTTCTGACAGCATGTTCCTGGCATGAGCTGCCTCAGGAATTCTAGACATTGCTACTGATTACTAAGGACCTATAATAGATATCAGCATACATCACAGGGGAACTATGATGATTCATAAGTCTGTTACACCATTGTTCTTAAAATCCGTGTTGGTTACATTGTGGTTTCAGTTCATAAGAGGGCAGCTGAGCATGACCATTAAGAGAGGAAAGAAGCATGAGGGCATGAGGAGATGTGAAGCTTTGCAAGGCTCTGGATGGGACACATGCAGCTCACTCCTTCATTTCTGGAATTATTCAAGGCCAAGTTGGATGGGGCCTTGACCAGTTTGTTCTAATGAGTGGCATCCTTGCCCATGGCGGGGGGATTGGAAACAAATTATCTATAAGGTCCCTTCCAACCCAGACCATTCTGTGATTCTATGATTTCATATCAAGCATTCTGTTTTCATAAGCTCTTTGTAAGAGTAAAGCCAAGTAAAACAGAAACAATTTTAAGATCAATAGCCATTGACCACAGATTGAGACAGGAAGAAAAGGGGTATTATTTTCTCGAAGAAGTGCTGTGCTGAGCACTGTAGCCTTCTGATGCTCTGCCTTGTAAAGCATTGTTGGGTTTATACGTGGAGCAGTTAATGCTGTGTATTTATCTGAACCAGAAAGGTGTGGAAATGAAAAGCAGCACAATTTATTCTTTGCTGTATTTGTGTGGTATTGCATCTCTGCCAGCTGAGAGGATTTGGGACACCATTCACAACAAACACAAGTAGGCTGCTTTTTCCAGCCACGTGAAATCATAAACACTATTCAGAATCATATGGAATTTCTCAGGTTTCTACTGGTTCAAAGATCTCTGCATTACACTCGTTTACTCCACGGGGATTTGTTCACATTCAGAAAGAAGTTATTTTTAATAACATTGTTCTGTGGCTCAGGGATGGGCTAAGATTATTCATGTCCTCTCTGAGCATCCTCAGTGCTCAGGAGATGCTCCAAATTTGCAACATCTGCTGCTTTAGCTGGTCTTCCAGTTCTCATGTTGTAGTTCTAGACTGCTGAGAGCTCTTTGCTGTCATCTTCAGCCAACAATGGTACATTCCATGAATCTTCTGTCCATGTTGTTAATAAAATTAATAAATTCTGTAAGGACAAGTGGAAAAAAAAGAGAGGTCATAAAAGACAGACAACACATTAACTGCAGTTGTGTGATACTGTAATGTGACAAATTGATGAGGTATAAAACCTGAGTGCTCATTTTATAAGCAAACTCTTCCTTGTAATTAAACCAATAGAACAGAGAGACTCAGCTGTGGTGATCTGTGACCATGGATGCACAGGTATTGGGACGTCAGTCAGCTGCAGCTGCAGAAAGCGTTTCTGAGTGAGGGCTCTGGTGCTCCTTAACAACAAGCTTCTGCTTGCCAAAGCCACGGCAGCTAGCAAATCCCTGCTAGCAGGAAAATCCTTTTTATGAACTCAGCTCCACTGC
Organism: Oreocharis arfaki; assembly: GCA_013398015.1. Classification (NCBI taxonomy): domain Eukaryota; kingdom Metazoa; phylum Chordata; class Aves; order Passeriformes; family Paramythiidae; genus Oreocharis; species Oreocharis arfaki. The sequence continues at coordinate 689,689 of VZRR01006869.1, read as the reverse complement.
AGTAGAAGGCTGTCGCTCACATACTGATTTGAACGGTAAGAAATACCAAAAAGGAAGAAATCTAAACTGTTCTGAAAGTACTGACACTGCTGTACTATCTACACCCATTCATCATAGACATAAGCAAGTACTCAGGGAAGGAGTCTGCCCTCCCTGAGAACAGAGAGAAGGGCTCAAATCAATCGTAGAATAATGGAGAGGTTTGGGTTGGAGGGACCTTAAAGATTCCCTCATTCCAACCCTCTTCCATGGGCAGGGACACCTTCCACTATCCCAGGTTGCTCCAAGCCCCATCCAACCTGGCCTTGGACACTTCCAGGGACTGGACATCTACAGATGCTCCAGTGTCTCACCACCCTCACAGCGGAATTAACAAAGAATTTCTTCCTAATATCCAAATGAACTATCACAAAGTTTTCTCCAGTGTCAATGACAGCCTAAACTTCACTAATATTTGTTTCCACACTAATGAAAATGGGGGAACTTTCTGGCAAGAAGACCCAAGATTATGATTATGTCTCTATATCAGGTCAAGGAAATTAATCTGGAAATGCCAAGACCTGTTTATTATACCTGTTATAGAAATCCCTCAGTATCAATTGAGTTCACCTGGGATGAATGTCAGTCATAAAAACAAAGCTATTAGGGATGTCTTTGTCATACTGCCAAAGTAAGGCTGTTCAGACTCAAAAACAGGCTCATAATAAAAAGTCATTTCTTTGTTAATATTCAATCTTTTGATGAAGGGACTTGTTTGAAAACCTCTTCTAACCATGAATTTAAGAAATGAATTTTTATCTCTCGTGTATTGCCTTAACAATGAAAAGACATGAATTTCCATAGAATATTGAGTATAAGCTGTGTAAGGAGATTAAGCTTCCATCTAGGAACCATCTCATGTTCAGTTGTGTTTGCCAGGTCCTGAAGCAGCAGTGTGGCCTGTATAAACCATGTTAACCCATTCTTGTGTTTGAGCTGGACTACAGGCTACACTCCTTGAAGTCCCAAGGAAAACCTGGCAGGAACAGAACAGGATAAAGGCTTTGCAAAGTTAAGTATTTCTGTGGAGGTTTTAAAAATTGATTCCTAAAGAGTCTGAATCAGTATCTCTCCTGTATCATTCATTAACTCTTAATGAATTGCTAAATATTAACTGACATCATGGTTATAACCTTAAAGCACAGCTGAGAAGGTGGCTATTTAAAAATATACAGTATAAGATCCACTGTGTTATGCTGGTATAAAGAAAAGCTCTATGCATTCAAAAGAAGGAAGTACTGGGATGTTTTCTTTTGTTTGTTTTTTTCTTTTCTAATCTTTTTAACCAAATGCATAATTGAATTGTGGTAGCTGTTTTCAGAAGACACCATATTAATCCAGAAAGGGCCTAGAAAAATTCATGACAGACTAGTTAATTAAAGAAATATTGAGCATATTTGGCCCAGGAATTTCCTAAATTTCAGGCTGCTCATGAGCAGGGTGGCAGTCAGGGGCAGGAGTTATTCCCTAGTTCCCCACGTCCTCTACTCTCTCCTTGTTCAGTCACTGTCTCTGGAGAGGGAGTGTCTTGGTCACATTTCTGGATCAAAGGAAATATGCCTTACAGACAGGTCTGAGAATTTATGGTTACTGCAATTGGTGTTGAGGTAGCATAATCAAACACAATAGTTATTACTGGCCAGTTTGGATGACACAACATTTTTAGCTAGTAACAGAGTTAAGACTGATAAACAAAAGCTTTCTAGGGTCTATACATTCTTCCATGGTGTTATGCTCACCTCTGCAGTGTTCGTTTGCCTCTGAGGGTTATCATCTTCAGTCCCTCTCTAGAAGGTTATTCTCTTTCATTCTTCCAGTGACTCACACCCAGTACTTCACCGTTTTCCAGTACAACAGCACATTTGCTTTCCTGTTTTCTTGCTTTCTCTGAAACCTCTTTCCCCTCACTCACACCTGTTTATTTATGTGTTTGTTTATACCTTTGGTCACCAGTGTCTGGCCACCATGATTTGTGTGTAAAGCCCAACTAATTGCATCCTTTTGTTCCTGTCCTCGCCTAAGCCCTACATTTTTATTCTGGGGCTATGAGATAGTTCTTCAGCCTGTGAAGAGTACCTGTTTTACTACTTATCTATGAGCAATAGGCAATACACCACACAGAGCTAAACTAAAGCTTAAACAAATTTAGATGATGCTTACTTGATGGCTAGACAGTTGCCACAACTGAAAGAAGCTAAAATCAGCACAGGCTAAGCCAAGTCCAGACAAGCCATGCAATCTTGGTTTTCTCTATTTCTATTTTCTTCACTGTAAGACTAAAATGACTTTGTTTGGATCGATACAGATATCTTGCTTGTGCAGTTGGACTGCTTATGCTGTTCAACAATGCATGCCTTTGGAATTGTTTTCATTGGTTTCCAATGAAGCGCATTTAAATGGCAGCACAGATTCTCCTATTATTCACATGACATAAATCAGAGGCAGTTCTACTATGTCAAGCAAAATCTGCTCTGAGCAAGTGCTGAAGAATGTGGCCGCATCATTTAAAATTAATATGTTCAGCGTAAGCTCTGTTTGTATTCCCTGCTTTCTGTTCACTAAACATTCCTTTGTTATTTGGGATATGAGCCATATCTCTCAAGGGTAATGCTTTATTCTCTAGAACAGTAAACATATTGACCACTGCTAAGAATCTTGTAAGACAATTTGCACTACATTAGCAGGCCATGAATCTCCCCAAGAATCCATATTACAAAGCAGAAGTTTAAGCAAGAACATGGCATTATATTGATTTCTTGGGAAGTAATGCACGCAAATGTGTGTTTCCACACAAAGATACGTGTGCACATGCAAACACATACATGGAGTTGCATGAACAGCATGTGTTGCACAAAACAGATCAGTGGTTTCTTGGCTGAGTTGTCTTTTAGGTTTGGCACTAATTCCACTTGTATGTAATTTTGATTCTTAATTCAAAAAGAATATGGGCCTCAGATTGCTGTTACCAGCCATAAGTACCTTTCTTCCTCTTCTCAGTTGATTGTCATCTTTGATTTTTCCACATTTTCCTGCAGCTTGTAATATTTTCATGATTTTTTTTTCTTCTCTCAGAGGATGCTGCATTGCCAGTTGCTAACTGTTGTCTTACTGAATTACAAGGATTTTCATAGGATTCATTTCTTCTTGCAGCAAGTTCAGTACACAGCCACTCAGAGGAAGTTGATACTGGCATTAATCAGTAACACACTGGGGTGAAAGGAATCAAGGCAGATGATTTGAAAGGATTGTCTCTTTTCCTTATGCAATATTAACAGCATTTTTGACCTGTAATAAGGCAGGGGTCTTCCCACATTTAGTGTTCATTATTAGCCTTGAGCTGTGGGATTAACAGCAAGAAAAAAATTATTTGAGGTGGGAGGACTTATATTTTATTTTTGCAACTATATAAAAAACCCCCCTTTATTATTTTTGAAGAGACCGTCCATTGTGGACATTTTGGAGTGCGTTGTGAATATTTTGTTCTAGAGAATTTGAGTAATTTCTATGAATTTTCTCCTCTTCCACGTTTTCCTGGAAAAAAAGAAGCAAAGCCTCCAAAAAATCCAAACCAAATCCACCTACTTTTTTTTTTTTTTTAAAGTTGAAGACAAAGTATTTGGAATGTGTGAAGCTGGAGGATTTCAGCAAATTATTCACTCTGTAGAACAGATTGTTTAAAATATCTCCTTGATTATGACCTTCAGTTGATCTGAGATATGCCTCAAATGAAACGAAAAGCCTAAGGATATTTAAATGTTGTTCGAATTTTCTTTCTTTATAGGTTATTCTTCAGGTAGTAGCTGTGCATGAAAACTGGGAAAAATTATGATGACACTAGGTCATATTTTATTTACTCAAATGATCTCTCAAATCAGGCACCCTCATCTAGATATAATTACACTATTTCCTCTAAAGAAAAAAAGAAAAAAAAAGAAAAAATTATGTAAGTGCTATTAAATTTGAAGTATATTTTCCATCATTCTTGCAAATTTCATAAAATATATTTTTTCTGCCAAAATCCTCAGTTTTTGCTGGGTGTCTGAAAAACCCTCTAGTTCCTTCCCTTCTGTTCTGTTCTGCACTTGACTTCTTAAAGGGTAAATGATACTTGAAACAGAATAATACAGCTTTCACTCTGAATTTCTGGTACGACTGATCTTTGTGTTACACTGCTCAAGGGCAAGAAGTGAGAGCAGGTTCCAATGATCTTCTTCACCAAAATACAATGCCATGCTCTGGTCTTTGCTTTCTTTTTTTTTTTTCCCTTATTCTATGGTTTCTTCTAGTAGTCACTAAACAGAAGGTGTTAATTTGTATTGCAAATTATTGGCTGTTGATTGTACTGCTCTTAGAAGCAATGAAATCTGGATATGGTACATAGGTAAAGCTACGCTTTTTTCCCTGAAGCCCTTGGTTTTTGAATCTGGAAGCGAGGCTTGTGAAACATTGAGGGTCCCTTGAAAATATTACCAGCATGTTATCTAAAAACAGACAAAAGTGTAAATTTTATTTCTTAATTAGAATTCTGACCTCTAAGCTTCAGTACTTTGTCAGGGGTTTTTAGTACCAAGTTATCTCTAAGGTCAATGCGAAAGATAGACATATTTTATTTTTTTAGGCAGAGTAGCTGAAGATTTTTTTGCATGAAAGTCAGTATATAAATATGTAAATGTAATGTTCTGCAGTTGCAAACCAAACTTCCATGATTTTCCACTGAAGGTTTAGCAAATAGCATCTGGCATGGCATGGCTTCCTTGCTTTAAAACTTCACGGGAATGAATGGAATTGTCTCTTCCAGTTACTGAGCTGGTAACTGTAATCTTTACTGGTTTGCCCTAAACCGTTGGCTCTAAGAGCTGCTTGAGCACTCCTTAAAGTTAACTTTATGCTTTCATATTAGCTTGATCCACCAGCTTGAACAGAGGCTTCTCAGATTCCTGGGCAGGCCACACTGAGATCTTTATAGGAGACACAGCCGCAAAAAAGAATCAAAAACCCCAAACAACCCTCCCTGGAAGTAAATCCTGAGGTGGTATCCTCGAGATCATCCTCACAAGGAGAAGGACATGTTTCAACACAATCTAAACCTGTATGATTTTTCTCCAGCGTGGTTTCACTCTAAACAATAAGACAGGAACAGCTGACATGTCAGCTTTGTGGATGATCACAAATTGAGCCTCAAACCCATACATAGATGTCTTGAATGTCGGTAGCTGGGCTTATGCAAGGGAAAAAGACTCCTTCAGGGCTGCACAAAATCAGCGTCAGCTGCTCCTGTGCCATTTGCAGAATGGCAAAAGTAGGCAACTACATTTCCAATTTTAAATCAAATTAAGTAGCACCTTTTTACAATCACAATAAAATTCTCTCCAAGTATTTCAGGTATTTGAATAACATTCTCAATTATACCAACACAAAGCTATAATGAGAATGAGTTAGGCTTGTATCTTTTGCAATCATCTTCAGAATGGATTCCATTTAATGCCATTTTCTGTTCTCATTACAATCTTTGTCAGGCAAAGGCATCAGAATTTTAATGGCCAGTAAAATCTGTTTGAAAACTATAAACTCTTAATGGACTTACAAACAGACTTTAACCTTTTAAATATTCCGGACTCATCTCATTCTCTTCTCCTTACAGAGTTCAGGAGACACAAACAGGGGACAATAGAGAAGGCAAAAGCAGAACACCACCCATTATAGAAGGAAAACTAGGGCAGCTGAAATGAAAAACATATAAGAATGAGGATCCAGAAGCCACATTCCTTGAGATCTGTGTTGACCTTGGATAAACTTAAATTAATATTTTCAAAAAACAGTGACATCCCTAAAACAACAGAAGGCAGTAGTCGAAATTGACCTGACATTCTGAGTTACTAAATTTTTTGTCAACTCTTCGATGTACATGTGGATTTCTTATTCAAAGAGAGCAACGGCCTTTTCCTGGCTTGTGCTGAATCTATATCCATCAGAAACCAAGGCATCAACAGAGGGTATCCAAGGATCTGGGAGCAGGTCCACTGATACAAGATGAACCAGAACATACCATGCTATTTTGGACTGCTCTTTTCCTTCAAAATGACATCTCAGTGAATTCTGGCATGTCTATTTAAAATCAAAAAATCCACAGGAAAGAAATCACTAATTTCTTAGTGCAACTAATTTGTGGATTTATCACTGCAAAAATAGATATTTGTGTAATGATGCATAGATTTCAGAGATCATGAGTTAGGGCAGCTCACACTGGTATGTCTATAAAGCTCAGGGCAGCACTGTATGGAGACAAGCTTGTGGCAGCATGTTAATTGCAGTTATGTAGTTCTGCATCCAAGTTAACCCATTTTCTTGTTGGATAAATTGTCTAGAGACAGGACTTATTTAAGCAAATGTGTTTGTCTTAACCTGATTTAGTCATAGGGATAAATACATATTTCTCAATGAAATTCTTTGAAGATGTGCATCTAAAACTGCTTAGATAAAATGTGTGAATTTCAAAGCCTGCATTTAACTCCATTCATGGTGCTTTAGAACCAGCTTAGGTGATTTGAGCTCCCATCACTGCTCTGTCCAATGCACAGCGAGAGGCTGTTGCCCTTTTTGCTGCCAGGGAATGCTGCTCAGGTGCCATTTGGTGTCCCCCACGACCTTTGTCTCTGTCTTTACAGACCTGGACCCATCTGTACTGGTGAATGAGGTTATTCCTCCTTTGGTTCAGGACTTGACTCTTCCCTTTGTGGAACTTCACAAGGGTCTGTCAGCCCATTTCTCCAGCCTGGCAAGGTCCTCCTGAATGGCAGCACAACCATCTGGTAAACAAACCAATCCTCCCAGTTTTGTGTTATCTCTAATTGAACCTTGCCTTGTGTTAAAGAGCTGTGTAGTTTTAACATCACAATTAAAATTAGTGATTCCAGAAAATATCAGATGTCCAGACAAAACCCAGTGATTGTTACATCCTTGAAAAAATATACACAAGGTGGGGTAGTTTGGCTACAGCAGAAAAGCCTGGGCTTTTCAGCAGGTTTTGCTAATTTCAGGCAGGCTTCCAGAAGAGAAATGCTTTATTGTTCTGACATTTCACAAAATAAGTCAGAGATATTTTTGAGCAAAACATGTTGATCATAGCAGTCAGTTGTTTTTGGAAAAGACCTGTCACCTGGAAAAAAACAGCAACTGAATTTTTTTTTTTTTTTTACTCTTTCATCTGTAAATATCAGAGGGATAAAAAAATAGCCACTGCACTAAGAGTCTCCTCTAATTCTGGAAAAATTGTTCCTTTATTCTTCTTGAATCTGAGGTTGCAACATTTCCAGTGCAAAAGCTAAAGTACATATATTTGAGCCTGTATCCTGCGAGTATTCAATCAAGATATTGGTAAATAAATACATTTGTTTACTCATTCAGGTATGGCTTATTGATCTAGAACAGTCTTATAGCTATCAGATCACCCTTATTCATCAATGTGTTTTAGGAATATATACCTTTAAAGAAGAAAATCCAATTAACCCAAAGAAGCATGCTCTGTTGGGTTTGCATGGCCAGGGTTTGGCAGGGGGGCTAGGTTGCAGGGGTGGCTTCTGTGAGAAGATGTCAGAAGCTTCTCCCCATGTCTGATAGAGCTAGTGCCAGCTGGCTCCAAGATTGACCTGCTGCTGGCTGAGGCTGAGGCCATCAGCCAACAGCAGGTGGTGCCTCTGGGGTAAAATGTTTAATGAGGGGAAGAAAACCCTGCTGTGCAACACCAGCTGGGAGAAAGGAGTGAACACCTGAGAGGAACAGCTCTGCAGACACCGAGGTGAGTGCAGAAGGAGGCGCAGGAGGTGCTCCAGGCACCAGAGCTGAGGTTCCCCTGCAGCCCCTGGTGCAGCCCACGGAGAGGCAGCTGTGCCCCTGCAGCCCATGGGGGTCCATGGGGAAGCAGAGATCCACCTACAACCCCTGCAGGACCCCACACTGGAGGAGAAGGATGCCCAAAGAGGGCTGTGACCCCGTGGGATGCTCATGTTGGGGCAGGGGAAAGTAGGGCAGAAGAAGGAGCAGTAACGGCAATGTATGTGATGGACTGAGTGAAGCTGACACAGGAAAGAAGGGAGCGATGGGGGGAAGGTGCTTTTTAGATTTGGTTTTATTTTTGCAGCATACTGTAAGATGATTTGTAATACATTCAATTAATTTCCTGAGATAAAGTCTGTTTTGCCCATAGAGGTAATTGGTGAGTGATCTCTCCCTGTCCTTATCTGGACCCATAATTCTTTCATTACATTTTTTTTTCTCCCCTGTTCAGATGAGGAGAGGAAAGGCAGAGGGGCTTAGTGGGCACCTGGCATCCAGCCAGGGTCCACCCCCCACACATACATCTACCTGTTTTATGAGCAAATTTTACCCTATATATTCCATTTAGTGGTTTTTTTGAAGTACAGACAGAAAGTTTGAGAATTTAAACTGTCTTCTAAACAGCAAGTGTTGAATGTGCTGCCACTGACTTCAGTGTTGTAATGGAAACAGAGAGCACTTGATCTTGGGTACTCGTATGTTCTTCATTAAGTCTGAACACTTGTTTTTACTCTTATTTTTCAGATAAAAATATAGATACTTGTTTTTATTGTTTGGGAAGTATTCTGCATTTCATGTAACTGCTAATTCTGTTTGTTAAATTTTAGGTCTTTTGAATACATTCTATGCTTAGCTAATAAAAATAGCTTGTTTAATGTGGTCTTAAACAGAGTTCTACTAAACTAGGAAGTTGGTACTGAACCTTAAATTTTTTTTAATGCCTAAGCTAGTTCCAGCTACAGACAATTAGTTAAAACTCTCTTTATTAGTATTCGACTGAGCCTAAAAGCAGATTGCATAGAACCTTGCACTACCAGTAAGAGGTCAAGGCAGAAAAAAACCCCATAAAATCATTCCTTAGAAAGTCTCTAGAAACTTAATTAAAAGGAAGAGAAATGACAGTCCATTTTTTACTTTTTTTTTTTTTTTAAATTAATGAATTAAAACTGGGATCACTTTCCCAACTAATCAGTTTGCAAATACATTTTTTAACTCATTTCAACAAGTCTTTTGATATACTAAATAAAAAATAATCCTACTTCTAACCTTGAACACAAAATTGTATAACACACACTATGGATTATCAGTAAAGGAAAAGCCATTTGCAGTCCCATTTTTCTGGCCTTCAAATACCAACTTCAAAAATACCACTGTGGAAAGAGTTATGGAATTTTAGTCGTAAGTTTGATTCCTATGTTTTTTTAATAAATATGGGAGATCTTATTTGCACTCAGTGCACTTACCTCACTAATGCTTAGGCTGGCCCAAGAACTCCTCATCTTGTCTTTGTTGTGATCTCCTCATTGTCTTCTCAGTATGGGTGAGACAATGGATGGGTGTTACACAGTAAACAGACCTGAGACAGGATGGTTGACCAAACTCCTAAACTGCTTCACAATGAAGTGCTTGATTCAGGTGCCCGAAAGGTGTGAATTTCAGAACATCCCAGACCCCCCCAGGGAGCTCAGGCTGTGCCTAGACCTATTTTTTACTGAAATGTGTGATTAATATTCCAAGTGGACAAGATGAATATTACACAGATTTGATTATTCTGCATAATTATTCTGCATATTCTTCATTAACCCTTAATTTCTAACAATGTTGTTTTTTAACTAGAATAACTTCTGATGACCTTACAGGAACAGAAGGGACATGGCTTATCTTAATGGGCTGTAAACCTCATATAATGTGGTGAAAAAAAGTGACCAAACAGAAGGCTATGGTAGATAGCAATTTGCTAAGAGCTGGAAATGATTCAAATCAATGTATATGAAAGGTTCCTTCTGTTTCACATGTTCTTTTTTGTTAATGATGGCTTGTCTTGCATTGGCTTTTTTTAGACATACACATTTCTCTTATTTTGTATCTAACTGTTGTATATTACCACATGTATTAAAATAAGAAAATTGATTTTCCCCATTATTTAACTGTCAAATTAGATTAACAGGTAAATTCTCAATCCTTAAAAGTGCTCGAATATCTTGACAACACAGTATTTAGAGACGCCCCTAAGAAAGGTTCAGTCCTCATATATACAATCACTACCTCTGCACTGGGAACTAGAACTGAGGACAAAGTCTTACTTGGAGGTAGAGTAGTGTAAATTTCCATGGCATTCATTATAGCTACCACTACAAGTGTAGAATTTCCTTTTGTTGTCTCAGCTTGTTTTCATTAACTAAATTATGCTTGTTTTAAAATAGAAAGCTGCATACAGATAAGATCTGTTGATTAAATACCAATAAACTCTAGGCACGCAGGCTGGGATTTTTATTGCTGAACTTATGCCATCTAAAAGTGAAATCTTTGCTAACCACCGAGGCTCCCTCTACAGTCCACAGAGTTTAAAGGGTGATTCTCTTTTAAATTAGCATTCATTTTACGTCAAATGGCTCCCTGGGGTACCCATTTCAATCAGTTGTAGAACAAGTCAAACTTGCATTATATGCCTAACTTTAAAATAAATTTCTTTGGGACTGACTTCCAGGGCAACTGTTGATTTTGAAAGAATTGCAGATGCTAATGTCTGTATCAGCAAAACTCAGCAGCTTAACTGATGAGCAGCTGGTACTAGACTGATGAGCGGGATGATTGCAATTCATCAAAGGACTGATGACGTTCTACGTAAGACACCTCTGGTGCTTTCTGGAGGAGAATATGAAACCCAGGAAACAGCTAAATACAGCATTTCAAAATACTCAAATGGACAGAATGTGCTGCAAATGGCTGGAAGTTGTGTGCAAGCTCATTGTGGGGGTAACCAGATCCTCGTGGGGGCAGTTCGTCCTGGGTGCCATCACCCAGCACACAGAGGACGGGCAGGGGTTCAGGCCTGGCCTGATGGATTTGTGAAAGGCAGGTCTTCACTGACTGACCTGATCTCCTCCTATGACAAAGTGATTCCCCCCGTGGGTGAGGGAAAGGCTGTGGATGTGCCTACCTGGGCTTCAGCAAAGCCTTTGACGCTTTCCCACAGCGTTCTCCTGGAGACACTGGCTGCGTGTGGCTTGAATGGGTGCACTGCTCTCTGAGTTAAGAACCCTTTGTCTTTATAGGCCATTCTGGTTTTAACATCACTGAATTGATGAATAAATGCAGTAAACAGCTGTGAGCAAACGTTTTGCATATTATATTTACTTGAAGACATGTTACTTTAATCATTTAATGCAGCAAATTCCACTACAGCTCACATGCAATGTAAAAGGCTAATTTAAAAGTATTTCCTGGGTTTTAGCAGCAATATATTTCACAATAAATACAAATTGAAGAACTCAGACCTGGATGATCTAGACCTCATAGGACTAAGTGCTACAAAGAGCCACGAAGAATTGGTCACAGTCCTCGAATTTTATTGAGGAAAGTAAATTGATCTTACTTTCTCACAGTTTTGCTAAAGAATAATTTAAAGTCACAATGTATCCTCAACTGAGTTGTATGCAAGTGGCACTCATTGCTCCTTGATGAAAGCACTGTGCTGGATTGTAATACTTTTTATTTCTCAGCTGTGTTTTGAAGTAGAATGTTATTTCTGTGACTAAGCAATCAGTCTCCAGCAGAAGGAGCACTGGCAATACAACCAGGTAAACCACAGCGCTTGGGATTTCATTTTGATGAAAGAGTTTTAAGAATTACATGTGATGCTTATTCTCTGCTACAGGACATTTTCTTCAGTGTTCATTCCAGAGGAAAAGTGACACCAGTTTAACCAGGGACGTTAGCAGCTGTGTGCTGGTCCTCCTCCCTTTCTACCACACACTCCTGAATTCCGCCCAGCTTAAGCTGACTGTCGGAATCTGACAGACTTGCACCACAGACATCGGTGTTGCAAAAGAAAGGAGGGGAAATTTAATTGTCTTTACCCCTTTACCCAGCTGTAAATGCAACTATGCTTAAGTTTTCTGTCTTATTTCTTTCCAAAATACGATGCAGCTGTGCAATACCTATATGGTAGAGGTTCTTTTATTTTGATAGTTTCATGACATCTTTCTGTTGTCCACGGCACCATTTAGCTCTTGATCTTACAGATGATCACAGTGGAGACACCGAGGTTTCTGATCTCTGATAGCTTGAGGAGAACTCAAAGGTAAGAACAAACCAATCTGGGATGACTGGAGATTTTAGGAACTGCAATTTCCTTGAGGATTTGTGAAAGACAAAGAAAAGGAGACATTTCCTCTATTTTGTCATATTGACATCCCCAGTATCATCACATGACTCAGCTAAATAGAAGCACTGGTGTCCTCACAGACCCTTGCAAATTTTGAAATGAACATGCCTGCTTTCATGGCCAGACCTCCTATTCCTGGTACAAAACAATAACAGCAATTTATGAGCTATATGTGCTTCATGTGCTGTACCAGCCTAAATGGAAGTTTGACTATTTACTGTAATCTATAAATACCATTTCAGGAATAAACAGATTTTTCATTCTTGTCACTGAAACCTGAATGTTAATGTATCTTCTGCATTGACACATTAAAGAAATCACAATGATACTAAATGTGGGATGGTAGATAAGTAAAATACCTTCATTTTAAGTAGCTGGTTACTCACAGCTCACAATCTCATTCTGACAGACTTTTTTCTTTTCTTCTCTCTTCTCAAACAATTTATCATTGGTTTTGCCATTTGTTATTTTTTTTGTGTAGTTTTTAAATTATATCCTCATTATAAAATGCCATTCTTAGCCTGTAAACAACAGACACACTTAATTGTATTCCAGAAAAACTCTTATCAGTAAAGACTTATTTTCTCTGGAAAAATAAAATTTTTTTTTTTTTTTTCCCCACTGAAATTTTGCATAAATGCAAGTCCAAGGCAATCTCAAGCTCACAAAATTACATTTAATATCCTGAACTTGATATAATCTAGTTTCAGACCGGCACATGAAAGGTCTTGGTGACATGATAGATGGTTTGCTACCATCAGGGATGATTAACAGGCAGTCATTCTTATCTTTGACCTCCCTGAGTCATTTGACACATCTGTCAAATTTCCAAGGCAATGTTTTCGTTCTGAAGTACATTCAAAGAACGCGTCGGAAAAGGGTTCCAAAGGTCAGCATCTCCCTGGTGCTGCGTGACATTTAAATGCAGTCATAAAATGATACAGACTCACATCAGCAACCTCTCACCGTGTATAGTCTACACCAGTTCAGTACGCATGGCACAAAACTTGGGAAGCAGGTCCAGGTGGGAGTTGAAAAACAGCTTGTTGAAATTAAACCCAAAGGGGCCAGTGATGATGCTGATGAGGAAAGAAAAACACTTTAAGAGGCTTCTACTAAGAAACAGCTCTTGTCTGAAGAGTCCATGTCTATGCTCGGGCAACACAGTCTATAGCTTATTCCCCTTTCTGCATTCCTTGATGATTTATACTCTTACCGGCTCACACTTCCGAGTGACGTCTTTTGTTTGTCACCAGCTGTCCAAAGAGACTCAGCACTGCTATAGCAGACTGTGATATTCATGACTTTCCCACTTCTTGGCTGAGTAAAAACCATGAAATATATTTTAGAATTAAGTCATTAATTGCAGATCCTGTCTGCGTTGGATCTGGTGTGTCCAGGAGACATAACAAACACCATTGTCTGGTTTTATCATTGCTTGCTGTCGACATCAAATCAAATTCAGAATCTTGAGTCTTATTTGCGGTCCTCAAGGGAGTGAGGTTATATTCATCTTGTCTAACAGTAAAATTTGCTTCATATGTATGTGTGTATGTGCTTCAAGTGTCTCTATTGCCTTTGGAGAGGTACAGGCTTTTGTAGAAAACAGAGGCTGTGAGACTGTGATCAACTGCTCTGGTCTGATGTCAGCACTAAAGTTTTCATATAACTGTGAAGTTCATGGAGATTCATGGGATTATTTCCAAATAATACGATGAGCTCCCCTAAAAGCAGAGAAACATGATAGAATCGTAGAATGATTTGGAGTGGAAGGAATCTCAGAGATCATTTTCTTCCAACCCCTCTGTCATGGGCAGGGGTGCCACTCACTAGATCAGGCTGCTCAGGGCCCCATCCAGCCTGGCCCTGAGCACTTCCACGAATGGGGCATCCACAACCTGTCAGGGCAATAATGAGCCTGTCCATCTCCTACTGCACCTGTTGGACCTACCATCTTCTTCAAAAATACATTTTTAAAAAAATCTTCCAATCAAAACGCTTCAATGCATCCACAATTCTCTCCCCTGGGAGGGGACGAGCAAGAAAATGATCTACAGCTGACACTTGTGAGTCACTTTACTCAAGGTGCTAATGGAGCATACTCCCACCTTGTGGGTGATGAGGGCTGCATACAAATTGATATGGGAGAATAGACACTGCTTGCTTGCCATGGGCAGAGAGGAGACATTCTGAACAGGACTGGATTTATTTTATCAGCCATACAGCAGTCAAAGCTGTTTCAATGAAGATAAATGAAGAACTCTATCATCTTACTTTGTAGACTTATTTAACCAACGGACTGTCTTGTCTATGATTGGTGATGGCTTTACACATTAGAAACTAACTGAGATATATCATGACTGTCAAATCCTGGTATTCCTGTGGGTTTCACATACAGTACAATAGAACCACTTTCATTATCTTTGTGTTACAGATAATGGATAATAAACCGTCTTACAGTACCCAAAGGAAAGCCTCTTGGAGTATAGAAACACTCTTAATACATGGAATAAATTTTAAACCTTTTTTTTTTTCTGAAAAATTGTTTGAATCAAAATGAAGATGACTTTATCTCTCAAAAGCTACACTTTCACTTTTTTCCTTTTTTTTTAAGTGGAAAGACTACTTAAGCTACTCTGCTATCACTGTAACTGTGCAGTTATTCTTGCTTACCAAAGCACACACTCCAGTAGTTGGAAAAGGCTTTCAGATTCCAAATAAATCACTCAAAAATTCCAACAATCAACAGCAAAACCTGATTTTCTACTTCCCCCATTTGAGCTTTGCATCAGTGTTTCCCCTTTGCATGTAAAGTCCTTATATTTTTTGTTCTGCCAAGTGTTGAAGGATTACAACCCTTTATTCCCTTTTCCCACAGTCATTCCCATCTCTCTCCCACTTTCAGACTCCTCCCTGTATCTTCTTCACTTGACTGCCATAATTCAAAATGGAAAGGATTCATATTGAGCCTTTTATGCCTCCAAAACAGGCAACGTCCAGAGTAAGCAGCAACATCTATGGAATGGAGCAACAGCATTCAGTCACGAGACAGCATTTCAGTTTTCTGAAAATTGAAACCTTGGGCTGTCTCAGATCTCGCCAGAGCCTGCAAATGGCTGTTCAGACAGATATTAACCTCCCATAAGTTCTGTGCCATTTTGCCAGTCATCTGTGGCAACCTTAGATACTTTTGGGCAACCGAGTGACTCTAGATGTTTGTGTTTCATTCTAGCACTCATTTTCTTTGATATCCCTTCTGTTGTGAAGTGACTCTGTCACACCGAGCTAGAAGAGGTATTTTTAATGAGATTTGTATATTCCTGCAAGGCATCATTCCTTCGAGGTTTCCTGGCTGCCATGGCAGCTCTTTAGAAGACAAATGTATCTTTATCACCAGTCTATCACACTTTTTATCCCCATTTCATTCATTAATTTTACCATTTAGAGTAGTTGTCTTGGTGGCACAAGAGATATAACAGAGGCAAGGTTTGTAGGGAGTGGTGCTGTTTCTAATGACATTGATTCACACAGTGAGGGCAAGCAGACACTGAAGAGCACAAGGGTTTTACAAAATCATCTTCAGGTCACAAGAAGGAACAGCAATTCTCAAGTCCAAGAATAAACTGAGGATAAAAACTCCAGGCTGAGATAACTATGTCAGCTGATTGACCTCTGAGGGAAGAGTATTCCCATTCCTTATACAACATATGGAGCTGTAGCTACAGTATTTGTTAATCCTGCAACTGGTTTTCATGGCAAGGTTTTGCTATCAGGGGAGCTACAGGGGTGGTTTCTGTAAGAAGCTTGAGGAGGTCAAATACTCTGGTGCAGGAGGAAGTGTCCCTTTCTGCAAAGACTGTTTAGTGTACTATTTAAATGGATTTACCTGTGCATGAATATCTTATATAGAGCTTCTAACTCTCTTGGGAATGTGCACCCTAAACAATTGCAAGTTGCCTAACTCAATTTGAGCATGCCATTATGGCCATAATGATAAAAAAAACTCATATGCATATTAGTTGGTTCACTATAGTGTGCATTAATGGTATTTAATAAATATTTAACTGTCTACTGTGTAATAATTAATCACTTCAGCTTTCCTTCTAAATGCTCTGTTAAAGCTGCAAGGCAGTTTTATCTCCACGATAAATTTTCCTCTCCAAAAAGCAAGCTGTGTCAGACAGTTCCTCTATCTCCACTGTAATCCAGCCCTACAATATGTATTTGTTCAGAGTTCACAAATAATTGCTTGACAGGAGGGAAACAAAGAATTTGAGACATTCAGGAAAAATAAAACCCAACCAGAAAACAAAGGCAGACAGTAGTTGAAACAGGATCAGAGGTGCAGTTTAAAAGAGTATCTTGAGGGTATAATGAACTTGCAATTAGACCTTCACCAATGACACCAGAAACCTCAGCTTTTTGGTCTCAGTGATGGTTCTGCTCTGCTGTGTGGCATTTCCTTTCAGCCCTTTGTGACCCTGTGCCACTGGATCTACCAGGAAGATAAGGTTGCTGTTAGATTCAAAGAAATATATATAGAAAAAGCTATGGAAATTACACCCACATTCTGGACCTGCAGTGTGGAATTCAATAGTGTTTGGAAAATGCAGAATATCTGCACAAAGGATTGCACACACTTAGAAGCTTAAAAGAAGTATCTCTATTGCTTGCATAGTCCTTCATAAAATACATAGAAACAAAACCCCTTACCTTTGGGTATCCTTTCTAGTTGCTAAGAAAAACAGAAAAATGTGTTTAAGCCAGTCATCTATCACTGTAGGAATTGCAAAGAACAAATATACATTTTCTTATATATTCTGCCTCTGGAGTTCAAGTCTTTCCACTCTTTCTTTGCTGTCCTAAACTGGGGTCAAGTATCTGATGCATCTCTTTCAAAAATCATAGTATTTTTTCCAGAACAATGCAAAAGATGGTGGCTTCCACCTTCTAGTTCTATCATGGAAGATATATGTTCAGTTCTGTAGATTGCTTCTCACAGTTTTTACTTCATTTCCCATCTAAGACTTATTCAAAGTAGAAGAGCTCAAATAAGAGGGAATGGGATTCCCCAGATTCCAGTCAGCCATGAGACCCTATACTCAGTCTGTTTTAACATTCTCCCCAGATGTTTGGCTGCAAATTTCTTCATGCTTCAAAGTTATCTCTTCTGCCTCATTCCTCTCCCCTCTTCCACAGCACAGAGACAGTGCTTTCAGGGATATGTATAAAAGTGGTTACTGCCCTGTGCTTTCGCTGAGTCTAAACTCCTAGGGATACCCTGAAAATGACTGTGAGATTGAGGTTTGTGGGCAAGGCAGAGGGTTGTATGAACTACAGGGTCCTCAGAGGTCTGAGGTGAGAAAGAAATCCAGCTGGTTAACGCTGGCAGGTCGTGTGGTATGAAGACTGTCCCAACACACACAGAGGAGCTCAGAGGCACAAAGAAGGCAGAAAAGCCCCAGTGCTCCAGTCAGACACGAGTCCCCACCCTGGCCTCTGCCAGTGCTGTCCCAGAAATGTCCCAGTCCCATGGGCCAGGGGTGGCACCCACCCTTTGGGTTCACTGCCCAGAGTCCCAGGACACGTTATGGGATACAGAGGAAGAGCTTCCTGGGAGTGTGAATGACTTATTATGTGGGTTTAGCAGGGGAAAAAAAGGTACCAAAATGGATAGGCCTGCATGATCCAAGGAGTATGGTAAAACCGAGGGATAAGGGGGTAAAAGTGTCACATGTTAACAAGTTCCTTGTCAGTGAGTTTGTTTGACTGTGTCTGGAAGTTTTATTGTCTCATTAAATTTCTTTCTGATGCTTTTTTCTGGATGAAGGACTCTCTATTCTGTGTGTGTTTATGAGACCTTGGCTGGCAGTCAGAAACCCCACTCAGCTGCACTCTCACTCCCTCTCCTCACAGTACACAGGGAGAAAACAGGATGAGAAAGCTCATGGGTTGAGACAGAGGGAAATCACGCACCAGTGACCATCACGGGTAAAACAGACTAGACCTAGGGAAATTAATTGCTTTTATCACCAACCAAAATAGATTTGACTAGTAAGAAACAAAGTAAAAACTAAAGTATCTCCATCCCCCTTTCCCATTTCCATGTTCCCTGCTTTTATCCCAAGCCCTGTCCCCCAAGGAATGCAGGCATGGAGATGGGGCTGTGGTTGGTTCCTTAATAAAACACAGCTTCTTAATGCATGAAAAGAAAGGCAAGGAAAGAACTGCTGGAGCAGAAAGTATTTAGATTCTTTCCTTGATTGTAGCTGATGAAATTAAAAAATAAGACTGCAGATGTCTAACAAATAGGGATTTGGGGGATTTTTTTTGCATGTTTGATTTGGATTTTTTTAATCCTATTGTCAGTTAACTACCTAGTTGGTTCTACCTTATAGATGCATTTTAAGTATAAACTTTCTGCCAATATAGCTCATGATCTCATTATAAAAGCCCAGTGGAGGGAATCAGAAATTAATCCAAAATTAGATGTTAATTAGAAATGTGTGTGAACTGATGTGCTGCACACTGTGGGTTTGAGTAGCACTTTATACCCTGCCCTGAGCAGAGCATCGTGCAGAAGCTAAACACTCAGTAGAGATGTGCACCTCCCTGTAAATTCAGAGCACATAAACAAGTTTGCCCCCAAGTGTTTACAAATTAAAAGAGAGAAAATAACAACAAAAAAAAACCCTTCCCTTTTTTCCCCCCCTATTCTTTATTTTCATGACTTCATGTTCCAATAACCAGTCTTCAGATGGCACAAACTAGAGTAAAAAAACCAGGTCAATCCAGAGATTAATCTGTAGGTGTTTTTGCAGCGGGTTTATAATATCTGGTGTGAGTGCAGAGCTGAAAATGATGGGAAAACCAGAGATGTGTCACTGGAGGATTTAGGCAGAGTGTGAAACACTAAATCACATGCGAGTGGTCTTAGAGAATGGATACCTGCAGGGAAACGAGATTGGTGAGGGAGAAGGACAAGTTGGTTGATACTTAATTGATCAAGGAAAATGTTCCTTCATTAGGTCATCAGCTATGGGCAATTCTTTGCTGGACAAGTGACAACTGGTGGGCAGGGCTTAGGCTACAGCCAGTACACTGACAGCTCTTGGCATGACACCAGACAAGGATTTACTGAAAACATTAACTACAATGAAAAAAACCCAAACTATATGAGATGTAGAAAAAAAAAAAAACAAACCCAAACAACATTCCAGATAACTGAGAAAAAGCTTTTAATGTTATTATTTTACAAACCAGAAGTCTTATTTTCAAGCATATAACAGTTGATTATTGAACCTCTACTCCTGGAAATATACTATTCACTCACTTCTCATTTAACACCTGCTCCACCAAAATGAGCATTTCTTTATTCTGAAACCACAGAAATTACAAACAGATAAATTCCAGGAAGAAAATTACTGCTACTAAGAAATCACTATTTTTTATATCTAATGTTCTGTCTGCTATCTAGTGTACTGTTATCACTGCAAACATTAATCAAATATAACAGATCTGCTAGAACTTTTTCTTAACATTAAAAGTCTTGATTTTCTCTCATAGCAGGATATCTCCTCATAGAGGCAAGTAAAAAAACTCCTCATTCTGAAGTAGAAAAACTTGTTTAAAAACATCTTTGCAAGAAATCTGTAAGAATTTGTGGACTTAGGCCCACAAAAGTTGCAAGAGAAAAAGAGACGAACTAACAAAGCTAGGCTTTGCTAGCAGTTTTGTGGCTTTGTATTCATGGCCAGGGGTCATTTTGCCTGGTAATAGAGGATTCTTTGCCCTGAAGTAAAATATATTCCAGAAAGGAGAATTCTCTCCTGTCTTTTCCTTGCTCACTTTCTATCTTTGTTCATATCACATGACTTGTTAGATCAAAGTTTCCATTTTAGCTTCATATACATATTGCATGAGTGTCGTGTCCTGCCTTTTTTTTGCTTCAAAAGTTAATGGCAAAAATCATTCTTCAAGTGTCTAGGGCACATACAAATTGTGATCCCAAGAGGAAATAACCAGACACAGATGCCTGTTGGACTTTCAGAAAATGAGCTATTCAGGTTTTCAAAGGGATTTGGATACCAAATCATGTATAAAATTAATGAGAATCGGGCATACTCAGCCCTAAGTGGCTTTGAAAAGCTTGTCCTTAAAATCCATACTGGTAAATAATGATGGCTTTTAGCTAGGGACTTTCTAGCTAATCTCAGCACATACATCATAACAGCATCCTTTGCTGGGGACTTATTTTATTGGAGGAATTAATTTCTGTTGTAAAAGACTATCAACATCTGAATTATTTCTGGAGCACTAAAGCTGTTTGATTTACAGATATCTGTTCATAATATGCTTTAATACCTGATTAACACTTAGGTCCTTAAATATCCAACATTTTGAACATTGTTTTCTAAACAGAACTTCCAAAAGACATAATTGGAGTTGAAGAAGGGCCAGTAAAATAGTAATCACTCAGCCTCCATTTGGGGAGACAATCTCATCTTGATAACCTATGGGTTTTGCAGACCTGTCACTATCACTGAGACCTTGTGCATCCTCTCTGGTACATCCTAAATGGCAAAAACATTTAGAACAGTCACTTGCCTCTCTTAAGATAATATTCTTTCACTTGATTAATTGTTCCAAGTACTAAATATGACCTAAAGTAGTGTTTGATACAGCAGAATTTTCCATGTACAAGAAATTGAAAGATGAAAACCGGCTCTAATTTAAATAAACAACTGATGAATAAATACACACAGAGCATTTTTTTTATCATTTTAAGCAGTGTGAAAAGTTAAAGATGCCTACAAGCCAAATTAGTGAAATGAAGATACAATTTTGTTCTCAGTAAATCCAAAGTAAGTCTGGGATAATTCTGTTCTTTGTGTATCTCTGCCAATAAACTGATAATGAATGATAATTTTATGTAGTTACATAATGCTTGTCATTAGAAGTACAAATAGAATACTCCTATTAATTTTCTTCACATTTCTTTCCTCAAAAGCTTTTAAAATAGTAGTCTAATCCAAACTGCACTGCTGCTGGCAGTGATTTGGGATTATAAGAAAATGAGAGAAGCTGTATTGTATCACCCATTTAATACCACAGCCCATTGCTGACAATGGCCCCAAACAAAAGCTTAGAGAACAAAGATGATATCGCAGAAAGGATAAAATGACTCAGTTCATGGCGGAACTTCTTGACTTCCAGCAATTTGTAGCTCAGTTGTTCCGGAAACTGTGAAGAAAACAGAGCAGGTGTGTGGCAGAGAAGGTTTGCAAGGTGTTCTCATCCCCAGTGCACCACTGAGAACTGAGATTGTAAGGAAATTAAAGAATTTTCCTGGTTCCCAACATACACTTGCAGCAACTGAAGCTATTAAAGGGGAGGGCAGGATGTGGCTTGCAGCAGCTGCTAATTTTAATACTGAGAAGATTAAATTGGGCAGTGGATTGCTTGAAACTCATGTGTAGAAATACAAGTTAAGCAGAGCTTAAACTATTTGTAGACATCACAAAGCACCATATTTTAGGTGAAAATATAAATATTTTAAATAATAAGAAGGGATTTAACTTTTCAACACTTATTCACGGTCACGTCTCCAAATGTGATTTTGGGACCTGTACTCTAAACCAGGTATATTTTTCCCCCCAGCTTTTCTCTCAGAAATATGTAGTGGACGACCAAATATTTTCTTTGGCATCTTTGTCAGAATAATCCTTCCTTGTAGTTGGTTTGCTGATAAATATGACAGACGATAGTCCAAAGAAACTAATCATAATGACCCTAATTTGATGATTGTATTTTTAAATTTTTTTTGAAAACAAAATTAATAATTATGTCACAAATATATATAGTTTCACATATATATATGGTATAACACAAATTGTTATACCATGGTTTCAATGTTAATGCTTTGTCTTTCACAAAGAGAGTTTTCAATGATGATGAAATACCACATAGGGGTTCATGCATACATTTTGTCTTTTAAACTAACTTAGTCAAGTCAAAATTACATTTTTTTAAAGTGTTGAAATGGCCAACTCCCTGTTCTTTGAGAGGGAAAATAATAATTGATGCTTACAATAGAAAATTCCCATTCCAAGAGGTCTAATGAAATTTATACCTCATTATGGAGCTATAATTGGAAAAAAAAAATACACACAACAAAAAACCAACAACAAAACCCCCACATTTATTTTACTCTGTGTCGAAGTTTGGATTCGAAGTAATGCACTTGCACTGTGGGTGAACAGCAGACTAGAAAAGAAACATAAGTGACATGAGAGGAGGCTGAAAAGAGTGGGAATTATTCCTTGGAAAAGAAAAAGCAAAGATCTTGTGTTTTGTCTTGATCTACCCAATAGCAAGTTGTGAAGAAAATAGGATGGAACTCTTCTCAGAAGGGTCAGGAGCGATGGGTCAGGAGGCAACAAGAGACCACAAGACACGACGCTGTGAGCAGGAAGTTGGACTGTCTGACCTTTTGTAACCTACATTATTGTGGAATGCTTTTCTGAAGCAAAGTTTTGTTCAGTATGCAAAGAAAACAAAAGCAAAACCAGAAAAAAGCTCTCTGCAGACTGAAGTACTAAATGTGTGTAAAGAAATCACAGGTTTTTGACAGAAACTGCCAAAACAAAACCCAGAGGATGCAGCTCCTGGCACAGAACACCCTGAGTCATGTCTCCTGTGATTAAAAAGAGAGAGGAAATGCCTTACCAATGCTTATTCATGCTTCTCTAAAGAGATTTTTGTTTTGTTATTATTTATTTCTCTATGAAGGAAATTTTAAGAAAAAAGTCTTTCTGTCAGGATTGTGTGCTACAATGTAAAACTATGATTTCTTACGGAAAAATGATTGTAAACTGATACCGATTTCTTTTGCCTGATTTCTGGCAGGGCAAGTGCCAGTATAGCACTATTTTAATGAAAGAGATGAAATTTTGGGTTTTTAAATTTTCCAAACTCCATCTTTGTGGACCAATACTAGCTCAGATATTAAGCAGCCATTTTGAGTTTTCTATGGATATGCTGCAATAATGGTGTTGAGGTCCAGCATCAAAGGAATATTAGGTCCCAGTTTTCCCTGCTACCCATAATAATTTCAGAATCCACACTACTCTGGTGATTCTCTGAAGGAAAAACAGCTGAAATGCACTCCTACAGTCATAGAGCTCATTACTCCAGAGATGAGAAGGAATTGGAATATACGGAAGCATTCATTAAAATGTTTGCTATTTGTAGTGTCTGAGACAAAATGTTGGTGTCATTACTGTTCATTGTACTCAGCTGCTCCACCCTTATGTTCCTCTGAAAGGAAATAACAATGCATCTCTCTTTCCAAAACGTGCTCAGGAGGATTTTGTTGCTCGTAACTCAGGTACAAACAGAAGACAAGGTACACATGAGAGGATTTTTTTTCTTTTGCTTTTTTGTTAATGTCTTTTTAGTGTAAGACCCAGCCTTGTGAAATATTGAGTCTCTTCAGCTTCTTTGACCTGAGAAGGAGATGATGTCACACATCACGTTAGCACCCCCGAAGACCAGGAATTTGAGTGGGACTTTCTAGACTTTCTGAGCTCTTGGTAGTAAATCAGCAGCACCTGATAACTTTTAACATCTCCTCTGCTCTTACAACTAAAATACCAAAAAACTGTTCCATACAGAAATTGTTCCTGTATTAATGACCAATTAGGAACAGAAAGAACAGGAACAAGAAGAAGACTGTACTTTGGCACATGATTATTTATTCATGCTAGAAGCTGATGGAACTACATTAGGGGAAAATATATTTTTAAAATGAACAGGAGAGGGATTGTTTTACCACCAGCTGATTCACATTTATCCTTGCAGTCTGCCTTGTTAGCTGTGATGAATTGCAGAATTTCAATATTCAGTATTAAAAGACTTCACTGGGGTGTCTTCATGACTGTAAACAATTGTAGAAAGAAAGGTGCATTTGCCTAACCTGGGAGAACAGGAACCCCTCTAGAAATGTCACTGTTGCATCTATTTACAGTAGATTTACACATCATACAAAGGATTCAGCAAGGTGGGATCATGCTTACTAATACTGACAGATCTACCTTTTCATGGATGTGTTTTATACCCCAGATGTATCCAGGCATATCCTATCAAATCTTCCCATGATATCCTTGAGACAATAAAAAGAAAAAAACAATTGAAGATGCTTATATTAAAAGAAAGAAAAGTTTCTTTTCCCTAGATCCTGCTGAGACCTTGGTTTTTGCTTTTTCATCCTGTAGTAAATAGAAGAGTCCCTGCCCAGGCATAACAATTTATGTGATTTTCTATTCTGCCAGACAACCTCTTCTTCTCTGATCATTTGAATAGACTGAGGAACACAACTTTTCTTAAAAGAAATTATCATGGCAAAAGGTTTTGTTTTCCCTTTGGACTATATTCTAGCTTTGAAGAAAAAGATTTAAATGTATTAGTGGAGTAAAAAAAACTATACAGCTCAGCATAAATAAGAAAACTTTCATGTAAATCAATGGCATAATTCCCCATGGATGAAACCTGTCCTCACTAACAGTGATCAGAACTTGGGCATTAAATAAAAAATGCCACAGTCTCACATTCAAATATCAGTAATGCAAACCAAGGACTCAAAGGGTAATTATTTGTTTTCTTCTTTTTCCAGAGAACACTCACATTGTGAACTACCCACTGCTCTGGTGTGCAGAACTATGCTGCAGTCCACAGGCAAAAATAAATATGTCAATCTCCAATGGTTTTAAAAGATGTTCAGCAAAGAAACTACAGGAATTGGGCTTCTAACTTTCCACAGGAGCAGTGACCTTACAGAAGCTGACCTGGTTATCCCCAACAGCACAGAGATCAGATCCCTGAATTGTTTTTGTTCCGCTTGAAAAGATCAGTCCTGTCTTCCTGAGGCAGCTCTTCATGTGTGTACATTCTTCATGAATGTAGAAGTGAGGTGGCTCAGGATGGTCACCAAAAGGCAGCAACTGACTGACCTAAAGGGCACCTTCACAGGGCAGTAAATGCTGATGTGCACAGGCTTCATTTGCACGTGATTTCTTTTTTTCTATAAACTTTACTTATTAATTAGTACCTCAGTACCGGGCAGCTCCAGTACAAGGGTTCACAGTGTTATTCTCTGTGTTAATTCTTGTTGCTTCAAATATTGTGGCACTCCTAAGAGCTGTCAGTTCAACATCACTGACAGGTACAAATTGATAAATGTTGAAGGGATTCGCTGAAGAAATGTGAGTGCAGGGTTTGAGACTCTTCTTGCCTAAAAATGGCATTGAATTGGATCCTTCCACACATCCTAAATGACCCTTCAAGCCATGAAGCTCTTCTGCAGAAAGATGAAGTCTGTTTTAATTCTGGAGAAGCAGCAGGAGACTTTGGCCCTCAGTAAGAAAATCCTGTGCCAGCTTTACTCCAGTTTGAGATTTCAGTTTTGGAATGGATATTGGAGTTGTACTCCTTTGGTAGAGGAATATCAGTTTAAAATCACCTCTGGCATCAGTGTTTCCCTTTGTCTTCCTCCGAGTGGTTTTACCCTCAGGGCTTGGTTCTTTGGGTAGTTTTGAGGCCCCCAAATCTCCTGACACAAAGACCCAGGCTGACTGTCACAGTGCTTTCCAGGTTCTGAGAGCCATCTAAGCTATTCAGTCCCCATTTTCTGTGATTTGTATTTCTTTATTGCATCTAGCCTTCAGATTTAGTTTATTAGGCTGCTCTGATCTAGTCAATCTGAGATGTCTGACATAGTGCAAACCCCTGTACAAGTAAGCAGCGAAAGTAGAATTTTATATCACAGATTGTGGTCATTTAGAGCCAGCAAAGATGTAAATCTTTTTCTGTTTTTCCCCCTCGAAAATAGTCTGCATTGCCCTGCTGTGAAATATGCAGAGCCTGCATTCCCCAGCAGAGCTTGCTGATTTTTATAGCTCATTTCAACGCAAAGACTATTGTGATAAAGAGCAGGGGTGATATGACATTTGAAAAGCCTCTTGAGAGAAAAGCAGCAAAGTGGATAGCACTGAAAAATCATTCTGAACCTGAGATAATTTGAGCAGCTCTACACCAGTGTTGTTCCACTGCTATCAGTGACAGGTGCTTCAGACAGCACGTTTGCTAAATATCCAAATATATCAGTGGTTGTCTCTCTCAGGAGAGACAGTCTTATCTCTGCTAGGGCTGACCTGTGGAAAGGTTATTCAGAGAAAATCATCAGGAATTATATCCTACTGGCCACCATCACATCTCTGGTGAGTGAGAATGCCAGAGAGGATTAAGAGATCTAGATGAGCTTAGAAAGCAGGAGCCAGATCCCTTCTCAGCAATTTCTTCCGCAGAGCTGGCACCTGCATTATCCCATTCTTGTCTTCATCTTACTGTGGGAAAGGTGTCAGGCTTGTGGGCTGCAGGCAGTGTGAAGCATCACTGGCTCGTGTTCTCGGTGATGAGACTGAAGGTGCTGGGGCTGCAGCACAGGCTTCCTCTGAGAGTTTGTGCAAGGGACGCTTCCCTGCCTGATGTATTCCTCTCTGTCTCTCTCTTTCCCAACCAGATAATTCGTGAGAGTGCCTTTTGTATCGCCTCCCCCTGGTCCAATAAACAGCACACACACGTCCAAGAGTGCAGGGACCAGAGGAGTTCTTCTCTCCCAGATAAGTGTTGCTTTTTGTGTCTCAAGAGCACATAATACTGCAGGAACTTTCATGTAAGAAGGAGGAGGGCAGAGAGATTTTTTTGAACAAGAGCAGCTACTTTGAACTTAGCCAGAAAGAACATTATATAACATTAAATCATTTAAAAGCTTTGGTTAGATAGTGATTTTTTTTTTTCTCCAGCTGTGAAGCATGAATTAGCTGGTCAAATGGAGGGATGGTATTTAGAAACCAGTTTTTCAGAGATGGTCAGGATACTTTTACTGAGAATGTAGAAACTATTCCATGACATGAAGTAACTAAAGTGTAAGTCCATGTCACAATGTGCCAGCTTTGCTACTCCTGTACCAATGCATAGCAGGGAGGCAATAAACAGCAGCTAAAAGGTAGTAACTTTCTAAGCTACCTCCACTGCTGGATCAGAGAATATCATAGGCATTTAAATAGCATCTTACGTGCCAGCCCTCTTGTGTTTAAAAACATTGAAGCAGAAATTTTATTTCTTTCTGTGTTCATTAACTCCAGGAAAGAGAGAGATGAATCGAACTTACAACCAATGTCATCTGTGTAAAAGCCACTGTCCCTAAATAAATGAGGAGGAATAATTTAAGCAACTGGAGCAATGTTTCTAACTACTTTTCTATTAAGGAGTCAATCAAGAAGCACTACTTTTGGCAATCATGATGCCAAATCACTAATCTGCTCTTTAACACTGATTTTTCTCTCTCCCTTCTTTACACTGATCTACATGACAATTAGGATATAAAACACTTCTAGCCAAATAACTTTGCAGACAAATGAGTTGATTTTTAACTTGAATAAATGTTCCGAGTAGGTTCACAATTCCTGCATTGGGATGTACATGGACATGCATGGATATCCCCGTGCACATACTGAAAGGAGACTGCGATGCCAGTAAACAGATCACATGAGAGGAGAGGTAAACAGAAATGATTTGAGCTGCTGGAACAAATGATCCCCTATCTACATCTTTAGTTTCAAAACAACATATGCCATTAAAAATAATAAAAATACAACTCTATATACAAAATTGGACCTGACAACCTCCAACATTAGCAAATATCAGAGGATAGTTGATGGTTGTGTAGAATTTGTTCTATCTTGTATTATTTGTTTGACATATTTAAGCACTCCAGATTTCTGCCATTTTAAAACATTTTGATTTCTGAGATATTAATTCAGCCCTTTCTGTTTTATATGCTGTCATTTCCCTAAAAATCCATCTTGTTTTATGGACTGTGATATTGAATGCATGTGTGATAGGGAAACCAAGGAGAGGGATGAAGAAGCAACAAATTTTGAATTTTACAAATTTTAATCATATTAAAATTTCTTTTTCTTATCCCTATAGTCAGATACACAAGCTGGTCCACTAGGATCAAATATGTTTTCCCTTACTGATTCAAATACCGCTTTAATATCAGTTTGTACAGCGGTTGAAGTGTAAGCAGAAAACATTATTTACATTAGTGTTTGCAAGGTGTGACAAACACACAAATCCCCACCAGCAGAGGCATCGGCTAAAGCTTACTCTGAGTACATAATGAGGAGGATGAGTTGCTCCCTGATGCACTGAGGCTGGTTTCAAAGAGACTTAATGAGACGTACACCTGCAATGTGTGACTTAAAAGACATAGGAATGGTGCTTACATTTCCTCCATGAAAATGTTCATACTTCCTTGCTCAGTGCTCATGTATAAATATGTGCAGGTAAAAAAGAAGGTGGAGGTGGATGCTTATAGAGCTATTTGATCCAGATGTGTTCCAGTGTTGAGGAATAGGACATGCATTTCCCTCTGCAAATTGGCATCTCAGACTCTCCTTCAAATGAAATAACCACACATTCATCATTTTAGCATTCACTGGAAACTAGTTTCATGCTCAGCCAGATGAATTTCCTTATAGCTCTTCATTACT
The DNA here is from genome assembly GCA_013398015.1 of Oreocharis arfaki. NCBI lineage: Eukaryota > Metazoa > Chordata > Aves > Passeriformes > Paramythiidae > Oreocharis > Oreocharis arfaki. The sequence continues at coordinate 660,814 of VZRR01006869.1, read as the reverse complement.
ATTTGTTTCTTCTGATCACCTGTCAGTCTCAGTTATCAACAAAGATAATAGGTTTTATCACTGGGGTTTAGGTATCAAAATCAGCAGGGCTGTAGCAATAATTAAGGGGAACAACACCACTGATGCACAGACAGTTCTTTATCTCAAAACTCACAACCCCTGTGCACATCCCCAGTTGTAACACACCAATATATTACTCCCTTTCACTATGGGGCAGTGAGGCCAGGGGACCATGGATAAAATGCTTTCTAAATAGCACATGCACAATTTGACATTAAGGTTTTATTCTGCCAGACAGGCTAATGGGTCATATAAGTGTCAGAGGCATTACCATCCACAATTATCACTAACAGCTTGCCTAACACAGCACATTTCCCAAAGACGTGCCTTTCCACTTCATGGGGAGCCTCATGCCTGCCAATCCACAGCAAAAGTTATCATCTAATTTAACAAAGGGAAAAGAGTCCTGACAATCCAGGAAACTGCTTGATTCAACTGCCAGACTTAGGTCTCCAGCATCATTTTAAACATCTTACTGCACCACGCTTGGCCTCCTGCTGCAGGTTTCCTGCAAGCCCTCTGTCACATCTGCCAGTTCCTGCAGGTGTCTCAGGTGTTCAGTGGATCAGCTGTCTCAAACCTTGATAGCTGAGTTAAGCTAGAGCTTAATGCTACCTTACAGACTGTTTTTTAATGATGTTGGGAAGATTCTCAGTCTAATAAATTGAGGTTGGTGTTTATGCTGGTTTTCAGAGGTCAGAGGTGGAACACAGAGTGCCAGGAACCTGAGTGAACATGCAGGCTCTGACTGTTCTGGCCAGCCTGAAAACATCTTCTGTGATCTTCCTCTGCAAACTCTCTCCTCCTTTCCAAGCTGGGTGTTTAACTGCTTGTGCTCAGAGTCAGCCTTAATATGATACAGCTGCATAACTCTAGAGGAAGCTGAGGAAACAACTAATTGTGAGAAAGCCCTGTGGAAAACCTTATCTAGGGTACTGATCCATTCTGTCCCCTCTGCCATGTCCAGGAGGTGCACTTTAACCCAGCCCTTGCCCTTGGCCTTTGTCTGAACTACACTGCAGGTATGTCCATGCCTGGCCTGGCACCTTGTAGATCCTGACTTGCTGTCTTGAACTCAGAGCTGTCTCATCACTAGGTCTAATGTGGTGACTGCTGCTTTGTGCTGCCCCAGGTTACTGTCACCAGAGCTGCTCTGCTCTCCTGGTTTGGGTAATGTGGGACTGTACCCTTCGTTTTCCAGAGCACTGCCTTTCTTGCCTGGCCGCCACCTCCACCTCATGGATCCCCCTCCCATCTAGAGCAGCCCACTTTCACAGCTCTCTGACACAAGTGTAAAGGATTTGTCCATTTAATTCTATGGAAAGCATTGGATGTGTGTCACCGACTCCTACTGCAGATTAGAGCAATGTATTTGCAGAACAGACTCATGAAAGTGCTTATATCTTGCACAAAACCAAAATAATTTAGGATCCTGCCACGTCTGTGCACTCTTCCTCATTTTCCTGTTGCTATGAGGCAAGCACAAACATGTAGCAGGATATAGATTAGGCAGTGTTAAAATATCCAGCAGTGATCTTGTGATAGTTTTTCTGAAACCAAACTCGTGACTTGCGGTGACACCTTGTGCTTTTCCTTTCCTCTGCACAAACTCGGAGGAGAGGAAGGGAATATCACAAAGTCAAAACCTAATCCTGAAGAAAGAGGTGGGCCACTGCTAAAGTGTGACAGTGGCCATGAAAAGAGATGTGGTAGATCTTAGACAGGAGATTGGTAGACCTTGGCCACTGAAAATGTAAATCCCTTCCAACAAAACCAGTCTAGTCTAACTGTATTTTATTCTATAACTGCCTTTGTTTAATAAAAGTTTGCATTACAGTGATAACCATTTGACCAACTGACAACATTTGACAGAGCAATTTTAACACGTATTTTACATATATAACAGCAATGGGATGTGGACAGAAGGTAGCATTACTTTTCTTGTCTGAAGATGTTAGATAATTCTACCTGCATGCTGACACTTCCTGAGACAAAAGAAAGGAGCAGTTTCACTTTTGGCACTGGCAATAGAAACAGAAAGGTTTGGCGCAGAACTTTACCCTGACAATTCTACAGCAAAATGGCAGATGTTTGTGCATTTACAAATCAAACTGATTGCCCATTACACAAGTTGCAAGTTCTCATGCCACATCTTAGCCAGGTGAAAATCTGCCCCCTGTAAATGCAGATGTAACTCCTGTGTCTGTTGTTCTCTCTACTACTGTGCTCCAGGAGTGACTGAGCTGCTCATTTGAGAGAAAATATAGATGGAAGGAGGGGGAAAAATGGATTGGATGTTTGTTTTTTGGTGGATGATTATCATCCTTCTCTGACATGTGATTTCTATCAGGTCACTGAGGGTGGGATTCTCAGATAATCTCTATTTTCTGGGCAAGCATAAACAAAAAGAAGTGCAGGCAACAAGGGTTAGGAATAATATGGGAGCTACAAACTATCAAATCAGTTTATCACGCTTCTCAGATGAGACACAGAAGATTTCTGAAGGTACACGAGCAATTGACTCTCCTATGAGAGCACCAAACAGAAGGAAATGTCTCTTCTTTATAAGTAGAGGTCACAGGACTCACTGGAGTGACGCTCAACTAGAACATCCAAATTTTGCCTTCATAGGCGAATGCTTTACCTCTTTACTTGCTGGGTTTGCTAGTTTAGATGTTCCAAAAGGACACTATAGGAATGCTATGTTTGTGTGCCAACAGCACCTGGTGATGTGGTGGGCTGTGGAGGAAAACACCGTGCATCAGTCACCAGAATAGAGAACTGCCATGATTTTGTATTCTATAACCCCACGGCCATATAGGAAATGTTTCTAAAGGCACATTTGCATTCCACAGTAATCCATGGTCAGCGCAAGGAATAACTTTCGTCAGCACTGGGTTTTCTCTTCATTTGTCTCAACTGAATCAAGGCTCCAAGATTCTGGCTGAAAGGTTTGTTCTTTGGGCCAGACCCCAGGGTTAAATTACACAGTGTTTGATCCAACATTGTATGCACCTGACACAGTCATACTAGATACGACTGGGACACACAGATCAGTTGATCAAAGTCTTGGCTTGTTGTCTGGAGGTGATTTTTCCAGATGATAATTTCCAACTTGGCATATGCTAAATGGCTAAAAGCAGTAAAGGGTCAGCAGGCCTGTCATAAAAATATTGGCAGTCGAACAATTCAGAGAGACAGTGATGAATCTTCAGTGAGTTCCTTGGTATTTTTGAGGCCAAAGCCATGTGCAGCAGGAGACATTCCCTTTGCAATATCCACGAGCTGGATAAGCAGCTCCAGGAGGGGAGAGCAGCATTAACCACCACCTGCTCTGAAACATCAGTGGTCACTGTCACAGAAATGGAGAGACACCAAGGTAATTTCTTAGCAAGTTCAGTACAATACCATCCCTCCTGCTCAGGGGCAAAATAAGGAGACCTTATGATGCACTGGAGTTCATCTAAAGTCACTTCTTAACATCAGTATCAGAGCTGCTGCTGAGGCATGCTCTTGGGAAAATTCCCCTGAGTCTGGAGAATTTAACCCGATGTTCTTATTGTTATTCTTCCTTCCAGAGTGCAGTCTTCTGTCACTTTCAAGGCTGATGCTCTACATTCTCATGCTGACTTTCACTGTGGAATCTTGAAGCATTTTACAAGCATTAGCAGATTAAGTTTCCCTCCACCCGAGGAGAGGATGGTAAGTGATAATTATTGCAGTGGTATTTGGTTGCTATCTCTCCAAGATAGCAATGGTGTCACTTTGGATGTTTTAAAGCCCTGAGAGTGTTTATGATGCTGTGATTCTACAGATGGGGAAAACAGAAAGAGATGTTTTCCCTGAGCTACTTCTTAAGCCACTGGTGAGAGTGGGAAGAGCGTGCAACCTGGCACGCGCTGCCGAGCTCTGAACTCTGGCCCAGGCCCTCCCTCTTTCTGTGAGTGTTTGTCACAGAGAAGGTACATTTTCTGTGCAATCTGGGAACACTTTTACCATTCAGTAAAAGAAAGCAGAAAAAAGAAACCAACACAATCCATGAGTATTTGGGCACCTGGTTAAGATTTACTCTTTGTTATGTCTCAAGAGCTAGGACTCAGACCTAAGACTGATTTCTGCCTTTGGATTGCACAGTGTTCCTGGTCCATCATATCCTCTCTGAAAAGTGTCAAACCCACTTTTTGACTGGAGACTTAGCAAAGGCAGACCTTATTGTGGCCTTCCAGTACTTAAAGGGAGCTTAAAGGAAAGATGAGAATGGGTTTTTTTAGCAGGGCTTGTTGAGATAGGCGATGGTTTTAAACTGAGAGTGGGTCAATTTAGATTAGGTACGAGGAAGAAGATTTTTATGATAAGGGTGGCAAAATATTGGAACAGGTTGCCCAGAGAGGTGGTGGATGCCCCATCCCTGGAAACATTCAAGGTCAGGTTGGTCGGGGCTCTGAGCTACCTGATCAAATTAATGCCCATTGCAGGAAGGTTTGACTAGATGGCCTTTAAAGGTCCCTTCAAACCCAAACTATTCCGTGATTCTATGGAGCCTTATAAAGAAGCTCATAAGAATGTTAAAAAATAAATACAGCATTATCTTTTCTTATGAACAAGTGAATATCGTGAGAGTTTGGATCTCACTGGAATATCTTTTCTTACTCTTGTTTCAGGGTGTTCTTCACATTTTGCCTTTAGAAATCTGCTTTCTCTGCAGCTACTTATTTTGTTTTGTTGCCGTATTGTAAAACACACCAGCTTTCATTACTTATCCTTTAAATTCTTTTAAACTCCTGTTCTCTAGCCTGAGAAGTCAGTAAAATTGTTGATTTCATCTCCTGGGTAATTTGGTTATTACTGAGTTGTGTTTTGTATTTCTTTCCTTCTTTATGTCTCTGAGAAACTAGAACATGATTTAACAAGATTAAAATCAATGAATGCCTGTTCAGAGACCAGTGCTTATTAGTCTAGGTGTCATCTATCTCTCACCTGAAAGTTTTGCAAGTGTGTGAACCTCTATGGATACCCCTAAGATGCTAACATCTGCACAAAATGACTCGTGAAAGCTTTATATTTCTTTCTTTATTTTTTTCCTCTTAGTTTTCTGCTTGCTGCAGAAATCCGGTTCTCAGCTGAGAGAAAGGGGGAAGCAAGTGAGAATGAATGTCAGTCTGACAGGAATTACATCACTCTGTGCTAACAGAAACCTCTGTGGTCTCCATGGATGTCTCTACAGTCCTGAGCAATAAATCAGAGAATCAAGGAGTGGTTTCGGTTGGAAGGAACCTAAAGACCATCACACTCTGAACCCTCTGCCATGGGTTTCCATGACACTTTCCTAGATGCTTTCCACTAGAGCAGTTTGCTCAGAGTCCCATCCAGCCCGGCCTCGAACGTTTCCAGGGATGGGGCATCCACAGCTTCTCTGGAAAACCTGTGCCAGTGTCTTGTCACCCCCACAGTAGCATCATAGAATCATAAATAAAGGAGGGGAGGAGAGAGGAGGGGAGAGGAGGGCAAGGAAAGGGAGGAGACGGGAGAGAGGAGGAGAGGAGGGAAGCTTTCATTAGTATTTTATCTGACCATAAACTGATGAGTTAAGACATATTTCACTAATGAACAGAGCTGTTTAGATCATCCAGTGGAAGGTAAATTTGCTCATATCTCATGTTCAGGCTCTCTGTTAAGGATATTTTCCATTGTTGACTCATCTTCTCCAGCAAATATTATACCTTATTAAAGACATAGATTTTAATAAAGATAAGCTATTTTGATGCTCATGTAGTTTGTGATAATAACCAAGCTGCTGCTATTAGACAGTAGATTCATTCACTATTAAGGTTCTTTTCCATTTTCACTCTTTACTTCACAAGCAGGGTACACAGAATTTTGGAATTGCTCTGCTATTTTGCTCTCAGGAAATTCTAGTTTGCATTCTTGTATTTTCTTTAAAACAGCCTCTTCCTGAGCTGTTTCAGTAAAAAGCCTGAAGGGTTTATTCATCCCCATCAAATTATATTTACTTAAACTTTGAGCATAAAGAAAATACAAGCATAAGTAGGGACCAAGCTGTCAACTTGACTCATCATTTGCAGTTAACAGGATTAACTGGGTACAGCGACCAATGTGAAAAACATCTCAGAGTACTGCCACAGGAGAACAGGACATATTTTTGTATTGACAACCTTCTCCTTGTCTCGCTCTCTCTCCATATTATCTTTGCTGTTTAATTAAGTAATATAGTGTTTCTTTAGCACTGTCTCAATTTAGGCACAGAGTATTCTCTTACTTGCATGTTTCCATGACAGTATGGTGAAATATATATATACATAAGAGAAGATAGATTCCTACCTACACCATGCTCAGACTTTATGTTTGAAAAAAAAACAAACAAACCATTCCTATAAATGAAACACAGGTAGTGGAGCTGATCCACAATCTTATTTTGTGTAAACCATTAGACATTTTAGAGAGGGTGAGAACTTCTCGGTACTGCTCACCTGTGGTAGATTTGGCGTAAAATCACAGGGGCAAAAGGAATTGCTGGAGCTGAAATCAGTTAATTGCACTCTTGTTGGTTAATAACCAAGTATTGAGTAAGGTGACAAAGAGGGATTATGTTTCAGAGGATGCAATTTTACTTAAAACAAAGTATCTGGTTGAAATCAACAGAGGATGTTCTGTGATTTTAATGGGTTTTGGCACCAAACCAGACCGTTTTCAGCAGGCATGAGGCTCTGACATAGCTGTCAACAAATACTGCTCTTCAGTTGTGTGCATGACTGCCTAGCTTTCTGTATTGCTGTTACTGCTTTTGCTTCAAAACATTTCTGTAAAGAAGCATGTGGGGTTCACCCCAAAAGACCATTCTAGCACACTACCCTTCTCTCTGAATATGGTCTGTATCAGAATAGAAGATAAGAGAAACAGAAAATAAGGAGTTAATTGTTGTAGTGAAAGGGAGTTTTTGCAAATATGCAGACTAACAAAGACCTTAGACACTCCTCAACATCTGATACTTTCCCTCCCCCCCAGGATCAGGCTCAGTCGGGTCTGTACCATACAGCCTGTACCATATTTAAGGAACTAGCCATAGAAGTGTATGGGTGCTTTCAAAAGCAGCAGAAATGAGCCCAAAACATTGCTACATAAAACACCATCCGTTATCAAATGCAGTTGATTACAAGTGTTCCTGTATTTTTTAACAAAAGCCTGAACAAGGCTATGCTGGGTTTTGTTCTCTGCTTCAGAGGCTTAGTCAGAATTTGAACTGAATTTTGTCTGCGCACGAGGGTTGACAATACATCTTTTCCCTATGATTAAAAATCAAAACTATTTGCTTTTCTCTTAATTAAAAAAATCACAACTAGCCTGCGTGCTTAGCCATATCTAATCACTGTGTTCCTTATTAGGACAGCAAATGACAGAGTGTTTGTGGCCAGATGGAGGAATTATGATGATGTTCCTTCACGGTCTCCCCACAGTGCCTCTGTGCCCCTTCGAGGAGTTAATGTTTTTCTTGACTTATGACCTTGCATCTAGAAATTTCTCTGCAGACTGCAGCAGTAAAGTATATTCTTTGTCTTTGTTGGCTTGCTGTAATTCAGATCACAGATGTCTTTCATTCTGTACCTATGCAGTAAGTAGGGATGTACTCATTACCCGAAAAGAAAAGAATGGAGAATGTCTGGAAGGCATAAAATGAGCTGTTAAATATCAGAAAGCAGAGCTTGTCAAAGAGAAGCCTTTTATGAGAACATTTTAATTTTGGTGTCTGAATATGAAATCACTGGGTAAAGGAAACTGCCAGATGTGAAACATGTTTGGGAATAACATGGTTTTAGGGTCTAGAGGCTGAAATTCCTCCCCTCCCAATCCAGACCAATTAATTCCCACATTCACACACTTCGTGCTGCCATTTGGAGATACCTCAACTAGATGGAGAACTGGGCTGATGGGAATATTGTAAAGTTCAACAAAATAAAAGCAAAGTCCTGTTCCTGGAGGGGAACAGCCTTCTGCAGCAATACCTGCTGAGAGCTGAGCAGCTGGAAAGCAGCCTTGCAGAAAAGGTCCTGAAGCCCTGCTGGACAACAAGTGATCCAGCAATGTGCCCTTGCAATAAAAGTGCCCAGCAGTTTCCTGGGCTGCATTAGGAAGAGCTTTGCTTGCAAGTCAAGGTACTGGTAAGAACCACCAGGAGAACTGAGTCCAGATGTGGATAAGATAAACATGGACTTACGTGAGGGAATCCAGTGGATGTGCAAAAAGGATGAACAGATGGGAGATCTCTCCTATGAGGAAAGGCTGAGAGAGGTGGGGCTATTCAGCCTGGAGAAGAGAAGGATCAGGGGATTGTTATTCATGTGTATAAGTACTTGAAGGGAGGGTGCAAAGAGGACAGAGCCAGGCTCTTTATGGTTATGCCCAGTGACGGGACCAAACGCAATGGGCACAAACACAGGAAGTTCCCTCTGAAAATGAGGATACGTTTTTTCCTGTGAGGATTGCCACTGGCACAGATTGTCCAGGAAAGTTGTGGCATCTCCATCCTTGGAAATACTAAAAAGTTGTCTGGACACAGTCCTGAGCCATTCTCTGTAGGTGTTCCCCCTTGAGCAGGGAGGTTGAACCAGTTGACCTCCAGAGGTCCCTTGCAACATTAATGGTACTATACAATTTTATCACTGTAAAGAATAGGTTTGTTTTTTTTTTTTTTACCTTTCATTTCCTTAAGCATTTTCTCTTAACAAGAAAGGCTTTTTCTTCTATCACCTTGGTAAGGAAATAATATACCTTCTGGGCATCATTATGTACTGTCAGCTCGTATTTTTTTAATCACACCAGAATGTTTTAGCACCCCATGTTTTGTTTTTTTCCTCAAAAGGACAAACCTGGCTGCTCCTGCAGAAAAGGTGGTTTCTTTTCTGTTCCCTCTTGCTTTGTTGACAATCTCCTAGACTTCTCTGATTGTGCACTTATTGCATTCTCAGTGACATCCTGCCTTCCCATTAGAAAGTCCTTCTTTTGCAGAGATGTGGCCCTTTTCAAAAAGGGGGACCTTGTCATAGGCCGTTTTACAATACAGATAAAATTGCACACTCAAGAAAGCAGCAGGTTTAAAGTAAATAGTTACAGGACTTAGCAACTGATCTGTGAGGCTGCTTGTAAGGAGCAACAATAAGCACTGGGAACACTGGCAAGGTAGAGAGCTGACTCTGGAATAACAAGAGGAACCACACAGGGTCCAGTTGCTGGGGACTGGTGGGATTAGTCACTACAGCAGCTATGGCTACATTGGTGAGGAAAGAAAATGTGTCCACGTCTACAAAAATCACCTGGATTTATGGAAATCACAAAGCTTGCAGGACTCCTAAAATTTTCTCATCATCACTTACAACCGGCACCATTGAATCTTTGAATTAAAGAGATTATAGTAACATCCTAACACTAATGATGTTTTATAATAAGGAATAAATTTAATCCCAATTCTTAATTATTTTTATATGAAGTGATAAATTTAAAGAAAGAAGTGTTAATGGACATTATGAATACTCCAAGGACATTTTATTGGATGCACAAGAAGCCATGATTTCGCAAACACGGAGAATCTTTCATTACACACAAAAAAATCTTGATTAAAAGAAGAGGCGAAAATGACTATTCTAGTTTAATATGCAATATGTTATGGAAAAAGAACCACTGCAGTATAATGAATTCAAATAGAATAGAATATTCAATGCAGGCAGCTGATAAAGAAAGCAAAGCAATCACTGAAGTTTAAATGGCCCAGTAAAAATCATGGGTCATGGCCCAGTAAGTGGGTATATTGCAATGGAGGTGAGTTCCTAAGTAATGTGTGCATCCCATGCTACGTTTGAATGGAAATCTAAGAGGTAAGGATGCATAACAAGGAAAAATATTCAATATATATCTTTGCTTTGTGTGATGCCATGAATAAAATAGAAAACACAGTATTGCTAATAAAGGTGGGTAAAAGTAACATTTGCTGAAATGCAAGATTTTTATAGATAGAAATTTCTTTCTTGTAAGATCTATTTTGAGACGTTTCCTGAACAAGAAAGCATGTAAAATTAATTAATTAATAAATAAATAAACTGGAGTTGTGAGACTTTTTGATTGAAAAGACCACCAGCCTCTACAAGCAGGACAGATGAATTTTACAAAAATTGAAGAGTGCTTTGTTTGACTTCAGTTCCAGAGAGAACTGTAGTGATAAAATGGTTATCCAATGCACAAAGCATCAGACCCCATGGTTAATGTCTATCCATGTGGTTCATCAAATAAACATGTCATTTTTGCCATCATACTATAACTCCTGAAAATAATTTCTATGTAAATCCAAGAACAATGAGTCGTTTTTAGTATCCCAGGAGTAAAAAAAATGGGCTTCATTTACCTGGGAGAAATAAAAAAGAGAGAGAGAAAAAAAAAGGAGTATTCTGTTCAGAAATAATACCTGGGGCTAAATACCAAGATGACAGAAAAACTCTTTTAGGAAAAGGGCAAGTGTGCAACAAGGAAATATGAGTAAAATTAATTAAGCTAGAATTTAGAAGAAAGTTTTTAATGTTAACAGTAATGAGGTTTTGATACACCAGGCTAATTGTAGCAGTCAGGCAAATATGCTTCTTTGTTTATAGAGCAGTCTACAGAATGTAACATCATTGTTTGTGACAAAACAAAACTGTAATTCAATGACATGGAATGTCTCTTCCCATTCTATGCTGCTATAATTCACCCATCTGATCAAGATAAGCATATTGATGTAGCACACTGGAATTTCTGCAGGGCATTTGAGAAGGTACTACATGGTATTTTACTTTCTGTGGAACAAATAAAACATCAAATGGATTAACGTCACTTTTAGCAGCTGTGAGAGGGAAGTCATCCATGAACTGACCAATTTACAATGCTTATAGTAAAGTTTTTAATAATTGTATCAGACATTTACAGATAAATCTTGAAGGTATGAAAAAAAGGTGAGAGAAATAACGAAGACATGCTTCTTCAACAGGGCATTGTAAAGTAGCTTACAATTGTTTCCCAGTGATCAGTTGCTCAATAACATGAGCAAGAGCAGGAAATTCATACTGAATTTACTTGATAAGGGACCTTAGAGTGGAAAGTGGTAAGTTGTAAAAAAAACCCCTTTTGTTCAACAAGAAAATATCACCTCAACATGCTGGCAGTGAAGCGCAGTAACAGAAAGAACTAATGTGTCTTCAGAAGTATAAAAAGCAGGACTGTCAAACAAAAATAAAGAAATTGCCTTGTCTCTGTACAAGATCTGTCAAGATCACCAACAGTTCTGTGGTGCAGAGTTTTAAACGATGCAGAAAAATACTCATGCAAGAAGGAATACGGCAGGAGGGCAGTAAAAATGCTCTGTGGGTCATATTTTATGTTGAAAAAATTTAGGAGCTCAGTCTATTTAGCTTATTAAAGAAATTGGTTTTGGCACTGTCTTGTTAATGAGGTAAGTGCAGAGAAAAACTCATAACAGGATTCAGTGAACAGTGAGTCCAGTTTAAGATTGTGCATCTCTGAGATGAAAAAAACCCCAGAAATTATAATGTGTGTTTTCCAAGCAATTAGAGTAATCAAGCACTGTTACAGTTCAGGAAGAAGGACAGGGAGGTCAGAGGGACTGGTGCCAGGAGAGGTTTCAGTGCACTGATGACTGCTGTGCATTACACAGTCGTGTACATTGATACAGGGTTTTACCTCCAGGTTGTCCTCACTTAATTGGAGCTCTGTGAACCCCTGGTGCATACTGAAGTCACTCCTTGTGCTCTGCACCAAGATGATCCATACTGTGTCACTTCCTTATGAATCTTATCCCACTACAATATAAAGCCAATGTGGATTTATGCCTAAGGAAAATATTTCATATAAACATGCTTTTTCTAGTTTCCTTTTATTTTAATATATATAAATAAATAATTTTGATTCCTTGCTAAAGGAGACCTCTAGAATAAATAAATTAGCTGCCAGACTATAGTTTCTAGAGTTCTCATCTGGAATCCAGACAACTCAAATGAGGCTATCTGCACTGTCTAAAGATGATGAGGATGTATCCTAGTACAGGCAATTAATCTTTTTTCCATGTCTACGTCTACAAATAGAGGACAAAACCACAACATTTGGGGGTTGCAATTGGAACACTTCATGGATTTAAGGCATGCAAATATAAACACCAATAATTCTGTATTATGAGTATGTGATGCGAACAGTATGTTCTGAAATATATGTGATCAGTGGGTAAAAGCTTTAAAGTGTTTCTTAATATTTGAACTTTATATCCTTTTTGAAGAATGGCAGATTTTTTTCTGTACATTTGATGATGTATTCTTGTTTCTGGAACACAAAATATCTATTATTTTTGTATTCAGGAATCAAAGTCAGTGGTTCTGGTTGATATCTGGAGTCTCTGCATCTCCTCTTTCACTTACTGATCTTGCAGAGCTTTTACATTTTATTGGTAAACTCATATTTCTTACAGTTTTGGTTTAAAGCAATAACTGCAGGCATGGTTTGGGTTTCCATTGGTAGCTGATGAAAGTCAAGGGAAAATACACTTTATGCAAAATAAAAGATATTATATTAGTTAGTGAGTTTTGGTTTATTTTTTTATGTTGTTTGTTTTGGTTTTCCTTAACATGAAAGAGCCCATGTATCCTATAAGTCAGAAAATTTCCTTCAAATGCTTGACTTGTTGGTTTATCATTTTAAGATGATGATGGTGGTAATAATAATAATAATAATAATAACAACAACAATAATAATTTGAAACTAGGGCTGTGTTTTCCACATGTTAAACTAAGAGGTACTCTGAGATTTTCCTGCTTTGGACAAAGAACTACATTTTGGTTTATATCTGTCCTGCAAGCCCTTCAGAATATATGGGGGCCCAGTTGCTTCTTTTCTCTGTTTGTATAAGAAAGAGTAAATAACAGCCTCTGATGTATCTGGACACTGGGGTTTGTTTAAGAAGGAAGGAGGTAAGAGTTTTTCCCTCCCTGATTTCCCTGTCCCCTGTGGCTCTGGGCTCAGGGACTCATCTCCATGCATCTCATCCATCTCCCAGACCTCTTCCCACTTCCAAGATGTTTACTCCAACCAGGACCTTCACCTTCTTGTTTCTGGATGCTGTTTCTTTCCCCCTCTGCTTCTTTTCAGAGACACATCTTTTGGTCACCCCTTCTTTCCAGCCCCTAAGAGCAAAATCACAACATGTGATCAGTCCTCTAACTGGTGGTATTTTCTCATGTCCCAAAAAGTTCAGGACAATATTGAAATTTGAACTTCCAAGAAGTTTTCAAGAAGAAACCTGAAACACAAGATATTGGATTCCTGAACTTGAAAATTTCTTGTTGAGTGAGATCAGACTAAACGATAAAAATGACCTTAAAATCTGTGTACCTATGAACATACCAGATGTTATCTCACCACGCATCTTGCTTTTGTGATGCAAGGTCTCAGAGCAAACAGCAGTAAATCACATCATTCTCTGCTCTTTAGTTGCAGCATTGTTTCCCACACTAATTTTATTTCTTTTTTATCTATTATCAACTCCAGATTTTAAGTATTATTATTTGATTGTGCTTTCTCTCTTTTCTTAAATACTATTTTCCTCAAGTTAATTACCTCCCATTTTCCTAAGATGAATACATTGCTATTTTCTTTGCCTTCTTGGTCCTTCTTGGTCACTCTTTATACTTTTTGATTTTTTGCCTTACTGATGTTTCCAAGATTTTTTTGAGTTGCATTTCTTAGAAGTTCCTGTAATATCATCTTTAGTTAACCATTAGAATTTCGGCAAAAGAACTGTAGCACATCAGTACTCTCCTGATCATGTTCTTGTTAGGTTGGAACTGATCATTATGCAGTTTTCACACTCCTTTGGATATTTTGCACACAAAATTATGTTTATATGAGCTGGTTTAAAATAAGATGTCCCATAAAAGAAATAATAATTCTCAGAATAGTTGAAGCTGGAAGGGACCTTTAGAGATTTGTCCAGCCACCAGCACTGGGCATGGCACGCTAGGTCTGTTCCACTACAGCAGAGGGACAATGTCATCTCCCATGAACTTCACCAAGGGTGAATTGTACCTGGCCAATCTACTGGCCTCCCACAATGGAGTGACTGCATCAGAGGGCAAGGGAGGAGGTACTGATGTCACCTAGACTCTTGTATCGCCTTTGGTATGGTCCCCCACAATGTTCTTGCCAGTAAAGTGGAGAGATAAGGATTTGATGGATGGACTTGGTCCATAATGAATTGGCTGGATGGCCACATCCAAAGAGTTGTGTCCATTCAGGGTCCATATTGGGACCAAAACTGCCTAGTGTCTGCACCACGACACCGACAGTGGGATTGAGTGCAGTTTCAAACTGAAAGAGGGTTGCTTAAATGCGATATTCGGCAGAAATTCTTTGTGATGAGAGTGGTGAGGCAGTAGAACAGATTGCCTAGAGATATTGTGGATGCCCTGTCCCTGGAAGTGTTCAAGGTCGAGTTGGACTGGGCTTTATTAAACTTCATCTAGTGAAGGAAGTTCCTGCCTGTGTCAGGTGGGTTGGAGCAGATGATCTTTACATGTCCCTTCCATCCCAAACCATTCTGTGATTCCATGATTTACTGGCAATGCTCTTCCTAATGCAGCCCAGGAGGTGGCTGACCTTCATTGCTGCCAGGGCACACTGCTGAATTACACGCAGCCTGCTGTCCACCAGGACTCCTGCGATAATTTCTGCAAAGTTGCTTTCTAGCTGTACTGGTGCAGAGGGTTATTCTTCCCAGGGGCAGGATTTGGCACTTTACCTAGGATGAGCTTCTTGAGGTTTCTGCCAGCCCATGCCTCCAGCCTGTTCAGGTCCCTCCTGATGGCAGCACAGCCCTCTGGTACATCAGCCACTCCTTGTGGTGTTCTACCCTCTGCAGACTTGGCGAGAGTACACTAATAATGAAGAGATTAAACCGCACAGACTGCAGTACAGATCCCTGGAGTACCTCCGTGTTCTGGCCTCCAGATGGATTTTGTGCAGCCAATCACAACCCTTTGTGCCCAGCTCTTCATCCACCTTTCAGAGCACCCCACCATTCACTCATCTTGTCCCTAATTAATAGATTATCTGAGGAAGTTAAGAGTGACAGTGTGAAAAACCTTGCTGAATTTTAGGCAAACAACTTCTACTGCTCCCCCTTGCCCACCAAGACAGATCTTGTTGCAGAAATCTATCAGGCTGGTCAGCCACGATTTTACCTTTCTAAAACTGTGTTTGCTGTTCCAGTCACCTTCTGTCTCTTCATATGTTTGGAAATGGTTTTTAGCAGGATTGCTTCATCATCTTGCCAGAGACTGAAATAAAGTTGACAACTTAGTATTTGTACAGATCTTCCTTCTTGCTATTCTTCAAAATAGGAGTGGTATGCTTTTTTGCTTCCAGTCCTCAGGAACCTCCCTTGATTGTAATAACACTTAAAGACAATCAAGGCTGGCTTTTCTATGGTATCAGGCATCTTTCTTCTTGTGTGAATTATTATACAAACCCTTCAGATGGGCCCCCAGTCATGAATATTTCCCTGAAAAAATGTGAAAGCTTCCCCCACAGCCAGGCCCTCTAGGCACTTTCTTGGTGTGAATACCCTTGCGGTGAAGCCCCTTCAGCCCTGTTACTGCTTCAAGGTCTCTCTATTCCACACCACACTGCACACTTTGCTTGCCAAACCAGTCCACCCTTTCTTCACTTCTTTCTGTGTCATTGTCTCCCTTATCTCTTTATGTAAAGTAAGTTTGGATCACCTTTTTCTGCTCTCCATAGCAACGTAGGCAGCTACCATTAGTTGTTGCTGCTTTGCTTAGTGAGGTTTATAAAGCACACCACAATCACAGTGCAGGAACTCTTGAAGTACTCCAGCAAAGGTGGCATTGTGTGCAAAGTGGAGGAAAAGTGTTTGATTTTTTTTCTTATAGGACTGTTGCCCTTACAGTTTGCACATGTTGTCATCACATAAATGCCGACATTGAGTGGGCAAAGGGAATAAGCCACTACATATATAAGTTTTGAATTCCCCAGAATGATGTTATTCTAAATAAAAAGTTCTGCTGACAAAGCTAAATAAGTATTCACCTGAAACACCAGTCCCTGCAATGCAGAAGGACAAAAATAATTTTCTAGCAAAGTGATGTTTACTTCAGGACCCTTTCAGCAACCATTGTAAAGTTTGTCCAAAAGTGTTCTATAAAAGCCATAAACTTTTTTTTTTTTTTTTTTTCAAATAAACCAGTGCTTATAGCTCTGTTGATGTTTGGGGTGAGGGGACACATATCTAGTTAGTTGACTACTTATTTTTACTGTCACCCGTAAAGTAAGTAATGAATTGTACATCAAAAAGCCAGACTTCCAAAACCTGGAAGAAAAATAATATCACAATCTCTGCAGGAGAATTTTTTGTGTTTATTGGTTATTTTAGTTGTGCTGGGGAACAAAGAAATAAACATGTCAGGATTCATCAGAAAGTCTGCATTTAATCTCTAAAAAATATACAGTACAGCACTCAGCAGATCAAATCTGCTGGAATTTTATTTCATAATCTTCAGCTTTTGCAGAATCTGCTGCTTTATTGTTCTGTTGTTCTGACAGGAATTGACACAGCTGTCTGAGAGGGATCTTGTGCGTTTAGTGGGTACCCAACACGTCTAATGTAAGCAGACTTTCATAAGGTTTGCTACAAACTTGGTGCCATTTACAGCAAATCCCAGCAGCTTTATCACTGCCTCAATTTTCTTTATGTTCTGTAAGCTTTACTGTTTGGTATTCAACTCTCCCGTGTGCTCTGTTGAATCTGCAACTTGTCCTGCACTGGACAGTGATTGGAGCTGGGAAGTTTCAGTAAGGAATTTTAAGGCTGACATTTCCTCTAAGGACTACAGTACAGGGCAAGCTGTTGTTGGCCACTTTCTAATAATCCAAAACAATTTTCCCATACATTTCAAAGACAGGTTTTCATTATCAACTTGTCACCAGTCCTTGCTGACACATGGGACAAGCTGTACCATACAGGCCATGCCAGTGATGGCAGTAGAACCTCTTATGTCTCTAAAGTTGGGATTAAGCACTTTAGTTACCTAAATGATGCTTTTTCTCCCAGTTTTCATCAAAGATAAGCAAAATGAGGTGTTTTACAGAAAAAAAAAGAGATTAATCTCCACCTTATCCCTAGGTCTACTTGCTTCCATTAACCCCAGGAAGGCTTAGTAACTGTTGGTAATGCACATTTTTCCAAGAGCATACCGTCCTCACAAATCTGAATGCTCTTTCAGAGGAGGCCTACGTAACTATTTCTGCTTTGCAGCTGTCAAAGCTAAGCTGTTAGAAAGGAAAAGCAATTTGTAAAATCATAGTGCAGCAGTGTTTGTCCAGGTCAAACCATGCATTCTAATATGGCCAGTCTGCCCATCACGTAGGATGTCTTCCTTTTTGGGAGCTTTTCCTTTTATCTGCAGCAGCCACCATTGAAAAATGCAATTTTGGGGAATAGCTTATGAAGCATTATAATAATAACTGGAATAAAAACAAGTTATAAAGATAAATTTAATTAAAATTCTTGTATGTAAGAAATGTATGTTTAAGTACATTTTAATAAAAAAAAATCATAGACCTTTGAATGCTTGCTTTAGAAGGAACACAGAATTGTGCTTATTAAGTAAAGTCTGCTGTAACTCTCTGAGTTTACAGCCAACTGAATCAGTTGATAATAGGAACTAATTCTGAAAGAGCTGTTCTTGCTCTCTATTTTCCTTACACAAGCATGTCAGCCCTATCTTTTATGTAGCTCCAGTGATAATACTCCTGTAAGATCACTAATTCATGAACTGATTCAAAACAAAACTTTTTTTTTTTTTTCATTTTCTGAGTTAGCTCTCAGGCAGATCAGCAAATTTGGCCAATTCATTTGATACTCTGAGACAGGCAGAAATGGATAATTAAGCTGTACCATGAGTTTTTTGCCTTATTCTTGTATTCTCCAGCAATCACCAACATAAGGTCTTTTGGCGGGGCAGGAGATATATGGAGGTAGGAAGAGAGGCTGTTGTGAATTCCTCCTGTCCTCAGAGGATGACCCATCAGTCTGTAGGAGAGGTTCACTTTGCTTTCACTCTGTGACACGACACACGGGCAAAACCACAAAGGGTAGTCAGGACATGTGTATTAAGCTGCCACTTAAGTAGCAAAACAACTGATCACAGAGCAAAACCAGCAATTGCGGTGTATAGAGATGCTTTCTGCTGGGCACTTAGTGCAAATGAAAAGGATGAAGATAGGTATGGTTATGACAGACTTAGACAGATGAATCTGCATTAAAGGGCCTTACTTTCAGATTCAGATGCTCTGGTGTGTTATTATCCTACAAAATAGCCTTTTCACTAAACTTTCCACACATTGCTCAATTCTACACTTGAAAAGATAATGACTGTTATGGTGCACTGAGTGGCACAAACAGCATTAGAACCTATTAGGTAAAAACATTGGTGATGGTCTTTTCTTGAACAAGAATTTCACTGTCACAAGAATTTATAGTCTTTAGTAGAGGAAAACATCGATCTGTCACTTCAGCATGCTGCAAGTCAAGGGGAAGAGCTACAGACAGAAACACCTGATTGGGCAAATAATTTTATTGTAGAAATGGATTATTATATCTGAGGTGGCTGTTTTGCTCCTAGACCTGTGCTGCTACGTGCCACTACCATCTCCTGATGTAATTGTAGCAGTTGTTGTTTGTTATACACCTATGATTCTATATTGTGCCATTTAGTATATGAATACATGTGCTATTAAGGAATCTCTCTATTGTACTTCTAAAGTAATGGAAGCCTCTCCTTTTGCCATTGCATTATTTGAAAAATACACAACTTGGATATTTCAAAGCAGTCCTATTATGATAAAATAAATACTACTGTAATCCATGATTTTTGAGATGATACTAAAAATGATGAACACCTATTTCCGTCTAACATCTGCATCAAAAGTATCTAATCTCCTATTTCTTACACGGAAAGAGAAAAAAAAATCCCAATCCTGATATATTTTTATCCCATGAGACAGAAGAGTACTCTTATCTACTGATAAGCAACTGAGGAATGAAGACTAAAAGAAAATGAAAATTATATGGCATTCTGTGTTATTTCACAAGAGGTTCACGTCCCATTTAAAACATTAGTCACAACTTTACACAGATGTCCAATAAGTTCAAACACCTTTTGTTAAAAGGGTTATCCAAATTCTTAAGGAAAGTTTTCATAAGTACAAGAAATTTAATCTAGGACTCATAAATGCCAAGGTACTGTTTCGTATGTAATACCAGTGTTCCTTGTAAGAGCAGTCAGAGGGTGGGAAGAGCTGTGCCAGCTGAGCCTCTGTTTGTGCTGAGGAGGTGCCAGTAACGTGACTTAACTCAGAGTTGTGATATCTTGCTCTTCTTTCTAAGCTCAGAGATTCAAAGTTAAGTTGACCACGTGCAGCATCCCCCTGACAGGTTAATGAGTCCCTTGCCAACCCGCTTCAGGAACAGCCCTCCTGACACAGGGCCCAGTGTTGGTTTTAAACACAGAGACTGTGCCCTAAGGGAGGTTTCATAAAAAAAGGCTAAATCTGTGAGTGAGCGCTCAAAGGCAGGCAGACGGGAGGAGAAATTATATGGTCATACACCCACAGAAGGGCTTGGGTTGGAAAGAACCTCTAAAGGTCATGTCATTCCAACCCCTTGCCTTGGGCAGGGACACCTTCCACTAGACCAGGTTGCTCAGAGCCCCATCCAACCTGGTCTTGAATTCTTCCAGGGATGGGGCATCCATAGCTTCTCTGTACAACTTGTTCCTGTGCTTTACCACTCTTTCAGCAAAAGATTCCTTCCTTATATTTAGTCTAAATCTAAGATCTTTCAGTTTGAAACTGTTTGCTTTTGTCCCGTCATGGGTGGGACTTCATTCCCCAAGTGTCTTGCACTCCATCTACTCGAAGCTGTGGGAAGAGCAATTCCCAGTGGATAATGACCTTCCCACCTGCCACCAGTTCCCCTATCTCACTTACCGCTACAGTAAAGTTTATTTTGGCTTTCTTTTTCTGGCTAATGCGCTTGTAGAAACTTTCCTTCTTATTCCTCACATTCCTTACCAAATTTAGCTTCATCTGTGCCTCATCAATCCTGACCCCACCCTTACAGTCCCAGACAGCTATCCCTGTGTTCATCCCAGAATGCAAGTCTCTACTTCACTGTCTAAGCATTTCCCTCTTGTGTTTCAGTCTGACCAGGTGGTCCTTCCTTGGCCATGGGCTCCTGCCTTCCCTGACCAATTTTTTGAACTTGGGAATTGAGAGCTCTTCTTATGCTTCAAGGAAAATATCTTTAAATAGTTGCCAGCTTTCTTCTTTTCCTCTATCTCTGAGGACAGTTTCCCAGAGCGTTCAATCCACTAGTTCTTTAAAAAACTGGAAGTTCACTTTCTTAAGGCTCAGGGTTATGCCTAGACTTTTTGCCTAGTCTATATCCTTTGAGACCATGAATTCCACCAAGGCATTTTCTCTCCACTGTCATAACAAGAAACAGTTGGCTTAGGAAAGCAAATCTTGTTTGTGGTTGCTCTAGAGAGGTTTTTATAAATTTGAACCCAGCCATAATTATGCAAAACAGCCAGAGAGATTCTTCTGATAAAGAGCAATACACTAATTAATGACATTACATTAGGGAAGTATTGGGTGTATTTTCTGCCTTGGGGACAAAATATTTATGCAGTCTGACACATTTGCAAAAGTTCACTTAAAATCTAAATGTCATGTTATACGAGGAGACAATTCTTCTGGGAAAAAGCTGGACCCAATTGTTTTTGACTCTCACTGACTCAGAAACATCTCAAAAATCCTTTCTTGCATGCATTTTTTCTCTGTCAGTCAAGAAAAGGTAATCTCACCCCTTAATTCAGGGGTGTTGATCCTCTCCAAATCACCATAGTGTGCCATCAGCTTTATTTCAAACACCCCTCAGAAGCACAGTCCTGTGGGGAGAGGCAGCACAGCATGATGTGGAGACACACATTAGCTCTATCGAAGGCAGAACCTAAGGCTCACAAGAAAATCTTTGCCATCCCCATGTTCAAATTGCTTAAACTGTGCAGTCAGTTTCACTTTCTTTCATGTGGCACATCCTCTGCCCTCTAAAAACACTTACCCATATCATTAAAGTCTCTGTTTTTCTAGGTTCCTGGTAAGTTCTTTCTAGAGCTACTTATCTGCTTTAAAGCTTGTAGTTATCATTTCCTCCAGAAAGCCTTTATATAATTTTTAAAAAAATCATAAACGAGTTATCAGATGACTTTTTTAGTGCCTTGAGAACAGGTAAAAGACTACACTAAAGAAACTTAATAAGCTTCTCACAGAAAAGCATAACTATATCTCTCTTGAGCTCTGCAGTACTTCATTATCATGTACAAGGCATGAGAATCACCTGTCTTGTCCAAATGATGTCAAATCTTTCGATCGCATTCTAATAAATTGAAATATTAAATTCAAGTGACCACTGAGCTCTATTCACTGACACATTTCCCGCACATAAAAGAGATCAGAAGGGAAAACCAGGGACACTACACAAAAACTCTTGATTGAATTCACCTTGGGGAGCACAAAAGAAAACATTACACAGGTAAACATTCCTTCATTTGCGTTCTTAATGCAGACAATAAGAGATCCAGAAGAGAAACACACAAATATATACAAACACTGAAGGAGAGAAGGAATCTAATGAAGTAAACGATCTCAGCATGTGTTGTCCTATTTCTTAAGATGAAAATAGTTATTTATATTTTCTTTTGCTTCTTATTTTCTCAGTTGTACTTCATCAATAGCTTAGATTAATGTAGTAATAATTCTTCACATTAAGGATTACAATTTGCTACTCCTCCTGGGCCAAGCTGGTGAACCTTCAGTATTTTCTATGGACCAAAATGTCATCTATAAATCTTATATTTTCCTATTACTGAGTTGCATAGATTTTTTCCCCTTTCATTTATAGTTTTATTTCTCATCTGCTGTTTCTTCATCAGTGAGGGATAGAGAGCACTTTCAGATCTATGTGTTGGAATTCTGCTCTGTGGTTGTGCCTCAGCCTATGTGTCTTGTGACAAATGCATTGCAACTTGGAGAAAAAAAGGACAAAATAGAAATATTTTCCCAAGCATAAAGAGGTGCTTAAAAAAGGGTCATATTCCAAGGGCTCAGCGAAGCCTGATAGGGATTTGCTTCAGCAAAATGCAGTGAAATCTTGTCATGTTAATCTGGTGCTCACGATGACAACACCCTGAGAGGAAGGATTTACTGGTTCGGTCACCTTCTCCTGTTTGTGCACCTGTAGCATTTTAAGGGAACAAGTTAACACCTCCTCCCAGCACTCTACAGCTCTGCATGGGCAGGGTGACCCAGTGCCAGCAGAGACATCTTCCATCACAAATTACACAGGCTGGGGCAGGCAGGAGAACCTGTGGTTGTCATAAAGTTGTCACCTAACACCTGATGTTACAGAGAACGGCTTTTAGCTCCTTTGTCCACAAACACAATTGTTGTTTTTTTACCTCCACTGAGCTTATAAAAATCCCTGAAGTTGAGCACATTTTAAAATATGCACAGCAATGAGGATTTGAAATGCACCAAAATACAAAAATGTGTGAATCAAGTATTTTGGCTCAGTCTGCATAATAACAACGAGAAACACAAACTCCAAACACCAGATTCCAGTTACATCCTCTGACTTGTTGTCATCATGAGGAAGAAAAATCTAGTAAAAAGCAATGTAGTTTCAGTTAATGTCTCAGCCCAAAAGAAAAAGCTGGAGTATCAGAATGAAACCCCTGTATCTTGAAAAACTGGTTATATAAAAACCTCCTGGCTGTATCCAATGTTTCCATTCACAATGTTTCTTATTAGGTAATATAATTAACTATATATTAAATGAGAGATTCATTCAGGTGCCTTGATCCTTTTCTGAGTCTCTTTTTATAAGTGATTAAAAATGTTCTCTTTGGTTTAAAGTACAAAATGTTCCTACAAAATGAATCGTAAATGAAATGAAACAATAATTAAATAAGTGCCAGTGAGGCTGCAAGCAAATGATATTTAGGACAATTGGCACTACTTTTGCTTACATGGTGTGATAACAGTAGCTTCAGCTGGAAAAAAGGAAACAAAACCCCCAACCAAAACCCAGGCCAGAGCTTCCAAACAAAACATTTCAACTACTGATGGACTAAGCACCAGCTTGTTTCTAACTGAGTGTCTGTTCGACACAAACACAGAGATATTTTGTGTGCCAATATGACACTTTTCAGAGGAAAAATGCTAAACCAATGCAAAATCTGAGTTTTCTGCTCTAAACACTGTATTTTGAGATGTTTCCAACACTCGCCATAAAAAACCAGCACATTCTCTTGGCAAATGTTCAGTAAAATGTAGTGATGATCTTGGTCTATTTAGAGCAGGAGGGAAAGGATGTGCAATCAAAGAGAGGCAGGATCTAACATATATAACACAAGCAGAAAAATTCTTGTTGCCTGGTAAAAGGCTTAGACTGCACAATGAAAGGTCTGTGCATTTAAATCCGCAATATATATTTATTTTTGTGTCTCTTCCAGGGTGAATAGAGAGGTTCTTACATAGGGCCACAACTCATGCTTCTTCGGTAGGGCCACAAAACTAGAAAATCTGAAAATAATCCAAAGCAACCTTCATTCTGCCCTTGGGAATCTGATCTGAAATGACAAAGAATAATATCCGGCTGCTTTTCCATTTTAGACCATTCATGCAGCAAATCAACAATTAGCTCTCAATAACAACAGTGGAGTTGCTTTGGGAGCTACAGACAGATGAGGTGTTCACTCCCATTCTGGAACTGCTCCTCGGCTCTCATCCCTTCAGCCCATTCCTGTGCCCAGCCTTCAACAGGTGGTAGAATAGATAAATCCTGCTGTTCTCCAGTACTCCTGATTTTGTCTTTCCCCCAAGAAGGCAAAAATTTTAGACCCTGTGGTGGGTTTGGTCGGGATGGAGTTAATTTTCTCCATGGCAGCCCATGTGGAGCTGCATTTTGGATTTGTGGCTAAAACACTGCTGATGGCTGTTGCAGGCCGTATCTGAGGCAGAGCAACTAGGTTCATTGCTCACTGACTCTCTGAGGTGGATTAAAGCAAATCAACACTAAATAACAGATAGAACAATGAATTTTATTAGAACAACTGAACTGAGACAAAAAGTAAGACATTGGAAAAGGAGTGTATAGATGTTCTGGAGTGTATGATCATCTTAAGAGAGGAAAAGTGGAAAGAGAAGAACAGAGAAAGAGAGATAGGAAAAGAGATAGGAAGATATCACCACCCATGGCTCCAGCAATGTGTGGGTGATCCTGGTCCCTGGTTGCAAGGCACAGTCCTGGTCCATCAGGAGGTGGGGGCTCATGTACACATGTTTATAACTTCAC
Organism: Oreocharis arfaki; assembly: GCA_013398015.1. NCBI lineage: Eukaryota > Metazoa > Chordata > Aves > Passeriformes > Paramythiidae > Oreocharis > Oreocharis arfaki. The sequence continues at coordinate 636,216 of VZRR01006869.1, read as the reverse complement.
TTCTTCTAATATCTCCTTCAGGAGGAGTTCAGGGCATGGACATTCTTCTTCCTGGAAGATTCTGAAATTTGGGCAGTGTTGGTGGGGGGGGTGAGTGTCTGTCTGTGTCTCTACCTGTGCCCGGACAAGGTTTCTGAACAAAGTTTGTCAGTAAACCTTTCTGAGGTTTGTGGCTGCACAGTGGTGGCCCACGGTGCAGGAGAGAAACTAGCATGAAAATAAACCTCTTATGCTGCCTCTACAGGATCCATGGCTCGATGGTGCTTTCTCCTTTGGTTTGAAAATGGCTGGTTCAGGGTAAAATTTAGCCACAAGGTCTGAAAGGTTCACTACAGCGGCACAACAGTTTTTTGGGTATTACTGAACACAGCTTGCTCAATGGCAAGGGTTTCTTGTTTTCCCCACTCTTCCTGTGAAGGGAATAGGCTGGGGATGAGCAAGAGACTCAGACAGCTGACCAGAAATGGCCAAAGGTCTTTTCCATACCACATAACATCGTGCTCAGCAATAAAAACTGAGGCAGAGGAAGAAGAGGGTGAGAGGTGGGCACTTGGTTTCCAAGGTGGCTGCTGCTCAGAGTGGTTGGGCATGGCTCTGTTGGTGGGAGGTGGTGAGTGATTGTTCTTGCATCACTTTTTTCCCTTTACTTTTTTTTTTTTCTTTTTAAAATCCTTTCTTCACTTATTAAACTGTCATTACCTCGACCCACAAGTTTTCTCACTTTTGCTCTTAATCTCTCCCCCATCCTGTGGGGAGGCAGGAGGGAGAGGGGAGTGATCGAATGGCTGTGTGGGTGTGTGGCTGCTGGCCAAGGACAACCCACAGCAGACCTTTACTTCAGAGAAGTGAAGATTCACAATTCAAATAGAGATCAAAACACAGCCAAATCCCCCATAGCCATGGGAGAGTGTGAAGAGATTGCATCATATTGAGAAATATGAAGGCACACAAGGTGTTGTGAGCAGTGTGAAACCATTGATCAGTCTTGTATGACTTACTTCAGCAAGCCACTTTCTCAGTGAAAGGTGTTTGCTGAGATTTTTTCTCTATGATCCCAGTCCAAAGTTCATTAAAGGTAGTGGAAAGCTTCCAATTACCGTCTTGCCACCTTAAATTAATGTCTTATGGTACCAGTACCACTTTCTTCTTCTCAGCCAGAGGCAGGAAGATGTGAAATAATAAAATCGTAAGAACCTTCTTCCTGTGGCGGACTGTAACTAATTATCAGAGGAGAAATGTGTAGGCAGGCTAGGTAGTGGTCAAAAAGATGGCCCCAAAGATCTGACTTTGCCACAGACTTTCTCTTTGTTTTAATTAGATTTGGAAGACTTATGGGGCACTAACACTGAAGCAGGTAGATCTGCAGGGTAAAGAGATGAAGGGTTGTGAAATGGGCACTAACATGATCTACTAGGTAATCAGATGTCCTTCAATGTTTTTATTTAGAGCACTGCATAAAGCCAAGGTATCTGCAGCAATATGCCAGTAACTGAGATTTCTGAAGTATTTTCAGTAGCAGAGGAGGGAACTGGGGACATCTCATCCCAGGGTAAACACCTGAAATAAGTCAAATGCACTGTATCCATTCCCGTCTGTAAATGTCCAATAAGGAAACTAACTCGGATGGAGAAATATACATTGTGTAACTTTACTAAGGGCAAATGAATTCTACCTCGGAGGCTCAATTCATCTGCCCACATAGAAGCACTTAGTGGTGTTTGCTGTGCCTGAGGGGATCCCACTGGTCCAGATTCAGCTGTCACACCTGAAAGTCACAGTATCGAGCAGTACTGTTGGATGCCTCAGATACCCAGGCACATTCCAAATGACACCAGCTGCCCGTGTTTAAGCAACTGAGACCTGATTTCCAGTAAGTCCATTGACATCTGTGGAAGGATTACTTCAGGCAAACTCTGTGGCAATGGGTTATGGCTGTAAAATTATGTGTCTCGATGCTATCACTATCCAGCTTCATGATCGCATCATCCACACACCCATAGCAGAGTACCTCTAAACACAGACAGTGCCCAAGGCTGTACAAATGGCTAAAGCTTTCTTTCAAGGCTTCCTTTCAGTTCAGTTTCATTGGAAAACTCCCAATTCAGAAAACAGTGGTACCAAAATCCATTTTTCCTGCTGGTTTCATAGTGTTAAAATCATCCTTTTGGATTAAAATCAGTAGCTCAGATATTTAATTTAGCTTTTTATTTGTAACATAGTGTTTCATACATGGCATTAGGAAATGGGAATTGACTAACTAACTGAAACATAAGGTGAGGCATTTCAATTATTTTTCTTCCATGCTTGCATAATTATTCAAAAATCTGTTATATATTGCACTTACACATAGGAAGCATAATTTGAATAAATGTGTTCCCACTTTAATTAAAGCGGGGTGTCATATCAGTTGCTTTTTTTCAGTATGGCACAAAATATTATATTTAAACTTTCTATTGTTAACTTTAGCTACTCTCCTCAATTATTTATTTCCACAAAATCTAGCGTTGTGGTGGATAAATTTAGAAAAACAAGTTATCTGAGTTCAGAAAATAGTCCCATGCATGAAAAGAGGGAAATCCTGAAATGTAGATGCACTACGGCTCTACTGCTTTTAATGGAGCTGTACTGATTTATGGGAGTGGCTCTGAACCTTCATATTTCCTTGTGAGACCAACACAGTGATCTACAGCACGCACCTCTAATTATATAATGGCACTCCACAAAGGAAACATCAGAGGAATGAATCATCATTAAGAGGAAAATTCTCAGATCTGCAGATACAGACAGAAAGGTTAAGGTCACAGAGGGGTTTCTTTTATTTAGTTTTGTACCCAAAATCAGTATTTGCTCACAAAGTGACTTTGTACAGTTCTGGCCCATTTCTCCCTTCCACCCTCACTGCAGAACCTGGTGCTGCATTTACTGGGTGATGAAGAGGGAAGAATTGGTCATTTCAAGCACACAGTGACTCTTTTGCAGTGTAGCATGGGGGACAGAGCCCCAGGTGTCCAGGAGGCTTGTGCCCAGTCCCTCACGTTTACAGTGAGTGTGTAATACCCACACTATCTTTAGACCACCTCAGCTGCAAAGAATCCATCAGATCTGATCCAAAAGTGTCTCCCCAGGGTACCCCATGTTTGGAACAATGTTCATCTGTGCTGGAGCCCTGAGGGAGTACAGGAGAGGTTTGGTACATCACCCCTGGAAAAGAGAGGAGGACACAGGCTCCTGTATGCTCAGGAGCATGCCCTGCTGCTCAGGCAAGAGTAGCACAGCCTGTTTGCACTCCACTTTTACAATATCAATACCTCACCTTGTAAAACTGAAAGAAGAAAACATCTGAAGTGCCCTGAATTAATCTGACCCTAAGCCATTTGAAAGATGTGCTGCTCAACTCTACATCCATAACCAGACCTATTAAAGTAAAATAAAACCTATAAATGGGCAACACAAAATGAATTCTATGATTATCTAGTGCAAAATTTCATATGCAACAGTATTTCTCCTAGTGAAACCACGCCAATAATTCCATGGAACTACTGTTTTAAAACAGAAAGCCCGTGATAATGTGCATAAAAGAATTTAGACGTGTAATTGCTCCCTTAGACTTATTTTGCACAATGAAAGTGATTGCATAGCAGACCTTAGGAAAATGTAAGTCTTGATCTCTCTTTGATTGCTAACCCCTTTAAGAATCTAGTGCAGCTGCCTGACTGAGAAATCACTATCTAATTCTAATAGAAGGATATTTTCCCTGCCTTTGGTCAAAGGTGTCAATATACCACGATGAGGAACATATGAACTATTAATCTTTCATTTACACTCTCAGTGTAGCTGCCTAGATAATACATTGTATTTTTCTCCGACTTTTTTTTATGCCATTTCCAATTTATAAGATAATGCTTTCCTTCCAACATTTCTGGTGAACTGAAATTCATGCAGCTGGACCTGTATGATTTTGTTTGTTTCTCTTTGGGACAGAGAAGAGATTAAAGAAATCTGTAGAGGACTACATAGAATATTCTTTTACTATAAAGAATGACCAGGTCCTCTGAATAATCATTTCTGCTGAAATGAGATATGACTGCAAACATTCTAAGTTAACAAGAAAAAGATAGTATTAAAAATAAAACACCTATTTCAGAGAATAAAAGACTCTGATCTAAGAATTTATTTCTCTCTTACAGGGTGTTTGTTACATAGAATATTTCTGTAACTATACAGTGATGTTCCTTGAGCACACATGGATGCAAATATCAAAGGTTCAAGCTACGTATAAGACAATCCCTATTCAATCTCTTTGAAACAACAGTGAAATGCCAGATTTAATAGCAACGTAGTCATGAGGCGCATAGGGTGAAAGCCTCGAAGGTATTTAACAGACATACATGAACATGAAGATTAAAGTTCACAGTGAAGTAGCAAAGAAATGTGAACCTACTCTGCTGCTTAGCAAAGCAAGCACAGCTCCTGAATTGCACAGCTCTCCCCTCAGCTGTAGCCACAGAAACCTGATGTTTCAGAACGGGACTGGGAACATCAGTTAACAAAAGTAGTATAGCTATTAATTTAGGGTTTTATTTTCACACAGGCTGCTGTAATCTAGAATTCTTTCATCACCTGGAGGAAATAAATAAATAAAATACAATCTTTAGTCTTTAGATCTTTGGTAACAGAATTGCATTATTGGTATTCTTCTGCTGCAGAGCACCAAAGCTAACGGCTTTCTTCCAGTGACTCATGTCACATATTCACGGAAACCTGAGCTAAAAAAGATACAGTATAGCAGGAAATACACTTCATTTCCCTGAATGGAACTCACTGTAGCTCTCTTTTTAAAGTGTTTTTTTTGTTTGGTTGGTTGGTTTTGGTTTTGGTTTTTGGTTTGTTTGTTTGATTGACTGATTAATTGTTTTGTTTTGTTTATTTGCTTGTTTGCTTTGTTGTTTTTTTTTTAATACTCATTCTAACTTTCTTCCTCTTTCTTTTTAAGCTTGTATTTCTCTGAATTCCTCTGTAACATCTAAATATTGGCAAACTGATAAAATGTTTTGACTGTGGGGGCAATTTATCTGAAAAGGGCAATTCAAAACAAACTCTCCCTCTGTCTTTCTTCAGTCTCTCACCCCAACCCCCACATTTATCATGAAGTGGTAGGAAAGCACATGTTCTAGAGATACTTTTTATCCTCCTTCTGTATATGGATGACATGGATGGTGTCATGCATTATGATAGTGTATTTGGTATCAAAAGTAATCTCGTCCTTATTGTACTGTCTTCTTAGGTATTTGAGGTGGTATTAAATGTTGCTCAAAGGACATTATTGAGCTGGCAGCATTGTCCATGTGCACGTCTTCCACTGCACACAATTTTGGGAATGTGATGTGCTGGCTGCTGGGTGAGGATATAATTGTCAAAAAGGACTGAAAGGGCAGGGGCTGTCTGTACTCTTCTCATGGTGACTGCATCTCTGCATGCATGATCTGCATGATCTGTTTTTAGCTACTAAAGTAGATAAGAGACTCCTAAGTGAAACTTCTCTCCAAATACTTATAAGATGGATCTTCACTCCAAAATAAAGGCATCAAAAGTGCTTTCATCTCTTTTACAAAGAGTAAAAGAGGCTTAAGTCTAAGCACATCCTGTTCACCATGAGCAGTTACTAAGTTTCAGCCAAAAAATCAACACGCGATTACTGTTTGTGTCAAAGCCCCAGAAAACTCCCAAATGAAGGGAGAGGAAATAAGTTTCCCTTTTTCGATGGCCTGCTCTAGGGATGGAGAACTACATGCTTTCCTTGCTCATGCTGTCATTTTGCTTTTCTCTCAAGTTCTTCTAAACTCTTCAACTTCATCCTCTCTCTTCTGTGGAGCTCTTGCTCTGATCAGCTGACTCATGTCAGCATCAGTTTCTCAACGCCTCCATCCCTTGTGGAAGTAGGTAGATACTCTTGAGATACATATATATAACAGGAGTAATGGAAATGCGTTTCTTACCCAGTGTCTTGAATCTCAACTGCATCACTGTACCTGTCACCTGGTAAAAATGCAGATGAACTTCTTTGGAATTAGCTGTTTTGTGACCCAAGCAGATTGGACCAAACAGCACAGAACACCCTGTGGCATGTGGGAATGGACAGGCTAACTGATGGCTTCTGCCTTAGCAAGCCAACTTGTCCTTAACTTGGATGTGCCTACACTGCACAGAAATCACAGCAGCAGCTGCCATGGTCCCATCTCCATCAGAGCGGAAAAGAATGAGGATGCCTAATAACTCTGCATGCTCATTCTCCTCTACTAAAACACAAATGCAGTTTTCAGGTTCTTAGATGGTGGATTTGACTGCACAGAGGTTACAGACTGCAGCTCAAAAACTTTAAAAAGCAACCCAGTGTGATGTTACTCGAAGTTAGAGGGAGGAAGGGGGGACATCCTGTTGTTTTAACCTACAGAAGGTGACAGCAAAGGCCTCTGAGGATATCTTAATATGAGTTCAGCAGGAGGAAGGCTATTTTCTGAAAGAAAGAACATTTTCTTGGCATTCTTGGAACAAAACAAAGTACGTGGGGGAAACTGTGTCTGCCAAGAATGATCAAATCACTTTGCTTTCAGAGGCAAGCAAACTGTTTCTGACAAAGCTTCAGAAAGAGCACACTGGAACTCAGAAGCATCCTAATCCTGATGGCTAAATTTCCTACCACATCCCTGCCAAGCAGACCTTCACACTCAAATGAATAATAAAACAGACTAAGAATATAGAGCTGTTATGCACCAAAACAGTGTGAATTCTGGTGAAGCTTAAACTCTGAGTATGAACTGCTTTGCTGATTCCTTCAGTGCTGAGTGAAACCAGTCTCCATATAGTCAGCACAGGGAGTCTAACCCATGCCCATCCATAATATTTTTGGTGAGAAGAACTTACGGACATATGCAGGGAAGTGTTGAAGAACCTTGGTTAAAGGTCTATCCTGTGTGGGCCAGATATGATTGTCATGGAAGAGGTGCCAACAAAAATGTCAGACATCTGCAGATTCAGATTTTCAAAATCATGAACACACTGCAAAGGTCACTTGCCCGTCACATTAGGGCATGAAGGCTTCATGCCACTAAAAATGAGCAAAGTCTTTAAACAAATGGTCCTTCTCAGGAGATTCTCCAGCCTTTCTGTGGCTCTGTTTAAAGTGTCAGTACTTATTAGTACTCAATTTTCTCCTGATGCAGAATCAAATATTACAATTTTCAATTTTTTCATTTTTTGGGTGTAAACAGCAGAAATCTTACAGTTACTGTTGAATTATTTGTTACGTAGAGGTAAGGTTCACCACAACTAACTTCACCAGTCTGGGATGATTTAAACCAGTTCTCTAGACTCCTTCTACTCTGATTAAGCACATAAAAGTTGTCCAGATAGGTTTTTATATTTAGTAAGATGAACTACTCTTTGGAAATACCTAGTCAAAAAAACTAGGTAAGTTATATAAACTGATTGCCAAACTTCAAAACTGCAGACAGTCAGATGAAATGTAGAATTTCTGAAGGATATGAAAACTACCTAGTGCAGAGCTGGTGCTGCTTGAGTAAGACCTTGCAAGTAGCATTAACTCAGCCATGTCACCAAACTGGTAAATCAGTGGTGGCTTTGTCTCCTGAGGTAATAAAACTGTATGTCAATAAACTAAATATGCCAGTTTATTGATTTAAAAATCAGGGGTCTTTAACACACTGTGTAGTGTAGACATGTGCTAAGACATCAAATCTGTTACAGGTAAAAATTAAATTTAATGCAAAATATTTTTATAGTCTTGCATAAATACCCAGTACTTCAGGCTCAAAGCCTGTTGAACTCTATTGAAGTTACTAGATAGAATATAGGACAGTATTTATTAGATAAAATGGGGAAGGGATAAAATCTGGCTCTCTCTGTACGGAAGGGCCACACCTGACAGCAGATGAGAATGACAGCATCACCCTCTTCCTCCCATCACTCCATGCAAATGATGGTTCTGCCTCAGCAACTCATTTGAAACTGCGTGGTGAGAGCAGCAAAGCTTCCTCTGCACATTCTTCATGTATGGGATGGATGAGATATTTCATTTCATACATCATTTACTGTTGGCTGCAGTTATTTCGCAAAGACCTATTTTGACTTTGCTAGAAACGTGAAGAAGAGTTTCCAAGTTTGGAAATTTCTGCAAACAACAAGCTGAACTGCAGCTCCAACTGATGTGAGTCATCAGAGACCTCTTGACTTCAGCAGTGTTGTGTATTTATGTTATTTGTCTACTGGGGGTAGTTTTGAAATCAAGTGGAGCTGTGTTAACATGGTAGGAGTGAGACTGGGAATAAGGCTATTTTTCTACCTGGAACTGAATTTTCTAGAAAGGTATTTTACCAATATAGTCTTACCAATGAATGTTTTCACACCTTTCCACTGCTTTTGCCTGTCTCTGAGAAATCTTGTCTCACCAACTCAGTAACATGGTCCACCAAAAACTTGGTCTAAATTTTCTGCTATCTAGAGCAACAGAGATGACAGTTGAGTGTGCATGAGATTAAACTTGGTCCAAATACTGATCAGAAACTTTCAGAAGCCATTTAGAAGCAGGTTATCGCTAATAAGTAGTTCTTTTTTATACCCATTCCCAAAATGGACTTCATTATGTTTGAGAGAAAAAAAAATCAATATTCAATATGCTCTTTCTTTTCCTCCATTAGCCTTTTTATTTGAATCATAGGAAGAATAGGCTACAGTTCACACAGTATATGAGGGACTAACTCTTCTTATCCTTGGCAAAGACTAAGGAAGAAAGTAGTACCTGATCCACTCATGTACCATAGAAATAATTTTCTGGGAAAGTGTTTTCACCTCGTCTTTCCCCAGTACACAGCCATATATAAATATTGTAGAAGGTATTTGGATTGAAATTGCTCATAATTAAAAGAATATTTTTGAATGTCTACATTAGAAATTAATTTACCATGATAGTCTGCAAGAATTGTATGATGTGACTTGCTAAATGCTACCAAGTCACTGCTCTTAATACCTCATGTGGCATTTCCCATTTTCGGTTTCCTAATATAAAACTACTAAATGTACTTTAACGTCAGAAATTAACGACAATTTAAAAAAGAACCTGACAGTTTCCCTAACACCCCCCCTTCTTTGGGCTGAAGTGTTTGAAAGACAAATAAAGTTGGATTTGTTTTGGAACAGCAAAAAATCCTAGACCAGTTTAATTCTCATGATGAGCCTTGTTATATTCTTCTTCCACTCATTATTTTGAAGAGAAAGCTGCAAAAATAAAAAGCTGGACTGTCAGGGTCCAAATCTTTTTTAGCATGATTGTGGATGAATGTACAGGCAATGCTGTATGAAACAGAAAACAGAGAGCACATTGCAAATCCTCCATCTGCCTGGGCTGGAAATAAGGACATTACAGAGCTCATCTGCAGACGGATGTTGCTATTTAATGTCATTTCTAACAAACTATTCATTAAATTCATAGCTGCACCTGATACCCATTCATGTGTTCCTGCTTACAAGTTCTCTCAAAATAGGCTGTTCCACAACTCTTGGAAGCTTTACACACCAGATTACAGCAAACTGCAAGAAATGGATGCTGTAGGGGGGAAATTAACTGTGGACTTCTGAGACCATGGAGAACACTTAATGATCTATTTAACATCTGAAATAGAATGGGTGTCCAATCTTCTAAGTAGCTTTGAACTTCCCCTTTCAAACAAACTTTGGTGTGGATCCAGGAACACAAAGATAACAAGGAAAATGGAAAAAAAAACCTGCTGGCTGTAAACAGGCAGCACTCTGATTTCAGGAATGTGGGAAAGGCTGCAGTGTCACCTGCCATATGCAAGGAATTAGAGTCATCATCAGAGAACCTGTACTCCTACATGTCTGTTCAAATCTCAGTAATTTCAGCCTTATGGCTTCAACAGATCTTTTCTCATTTTGGATGTTTTTAATTGTGTTAACATTATTTCCATATCAGACATTATTCAAACTGGAAACAACTTTCCGGCTTTTACCAAACAACTTGGACAATCCACAGTAACACAAGTACTAAAATGGTAATAGTTACGATGACAGGGTGAAGACTTATCAAAAACAAAATCTCACCTTTTTGAGTCTTTGGACAGAACTAAAGAAAGCATTAAAGCTTATTATACACGCAGAGTTTTGAAGTGTTGAAATCAAAGTAAATAATGATAGTACTAATAAAAAATGTCTGAGAGCAAAGATAAAACAATATATAATGTCATCCCTATTGTTTTTAAAGATGTCATCTCACTCTTCATTTGTATAGAGCCTTTCTGCAAATTGACAAGAGCCTGAGTATAGTCAGTCATAAATGAGAAATCTCTGCCTTTAGGATATATCATTTCAGGTATATGAAAATCAGACATTTTCAGGTCATTGAGCTGATATAATGTTCCAACATATATTGCTTATCAATGACCATTGTGTAATACCTCATATTGCACCTCATGTAAAATGAGTTAGAATTTCCCATGTGAAGTGATACTTTCTTAGACTTCTTTCTCTGATATTTCTGCCTGTTTGTTGTCTTCCTCTTCCCTGTCTTCACTGAAATTTCTCTGTATTTTTCCACCTGTAGTCATATGTTTGATAAATAAGCAAATTTTCCCAAGTGCATAAGGGATTTTGCTTTTTTTCACCCTATCTGTAGGGCTCATATTGCTCATTTTGAAGAGCCCACTGACAGGTCAAAAATATTACAGAAATCATCTGCCATACGTGGTGAGTGGCATCAGCCCTCAGTGTGCAACACTTATGACCTTGGTCCCATGTATGCACTGAGCACCAAGGTGATGAACTCTGTAACTCTCTTTCCTTTCTACGCAATTACTGAAGCTTTACTTGTGGGTGAGCTCCTCGTAGCCTGAGATCACATATTGAAGTCACCTTCACACGGCTGGTGTGATGCTTTTGTGTGCAGATCTTCCAGTAACACTGAGACTTCTTTCTTTGAATTTTTGTTCCTCCTTCTTCCTATTCCTGTTTCTCCTGCCCAGAATCAGAGAAAATTTCAGGAGAGTACAGGACAGCCATTCCTAGAAGCAAGCTGGAATCACAGCATGGACAACTGCAGAGCCTAGGGTCTGTTGTCTGATGCCCCTCAAAAATTCAGTGGCTTTGCAAATGTAGTACTGGAAGTTGTTCTGACTGTGCTGCTATGGCACTGATACCCAAATCATACACAGCCTAGTGTCTTATTAGATATAATAATGTGACCTCAAAATTAGCAGCTGAACATCAAAATTAAGATTGCCATCTTAGAAATACGTGCCAACAATTGTGATTTATCATGGTTGTGATCACTTTTGCATGATCTTAATCTGGATAGTTTAGTCACTCTGGCCTCCCCAGTACAGGAGGAAAGGATCCACAATGAGCCACACTCATAAGCCATGGAGACCTGGTTGAATATTTGACTCAAAAGATATCAGTGAGATATGCCTACACACCTACTGACTCTGCTGTGTACACGACATCAGTGAAAATCACTGATTCTTTTGTCTCAAGGCTCTGCAGAAATCCCTGTTTGTCAAGGTCAGTAAAAGCACAGAGACACTTACTAGTGAAGATTTTACAGTTTGTGTTCTATGATTATTCTTAAAATGTCCTGTCATTACGATAATTATGTCTCGATACTGTAGTTTGATATTTATTCTTTGCACCAGAGTACTAGAATGAGGAAGGTATTGTACCTTCCTAAGGAGACCAGGATCTGCAAGGTTGGGTAGTAAAGAGCTGTACACAAAACATTGAAACAAGTTCAAGCTTAAGGCTAGCATTCAGCACAACCAAAGAGCATTCACCTCAGATGCCTAATTTACAAGCCTGTCTGCTCTGGGTTCCTTATTAAAGTTATCACCCTCCACAGCTGCTTGGATTTCCTCATAGGCTAAGGGAGAGCACAGGGTATCTCTTCTCGGGTTAAATGACACAGTTAAATGCCTGAGAAATACTCAAAGGTGCCAGTGGCACCACTTATCTCAGATTCTTACATAATCGCCTTTAGGCATCAGGGCTTCCTTGGCTGCTGCTGATTCATATCTCACTCTAAGTGTGTCCTGGTGGGTGGCTGTAGGGACATTTTGTTCTTCGTGCCTTCCTTCCTTCCTCCTCCCCCTCCCCATCACACTTGAATTCCCTGGCAATTCAGCTGAGACATCGCTTCATAGTGGCATCTTCCCAAGGACAGAACATGCTGTACACATTTGCAATGTATTTAATAGAAATCAACATTCACCCATATCATTACAGCAGTTCTAGGAGCAGGCTTTAAATGAAATGCTTAATTCCAAACATACCAACCTGCTTCGCCCTGTGTCTTTTGCACCACAAATTCCTTTAGCAGCTGGAAGAAAAAGACATAAGATCAGATTCTGTCACTTGTACCAGATTTTTCTTGCCCTTCAAATTGAAAATTCCAGTCATAAATAGGTGTGGATTCAAATGTGAGTTTGAGAATCTGTGAAAATGAAGCTAATGCAACTCCCCCCTTCACTATCAAAGTGCTAAAACCTCAAATAAGTTGAGGGCTCACACTTCTAGAAATATATTCTTTCTCAAAGAATTTCTTATGTGATACATGATGCTCAGTAAGTTTTATTATTTTGTGTTATCCTGTGGCACTTGTAAATATGATTTCCCTCTTGCTGCTGTAGAAATATGAGGCACAGAAAACTGAAAAAGAATTCCAGTTCCCAGCAAAAATCATCAGTCAGGCTGAAAACAACACTTATACAAACAGACATCATCACTGTTGCTGGCACAATTCTATCCTCTTACCCCCCGCAGTAAGTGAGTTGTTATTCTAGTAATTACTGGACACACCTATAATACAAATTCCTCCATAAAACAGTTAATGATCTAATTGACAGGAGCTAGTCAGAAAAATGAATGGAAAGTCATGCTGTGGTCCAGAAGGATGTTTATTGCTACAAAACCACAATGTAAAATAAAACAAAGATGCTCTAAATGCAACAGAGACAAAATGTGTGTGTCAGATTGTGTTCTAAAGGTTGTTGAGACTGGATGGCTCCTGCTTCTCTATTTTTGGGGGCAATTTTCTATAAATGCCTAATACCCTGCTGCTCTCTGACACTACATCACCACCTTTCAGGTGGAGGTGAGCATCTGGGCACCTACCTAAGGCCATCTGGAAATTTAAATTCTCAAATCACCTAAGGGCCCCTTTGGCCAGCCTTGCTCAGATCAGGGCTCAAAAATTCCTGCCACACTCAGCACAGGGTACAGCAGTGCCTGCAACTTTGAAAAATATCTGCCTGTCAGGGAGTGGGTTAAGGTTATAGGTCCCTTAGGGACATGGAGCTGAGAGCCAAAAGTGGCCCCAGCACGTGGAGTCTGTCCCTTCAGGTGCTGGTAACAGGGTCCAGGAGCAGTGGCAGACACAGCAGCAGGTGAACCAGGTCTGGGATCCATCCAGTGAGCCCAGCCAGGAGCTAAAGGAGATGGAGCCAGAAACAGGGACAAGACCAAGGACTCATCCATGACACAGGGACACAGGCAGTGCCGGAGGAGAGTTGCATCGCACGCGCAAGGAATTTACCCAGAAGAAAGCTGCCTGCTCTATGGGCTGCATGTCTGTGGTGGTGCAGGTGGCTGAGGCTGCCGAGGCCACTGAGCACAATACCACCCTCAAGCAGTGGTGGTTCAGGGCTTAAGCCCTAATTCTCACTCCCTGCTTAGGGTGAGAGCCCATAATTCCCCCAGTTCTGGGTTTTTGCTGACTTTGTTGTAGTTGACTCCTGTTTTCCCCTCCCCATTTTATGTATAAGAGCATAAATATTCATCTCCCCTGATTAATAGGTATATGTTCTGGAAAGTTCTGTCTTGCTCGACGTCCCATTGGTTCTATCGGTTGTCAATCTTTTGTACCGCCATTAGCTGTTGTACCCTCTACTCCTCCCCTATCTTTCCCTACCATTGGTCCTTTGTACTCTCTCCGCCCCCATCCTTCCCAGTATAAAATCCCCCTGTCATCCCTCAAGATCTGGATTTTGTCCCTGCTTTCCTTCGCTTGTGTCTCGGTTCCTTGCTGAATAAACCACCTAGAACTGCACACGGAAGCCCTTCCTTTGCTTTGGCCATGCTATTCTCAGCCTGCCACTCTGGCTCGCCGCAGCCCTCTGCGCCTTCTGGGTCGGTGGCGTGGGGCACGGGCCGCGCCCTGAGGCAAGCGTCCTCTGGGGTCTCCGGCCGACCACCAACACTGCCCTGTCCGGTCTGCCCGAGTGAGCGTCAGATGTCCGTGAAAGAGCCAGCAGCAAAGCTTCAGAGGTGGAACAGCAATACAGGAAAATCCAAACATTGCAGAGCCAGGCCAAGCTGCAACGATTGTTCAAGTGTTCCTGGTCCCGTGGTGCAGGTGGTGGATCCAGGCAAGGTTGGCCAAGGCCCTTGAGTCCTACTTAGTGTTCATTACTGAATTCTTGCTGTGAGGTAAGGAACCAGACAACCAAGCTTTGTTTTGTGTTAAGAAAAATTGTCTTAAATAAATGGATTTATCACCTTCTGAAGGAACTAATGTTCTCCCGAAAGTTAATTGTTGCAGCGCTGGGTGTTGCTTAGCTGCTGCAGCTTTCCCTGGGAGCGCGGCGGGGGCTTCTTGGGACAAGGCAGGGATTCTCTGCCCTCCTGCAGTCCATCTCGGACGCCCCGCACCGCTGCTCCAGCTGCCAGCCTGCAACTTCAGTGATGGCAAAGGAGGTGAGAAGGCTCTCCTCATGGCACTGCAAAGGTCTTTATTCCATGCTGCCTCCCCAAAGCCTGGGGCCAGCACACGGGCTGGCCCCCAAGGCAGAGGAGAGGAGCTGTTGGCAGGCTGCTCCCAGGGGCCGAGAGAGGGAGAGCGAAAGAGAGTCACATGGCCTGGAGCCTCAGTTTACCCGGGTACCAGGGGGGCGGGGAGAGCACATGGGCAAATGGTTTCAGGGCACAGGGGTGGTACATGGGTGGTGTTGGGATACAGGAACCAATAGGGAGAACTCGAGGAGTGGCCGGGACTAGGGGCAAGGGATGGAGGGAGACCCCAGGGAGAGGGCAGGACGTGATCAGTAAGAGGGGGTACAGCGCCACAGTTAATCTTAAATTCCTAAAATCCAGAACTTGAGATTTGTGCTGCCTTTGGCATAAAGAAAGTAGTTACAGCCCAGTAGTTACAGCATTCTTCAGGAACTGGGACAGCTGGTGTCAGAGACCTGTCTTAATTGGAAGAGAGATAAGATGTTCATATCAGTGTTTTATCTGCTTCTGGGAGATGGTGGATCTGTCTTAAGGCATCTTCTGCATAAATTCAGCTGCTGAAATCAGTGCTAAGATACCGATAAGAGATGAACTTTGGAGTTCGATTTCACCAATATGATTAAAATCCTTCATTTGGAGGGTATGTCTGCTCTGGCTGATGTCCTCATGGCAGAGGAGCAGAGAAGGAGGGTTTGCATTTTGCTTGATCTGACTGCTGGATTTGAGGTTAATTGAGATGTTTTCATATGGAAGAATGTTGTATCTTTCCAGTATGTCATCATGGCTGCAGCTCAGAGGCAACAGACATTTCGTAGAGAACCATGTAGATTTTTTTATAGTTCAGTATGTCCTTGGGAGTCTTAGCCTGAGACAAAGACTTAAAAAAGAAGCTGTCTCACAAAGGCATGTGTCAGCAAGGATGTTTTTGTGTGTGTGATTCTTTCACTTTTTCATATCTGGCAGGGGAAATTTGAATTTCTTTATTTTTTATGAATCTCAATCTCCTTTGTTTTCAGATAAAACAACTTCAAAAAAGTTTGGTCTGTGCTCTTGTTACGATCTTCTTAGGAAGACAGTCAGGGTCTTTTTACACAGCATTTTGGTTGTTGTGGGATTTTGGCCCAAAGGCACAGACTAACCCTTTTTTCCTCTGCTCCTTGGCTCCTTCTTTTAGTCCTCCTGCCAAAGAAAGCTATACATCAGGACATGGATATCCTATTTAAACATTCCTGTAGCTTCCTTCCTCCTCTTGCTCAGTTTGGGCTTTAGGTGTTCTACAACAGGAGTTATAAATCTAAACACCTTTATGGATCTCAGCACAGATGTCTTAAATTCCCTGTATACATATACATCAGGGTCCAATGTCTCTTTGGCATAAAAGCATATTCTTTTCTGTGAACGTAAGACAATTTTCCCTTCATTTCCTACAGTTATTATAGGCAACAGAGGAAAACATGTTTCAAAAGCTAACACTCCCTGTCATTTATTTCAAAAATACTGTGTTTCAGCCACCTATTAATCTGAAGAAAAATGCAGGCATTAGTGGCTTGTTTTTGTTCTAAATTGGTTATTTAATATACAGCTGCACTGTAGCATGTTTATCAGCATTTAGTGCCAAATCTGAAATTGTTTCATCTTGTTCAACAGGAATCTACTCTCATTTACACCAGTGTTACCCCAGTATGATTACGTTCCTTGGAGTTGCTCCTGACTTCCTCCCTGACAAATGAGAGAAGGATCAGGCTGGGATGTTTATTGTTACATTTTACTGCAATTGCCTTTCAACCCTTGCACTAAGTCTACATCCAGGACTATTCTCTTTGATTGATTAAGATTAAATCACAGGTACAAACTAAAAATTAGCCATCAGAGCCATCTGAGAAACATGTTAAGGAATTTATGAAGGTCTTTTCTACACTGAAAGCAATACATGAGGAATAGTGTCTTACATCTGGTGCTCTAATGTGTTAAATCCCTTCTATTTTACTTTGTCCTGGATTTAACTGCACAGATGTTACAACTATTTGTTGGAGGACAAATGGTAGCGGGTAGGAGGAAGGTGTGGGAAAAGGAAACTTTACATTAAAAAGCATCCTTCCTCCTCTTTCCATTAGAGGCTTGTAGAATCCCCTGCCTTCAGGGATTACATGCTGTCTATACCTGTGAACACAAACAGGGCCTGCACATGCTTGGCTGGTGCCCATGTGAGCAAAACAGGTTGGTCTTTGGCAAATTTTCTGCTGGGAATGGAATGAAAACTGGCACAATTCCATTTCTTGGTATAGACAGAGGTTAAAGTTGTTGACAGCTCTAGGAGCTGTAATTCCCTTCTACATATTCACTCACAAGGGTGTGAGATGAAGTTTTTCAGTAGCAAAGCTTCCCGTGAGACTGCACTAGCAGGAGAAGGAAATCTAGGTAGCGAGATTTGGCGATAACACTGGAATTTGCATCCCACAAGTTATCCTTTTTTCTGCCTTTTTCAGAAGCCCTGACTCTTTCATACCATGCCAAGTATTACTCCTTGAGGATGGTGCAGCTGTACACCATAGAAAAAATTTAGTCAAAAATTTTCAGCTTCTCTTTTTTTTCTACAAAACAGAAAATTAATGGTTTTGGTTTGGGTTTTTTTGACGTTGTTAATAAATATGCTTACTTAATACAGAACCAAAAATGGTACTAAGGTTGTTTGTTTGTTTGTTGTAAATATGATGATTTTCAAATAACTAAATCTATTTTTCCTGTAATTTCCCAATTAAAAATTTTGTGAGGTACATCTGGCCTGACTTGGGATAATTTTCTTCAGGGATGTCCCATGTTTTTCCGATAAAGTTCAATTTCTGAAACCTGTGACTTTTTAAGGAAACAGTGGAGAAAAAGATTTGTTAGAAAAGTTATAATCTTCAATTACTGATTAGGAATTTTTTTTTCAGGTGGTAATCCCAAATACATGGAAAGGAATATGAAAGGAAGATGAGTGAATGGTAGGATCAAAGGAATGGAAATACGAAGCATGGCATGGAGAAACTATTTTACCCATGTGTATGGCATCAGTGACATCAGATGTAGAACTTCAGACTGTGAAAATACAGACGGAGTAATTTCTTTTTCTTTGTTTTTTGTATTTGTTTTGTCGTTGTTTGCTTTGTTGTTTGTTTGGGTTTTTTTTAGGTTTGGGAGGACTTTTTGTTTGTTTAGTTGTTTTGTTGGTTGGTGTCTTCTTTTTTCGGTGAAGTACACTTTGTAAATTCCAAAAGTCTCTGTCAAACCCTAGTGCAACTGGATAAGTGGAAATATTTGTGCACAGGACCTACCACATTAAAACCTGAATTCCAAATTGACACCACTCCCAACCCCCCCC